>JABBOT010000016.1:7044597-7638732 GCA_016165875.1 Acanthopleura granulata
TTTGTGAGAATGTCTGATTGTTTCTGTATGAAAGTCTCGGTTATGTTTCCCAAACAAATACCATATCCAGTATCGTATTCACACCGAGCTAAGAAAACTTCTGCGTAGACAAACTCGTCCAGTTCATAACCGACTATAGCAAGTCCATGCGAATCGGCCTGCCTCACTGTACAGTCGAGGCGTGAAAATGGGAGTTTTAATCAAAAGCCGAATCTAGGACATAAAACGGAGTGAGGGAATGTGCAAGGCTTTACGCTGTGAAAGGAACACGAATAGTCCGAGTTCGTCTCATCCTTTGTTGTGGGTTTTAAGGCGACCGCATGTTATGTTTGACGCACGATTTGTTCAAACAATCGCAAATCTGTCTCTTGCCGCCCTTCTTCAACGGGTCTTTCCAGAGTGACCTTATGATTCGACGCCCTGAAATTGGACGGTTCTCCATCTTGCTGTGTTTGAAGTGCAGAATTCACTCGTTGTGGGTAAATTCTTACCATAAACGGACTTAACGGCTGTAGTCGGTAGTTCGAATGAAGTACAGTTTGTTTTGTTTGGACTGAGCTAAATATTTACAATGAGAACATTGGATGCGCCCAATTTTATTCCAAATAATTTTTTGTATTATGCATCTGTAAGACTGTTTCAAGGAATAAATTATAACCATTTATTCGTTAAAACTGAGTTTTCGTTAAAAAAAGTCAAGCTTAAGCCGGGGATGTAGACACTCCATAGTCATCAGGTTAAATAAGATCGCCATGTTGGATATGTGATCAGTTGCCCTCGAAGCGCTACTGAGATACATATTTGGTTTTGATTAACAAAAACTTCTGAGCTATCACGGCGGACAATTTGGATATTGATTTAATTTCGTCATCTAGAACATTTCTTGCATCTTTAGGTAATATCACTGAAAATTCAATTATGACTGCTTCTCTTTGCATGAATCTGTCCTAATTTCTTTCTTTATACACTCTCTCAACTCTTAAGTGTTGAACGTTATCTTGGAAATTTATCTTGCGATTATTGAACACCATTATTTAGCGTTCATCAGAGTTGACCATTAGTATACGATGTCTGTTCGGCGCTGGTCGTGGGTTTTCCCCGGGCTCTGGCCTGTTTTCTCCCTCCATAATGCTGGCCACCGTCGTGTAAGTGAAATATTCTTTAGTATAGCGTAAAACATCAATCCATCAAATAAATAAATAAATAAATAAATCTATAAATCTATTCGACGCCAAGATTTCAAGGATCAAAACAGTTGGCAGATAAATTTCCGGTGCTAATTACACTCAATAAGCTCAATAGCCAATGGGCCATGAAAATTTCGTTTGAAAAGTCAATTAAAGTCAGGTTATAGGCAGAAATGTTTTTGATATACGCACAATGCAAAAAAACTAACATTTTGTACATGGGAGGTGTTTACCCGCCCCGTGTCTATATAGTTACAGTAGGATTTATTAAATATTTCATTGTGGTTTCCCGCCACATTAAAATAATGAAGTCCTCCTTAGTTTGTCCTCAGACAAGGATAAATAGCTCCCACTTCCACCAGTCGATATTTATAGTCAGCATGTATTTGCTAACGTTTTTCTTTAATCTCTTCAGTTTAATGAGATCTTAATCGAAACAGTATCATGTACTACACATATCAAAGTTGTGAGTAAAGTAATGTGTAGATTTTTGGATTAAAGTTGGCCCACTTCTTTTGGACCACATATTTTATACTTCTGTGGTAAGATCAGTTCCTCCCACAAGGAAAAAAATCTGATTAGTTATGACGTTTATGTAAATACGTCTTGAAAAGAACGTTAAGAATCATAAATTATATGCAGCTGAAATGTCACGATGTGTTGAACATCGAGAAGGTTTATTTCTTACATCTTACTTTTTGGATTCTTATTGGTTATTTCTTTCATTACTTAACATTTCCATGCAGGAAAACGATTCGGACTTAATTGTAAAAGAATATCTACAAAAAAATCTGTTCTACAACCAGACAAATGAATGGCTTTTATCAAGGCGGAGATGATGAGTGCAGCTGATATGTAACGCGTTGTGCGCACGCCCGGCAAATCAGTCCAATATGGCCGACCAAATGTTTCGTGCGATCTGGCTTTGAAGTCGGGGATTCCCCATATCTCCACCAGACGATTCCGTCGAGAGGAATGTTAAAACCTTCCCTCCTAAAATTCAAGGACTGACAAAATTTTCTGCTATCTTTTGAACACGTCTGTGAGAAGATATTGTGCTAGGAGATGGCCATCCGTGGTCTCTTCCTAGTCTAATGAAGAGATGAAAGGAATATCGAGGTAGGAACAGCCGTTTGAAATTTTGAAAGAAAAAAAAAAATTTCAGCCAACCAGAAGCCTTCCATTGCCACACACGTTTTCATCAATGAAGCCGTAAATTTTCTTGAACATTGCAAGAATGGCGGTCTCTGCAGTCTGGTTTGTCTGCTATACCTGACTTGGAGTTTACTGGCCACAGCGAAGCCAGCCAAGTGGGGAAATGATGAAAAGCAGCTGTTGACAACTTATTCCAAGCTGGTTGAGTTTTTGTCACTTACTAAATGCTAAAACTGTCGCGGGAAATTGATGAACGAATTGACATGACGTGTTACATATTACATTTCCCTGTGCGGAATAAGCGATATATTCCTTTTGCTTATGTTTCTGCATGTGAGAAAAAAAAGAACATGTTGGACATTTGAGACCGCAAAAATCGGACAACTTAATTGTCTTTGTAATAAAGAGGGTACTTATGTTCAAGAAGGAAATGACATCCATAAAAGCTAAACCAAAACAAGAAAATGAAGTGCATAAAAAATTAACTATAAGCATCCTCTAAGTTCCTTTGAAAGGCGATATGAACAGCCTTAGACTAATTCGTGTTTCGTATGTTAATAATTTAAGAAACTTATTACGAAATCGTGTGCATATAAAAGAATACCTCTGGTTAAAAAAAAGAACACACTGGAAGTAACACACTTTAACAGTTGTACAACCACGCGGTTTACTGTGTTTCAGCTTTGGTGTTTAAAAGCTTACAGCTGTGCCCTATAGACATTGTTACGACATGAGTACAATTTCCTAATCCCTTTTGAACTCTGTTATAAAGTAAATACTGCAAGAGGCAGAGGCGGGAGGTAAGTACACATTTAACTTTGACAAGATTATGGGCGTAATATCTGTGTATTAACGTAAATGTATACCATGTTCTGACAGGCGACTAGATTTTGAAGAAGTTATGAACAGTTTCAAATTCCACGGTAAAATTCGATGTAAATTGTCAAAAAATATTTCGAATGGAAACATTAGCTGGTCTTAAAATAGTATTTTTGCATAAATTCCACTATTTGATACAGGAAAAAAAAATTAAAACTTAAACAATACTTGCCGAGCGTGGCTGGATAACCTTACCTACCTTGCGAATGCCTCCATACTTAACGACTTATGAGGTAAATCACGACTTGCCGATCTGATGTATTATTAGAATCAAATCTTACGGGCAATATAGTGACATTAATATACGCACCCGGTTTGTAATTGTAGAGTCAACACTTACCGATTAGTGGTGGTATAAGCATCAACACATACCGACTGGTCCAAGTGTAAGCATCAATACTTGCGTACTAGTGGTAGCATAAGCATCAACACATACCGTCTGGTCCTAGTGTAAGCGTCAATACTTATCTACTAGTGGTGCTATAAGCATCAACACATACCGACTGGTCCCGGTGTAAGCGTCAATACTTATCTACTAGTGGTGCTATAAGCATCAACACATACCGACTGGTCCCGGTGTGAGTGTCAATACTTGCCTACTGGTGGTGGTATAAGCATCAACACATACAGACTGGTCCCAGTGTAAGCTTCAATACTTTCCTACTAGAGGTGCTATAAGCATCAACACATACCAACCGGTCCCAGTGTAAGCGTCAGTACTTGTCTACTAGTGGTGGTAGAAGCATCAACACATACAAATTGGTCCCTGTGTGAGTGTCAATACTTGCCTACTAGTGGTGGTATAAGCATCAACACATACCGACTGGTCCCAGGGTAAACTTCAATACTTACCGAATAGTGGTGGTATAGGCATCAACACATACATACTGGCCCCAGTGTAAGCTTCAATACTTTCCCACTAGTGGTGGTATAAGCATCAACGCATATAGACTGGTCCCAGGGTAAACGTCAATGCTTACCGGCAAGTGGTGGTCAAAGCATCAACACATACATAGTGGCCACTATAAACATCAGTTCTTATTGACTGGTGGTGTGGCGCTTGACATAAGGCAATAAGGTAATAATGTATGACTGGTCTAAATCTCATGCGTGGTGTTTTCGGCAGTGTGTTCCAGAGGGCAGCCTTGTAAATATATTCACACAGATAGAGGCGACGTCATAGAGACTGCTCTAATACAAAAACGTAGTACGAAGAAAATCAATCACTAAACCTGATGACGACAAACTTATTTTGCGATCTTTATTAAGTCGGCCTTCGACAGTAAATTTTGTAGATATTCCCGCTCAGATTTTTATGGGGACCGTGGTAACAATCAATGTTCAACGATACTGTTGTGACTGTTAGCGCACTCCAGCGTTTCTTGAAAACCACTTGTTTTACATCAGTGTGACCTGTACACATGAGGAAAGTATATTGATCACGAAATTAGGATGGGGTCATAAGATGCAATCAGCGTTTTTCAGTGATGATAGAAAGATACATGAAATCTCCCATGCACGAGCAAATTCAACAGGTATTCAAATCTTGCAGAGTACAAGGAGCCACCAATTAAAAAGAAGTTATGATATTTTTCGTTTTGGTGATGGTATGTATAGAATATATATATATATATACAGAGTATATACAGAAGCCAAAATGGGAAAAGAGTTTCACCCGTCTTTGATCGGTTTGTACCCGTTATATACTCTGAACTGGATTGCACTTGTTATGCTGATATCTCGCGGAATGAGAAACAGAATCTTTCCAAGACGACAATGAAACCCACCCTTTAATCAAGGAAACTCAACACGCGTTAGGTGTGGGTGAGATTTCTATCCGACAAGGCGTCAGGTGAGCTGATTAAAGGTAGCCGTCTCTAAATGCGTAATTTGTCAGACAGGTAATGGCTCTAAACCCGCATTGGATTACGGGATGAGGACAAGGTTAAGGGTAAAGGAGTCAAGTTCGGGTCATTCGGGGTAATGAAGAAGTCATTTGAGAGCGAGTTCCGCGAGATAAAATTAAATTAGATGGCATGCGTTATGATGTTTGCAGACTTAATGGAAATAATACATGAGTGGTAAGTTTGTAAGCGAAGACAATTGACTGAAGTTAATTTTGTCAAGAAGGTTGTATGTGAAAGACTATAGCAAGGAGAGCAAAGTCGGATTCCTGTTCCTCAAAGCAGTCGTAGGCTAAGTTGATCGTAACTACCATGACAACCGATGTTAAAGAGATATGTAGCCATGATAGTTACAATCAACTTAGTTGTTGCTTTGTGGAACATGGGCCGAAGCGGCAACGACATTGTGATAGCTGGAAAATGGTCGCAAGTTATAAGTAAAATCTTATCTCGTGTTAATTCACCCCGGTTGTGGTTAAAATCTAAATGTTCATGTAAGTGTTTAAGATGTAATAGCTTACACACCCCTTGGCAACATGACTTCAGCAGATTTAGGTAAAAAAAAAGAAAAAATGCAGTTATATTTAATGCCCAAGCCCTGTTGTGTCGCGGTCATGTCAAATGATGGTGTTTACTATTCAACAGGCCAAAGTTGAATACAATCTGTACTAGATGTTTGTTATTTGGAGTGTTTTACATATCATATTACATTTGTTGTTTTAAGTTTGTTAGATGTCATCTAGGCGTCTACTGTGTAAAATAAATATAATGCATATGCCAGTAGTAAAACCATTGTCACTGGCGGCATTGTGGCGAAAATTGGCCGGTTTCAAACAACACAATGAGCAGAAAAACAGGTAGCATGCGCAGTAGAGGAAATATTTCTGCCCTCGTAGGGATTCAGAAAGACTACATGTAGCCTATGCTTGAGTGTTAATCTGGAGAACTACACGACAAAATCAGCATCCTTATTTAACTCTGTGAAGACAACTCTATGAGATCTCAGTAATTCTGAGCAGTGCTACAGAATGTAGGTTGCCTCTGTTTAAGCTTTTGGCATGAACAGTTATAATAAAACCATAAAAGACGTAAATTTAACTGGTCGGATTTCTCCGGTTACGTGCAACCACTTTCAAAGTATCACGCTGTTGTCGCGGCTCTGACCTTATCCTCTCCATGCCGCAGTCATTTGTATTGTAGCCCTATTCCTACACAAACCTGAATTCTGCGGGTGGACTGAGTCCCCGTGGCCTGGTCCCTTTGCATTTGCGTCATGTTACTGTTTATTAAATTTGATGCGAACACAGTATGTGAGTAATTTTAGAAAAGTGACGTCTAATAAATTGCAATTAACATCAGTGAATTTCTTTTTACCGAACTCTCCTAATGTCATGGTGCATGGGAGGGGCTAATTTGTTACTGTTTAAGCGTTTACATGAAAAGTTAGAATAAAACTCTACATACATAACTGAGATAAATTCACAAGGGCGGAGATTAAAATCTCTGGTCTTTTATATTTATCTCAATAACTGAACGATAACACCTCTCTCTATTCTATAAAACGGATAACTTTTATTAAGACCCCAGCAATTTCCCATTCTTGGCAATACAACCATGGGTCCTAGAGGACGCCTAAGTTGCTACTTCTCAAGTGTTTTTAAGAACAGTTACAATAAAACCTTCACTGAGGTCAATGAACGAGAGCCCGATTTCAGTATGTGCCACCGTTATAACCAACTACCAAACTCTTGTCGCGGCTCTGATTTTGTACTGAATTTATTGTTATGGGTTGTTAGCACGTCCATGTCTTGTAGTCTTGTGTACAGAATGAATTATTCATTCTATCCTATTCCAGTCATACCGCGTCTGCATGGCGACGGTGTGTCCTTCATATGCATGCGAGCTGTACATATCGGGTACGAAGATGTCAGATTTGGTAGCGTAATCTTTGTAACTGCATGTGTTTAAGCGCTTCGTTTATTATTATTTTTTTTTTTGTCTAATTTTGTTAAACTTGAGTCTCAGGGATTTTGGCGGATTTTTTTTATATAAGTACACATTTAGTGCATCAAAAACATTTTATTACCACTCTGAGTCGTTAGACAATTTCCTTTATGTGGACATGGGACCCTTACTTACACCTTTGCTTACATTGCTTCGTTGGATTTTTGGATCTTCAAGGAGTCTGCTGATTGGAAAGCTTATAAACAGTATAATGTTCCAGCAGATAATTGAAATATTCACAAAGTGAGCACGTAAAAGCTTAATGATAAACAACTTTGTCCTATAACATATACTAAGTAGATACGCCCAATGTTCCATTTAGGCCGTTCTGAGTATAGGGGGTTCTCTGTGTGGCACGTTATAAATACCGACGTACTGTATGAAATGAAATGTGCAATTCTGCCAAAAGTCACCCCTTTGATAAAAACGGTCTGTAAGTATCTTAATATATTCATTTTGATCTTTTCCGGTTGGTTATTTGTTGCGAGACATAGTTAACCGGGTCACGTGACATTCTGTACCACCCACAGTTCGCTCTATGGCTTGCAAAGCGTGAACTGTCCGTCTGAAATGGTTTCTGCACGTATGTATGTGTGAAACTCGGATTCTTGACAACATGTTCATTCCGGCGTGCCATACTTTTCCATATGCGTCTAACAATAGAAACCGTCAATGTTGACAGGGAACATGTGGTATATATGTGCCTCTAATTTAGCACCAACTAACTTCACTTGGAGAAAAGGCCTATCTAGTGAGCCCTAACCATACTATATATATATATAACATAAAACCACTGATCACTAAATTATCCAAGGTAGTAAATAAAAATCATAATGGTACGCTTAAATGCTCTTTAAACTTGCCAAAAAAAATGTCTCGATGTCTGCGTTTATTTGCTGTCTCTTCTCTCCATTGTCGTAAATTGAACCTCGGTCAGAGATATCGTGTCAGCCTACGTCGACGGTATAGCCTACAACATCTTTTTGGGGATTCGGTCTGTGAAATCAGAATCGTTCAAGCGAAACGGACGTGTGACTGCCCTGACTAAATTTGCTTGTCTCTCTCGCTGCTTATTTTCATCAGTCTCAAAAATCAACGTGACTGTTGTCGGCACCTCCAGCGTCTTGTCTGCTGTAAAAACTCGAGGATCTTTTCCATTTTTTCTCAGCGCTTTCGTCCAGTTTTGTGAGAAGCAGACGATCGTGTCAAAAGATACGTAGCAGCAGTCACCGGACTGTACCATGCGTGTGATGGACACGTGTGTGTTTACTTTGACGGATTAAGAGTATCCTGAGTGATTGAGTCTCCAGCGTCCGCTATGTGGGGAACATCTCAGTACCTCTCTCTTACATGAGAGCAATTAAGAAAGCTCCCGTAAGTAGAAGAACTGTCTTTCTCTTGTGTCGGTCAAAGAGGGGATTATTTATTTGGTCATCTTACATCTACCTCTGAAACACACGTGAGAGTATCGACATCAAAAGGACACCTGGCTTCTGATGAGACGACGAACGATAATTCTCTCCTCTCTTTTAATTGCCCAGGACGACTTTGACATCCGATGGTGCTCTGGAATTTTCTGAAATCACTACTGAGTGTAATTGTTTCTTCTACAAAAGAAATGGACCCTCCTCGGCGTACACTCAGAGATTTTACATGCAGAGAACGAGCCTAAGGAAAGGTAATTACATACGAATCCTAGCATATAGCCAGCAGTATTTTTTCTTGTAATTTGTATATACATATGTATCGAGCCAATAGACTTCTGCTTTGTATTATTTATGTAATTGATGTTTTACGCGGTATAGGATCGTCCACATATATGACATGGGCATATACACAGTGTTTAAGAATTTAAGCATTGGAAACTGTTGAGTGCTTTTCGGCATCATTGGAAACTGTTGAGTGCTTTTCGGCATCATTCCGTCGTAATTTTTTTATTCTCTTTCTTTTTACTTTCTTAGTTCTTTAATGGTTTGTGTTATTTGTCGTTTTGGAAACTAGTCTTCCGATTATTGACCCAGAGCGTTCATTTTGGCTGACGGCAAGTATACGAATGTCGGTTTCATGTCCTTTCAAGTTGATGATTTTCACATGCTGAATCACTTAGCGTTTTATACATCTCTGTCACAAATTATACTTAAATTAAGTGTAATACATTTAATACATCAGTTTACAAAGCTACAACATGCAGCGTTTGCAGACAGTTTCAACTTGCCTTCGTTAAATTTAAATCGATAATCTAAAAGCGTGTATTTTTGTGTGGTAATTATCTTGCCGCTTGCCATATTTATTTGCAAGTGGACTGGTTTTAACTGGTTATGTTTTTCTTATCACACACGTTAAACATTATACGTTGAACTTTGAAACAACCGCAGTTATATAAAGTTAAAACTAAGAACCAAACCCTCGGTATGTGCTTCATTCATTAAATGTGGCTAACACTTGTATGTTGTGGGTGTTGATATGGTTGTTGATGTGGCAAGTGTCTTGTAATGTAACCACTTAGTGGCTCTGTGTACACCGCGATTAAATTAACTCGGGTACAGGGTGTGTTTGTTAATATTGAAGCACTTACACTGACTTTCAGAATAAAACCCGACGATTGGTAAACTGACAAGTAACCCGATTTTATAGGTTACGTATAACGATTATCCATACTGTCACACTGTCGTCACTGCTCTGGATTTGCTCTATATGCTCTAGTCTGTTACATTTAATCCGTTATACATGGATTACTTTAATAGATGTATTATTAAAACTCTGTCACATGATGACAACACACCAATCTAGTAATCCTAGACCATTAACGTGCATTAATGAGCAGCAACGCAGTTTTAATGGATGAGTAAATTCTGGTTCAGCCATGGTTCTAACTTATAGCGCGTGTAAGTTGTTACTTCTTCCATGAACAGCCAGGAGAAACCTTTAACTGAGGTAATTTACTAAATGCCAGATTTCAGCCGTTATGTGCGGCCAGTTGCCCACTTTTTACGCCACAGTACTCGGCCTTATCATGTACTGCAGGGCGTGTAACCTTGATTTGCGTTCATTTTGGACTTGGTCTCAATAGAATTTTACATAACTTTAAAATTAAAATCTGGCTGAGATTTTGAAGCTAGAAAATATGAAAAGATTGTCCTAAACGACATCCTTCAAAACTGCATAGTGAATGCTATTCGATGGCATGTCACAAAGGTTACACATATTTACAAGCGTCTTTTCATTTACTTGACTGACACTTTTGGTGACACTTGTATTGCTGTTTTTGGTCGCAGCAAACATGTGTCTTACGATTCCCGATTTTGAACGTCGTTTTTCTGTTCGCAAGTGATGTACCCATGCCCATTTTGACCCGTACATTTCTGCCATGATTCCTGTACATGCATCTCAGCCTAAATGGACACGGTAAATTGAATATCATGTGCGAACGCGAGATTTCGACAGAATATTCAACAGATCTTGTAAGCGAATGATACTTAATCTGTAGGTATCTCCTTCGTCTCGTGACATGAATATTCATGCAGTGGCCAAGTAATTGACCCTCAACTGTATATCTGCATGTCTGAGGACACAGTTTATTGATGTGCCCGCTTTTTTACCTGCGGAGTAATCCTTTTGAACTTACCTGACTTGAGGCGTTGTGAACAGGTGTGTGGCGAGAAAAACTCACCAGTGGCCGATTAATTCCAGGCAGGTGGGCACTTTGTGGTCAGGTGTATGTATTCTTCTGTCCTGTGTCGTTCGAAATAAGTAAATATATATATTCATATGTTCATTTCGTGTTTGCAATGCTGCGAAGCTTGCCAGCTACCTCTTTGCTTTACCATCTGAACTACAGTATATTGTAACAATGACGCATTACAGTAAGGAGCGGAAAAATATGTCATTTGGTCTGACTTTTTTTGTGGGAATGTGTTCCCTGTTATATATATTATCATCGACGAAAGCAGAGCTGAATGCTATCATTTACCTCTTGATCCCTTGCTCACTTGTACCTGAGACTTAAACTGTATGGTTCCCAGTTTGGACAGACACGTGGTGCTAACGCTGTATTTGAGCAATACTAGACCATTGTCTAACGTCTGATAAAGTACATTTAACATCGCTGCGTTTTTTTCTTTTTTTCTTTTTTTTTCGACAAATTCTGGTTAAGCCAGGGGATGTGCAAGTTGCTACTAACTAAAAAACTAAAAGCACTTACATAAACAGCTATCGGGTGGGTTTTGTCGGGAGACCATTGAGCTCCTACAGATACACGGTTGTGGGTTCGAATCCAACTCACGTCAGTATGTGTGGAGCTCTACCTTAGCAGGCTTGCCAGACCACATAGGATGGAGACGTGGTTTCTTCGATGTATGACTCGGGCAATAGTGATAGCTGCGTATCAGTTGTTATTTCTTAAACACTTACATAAACTGTTAGAACAAAAACGCTAACTGAGGTATATTGACAAAAGCCCGGATTTCACAGGTAACGTTTGACCATTTGCTAAATATCAGACTGTCGTCGCTGCTCTGGTTTTACTCTCTGTGCTGTCGTCTTTCATAACTTGTTTTCTTCATCCGTTGTCGCACAATTGGATTATTTTTGATTATTACTCCGTCTGCGCTAGCTAATCGGCCTAAAATGGATTCCCCTGTCTTAAGTTAGGTACAGATGTGTCCATAGCTTAACTTTCAGGTTGACATAATGTATAAAATCCGTTTCCATTATATTTACAAATAAATAATATCTAATCCTGTATAATATACATATATTTCTCAATTTCAATACACATAAGCGATGTGTACGACCATGTGTGCTAGATGCATCACACACACGTGTACAATAAATGCAGTCCTATATGTATAAAGTACATGTGATACTGTATATACGTTTATTATTCAATTTCATCACACGCATATTATGCACACAATTCTGTATGTAAGTTACATGTCACATTTGCACGTTCCCTTTCCAATTTCAATACACATCTAAAGTGTAATTAGTCCCTTTGTAACACATATTCCATACAGAATTCATTCATTTTTTTTTCAATGTCAAGGCCCACACGCTGCACACAGTTCCCCACGTATGGCACATATCATACTGTATATGTTCATTTCTCAGTTTCATGACACACATATATAGTGAACATAGTTCCAATATGTTACATACACATGTAACTCTGTTTCATTTCTTGTTTAAGCTTTATGAGTCATGGATATAGAGAAGACGGCTGACAAGCACGTTCTGAATTAAAACTAATACCTTAGACAGCTGGATATGAGTGTATCAACCCAGATATGTACATGTATAAGCAAACATACGATTATATCTATGTACACACAACAACTTGGCACACCTTGGATGTATATGTTTCTCATTTTCCCTCAGCTACACGAACGTTCTATTTAGCCTCTTGAAACAAATTTATACCATGTCTGTATGCAATACAAAAGTTTCCAATTAGAAAGCCTTCTCAAAAAAATGCAAGAATAGACAAGCAATTTTACGTGTTAATTAATTTTTTTTTCCAGAAGAGAACAAAAACAAGCTGGTTTTGTATGTTTTTAAAAAATATGTTCATTTTCCTCGACTGCATTTCACGCTCGTGTTGATAAATAGAATAACAAAAGGCAGTAGAGACATAGTTTACTCTGTACCATTTGTAGAGTAGCCAAACAAAAAATACAACATACTTCGCCTGAAAATCTGACACCGTTTTTGCGGTAACCTTTGAAAAAAAATGTCATGTCTTCGTCTGAAATTCATTCATTAACACTTGGCCAAGCCTATGTAAGTGTGCAGTACTTTCTCTTCCTAAACCTGTTACTTAAGTGCATGTAATTTAGTTTGCTCAATTCATCCCGAGGTGTACCGTTAAGAACATCTCTCTAGATCTTCATGGATTTTTTCCAAGAAGTTTCAACGCCATGTTGATTTGTAAATCTTGTCAAATGGGCCTGTTGCCTGACTTCACCACATCAAAGTGTTGAGCAGACCAACCTTCTGGGTGATGCGATCTATCAAGGGGGTAAATAATTTATTAAAAATCAAAACCGTAGAGTGTGTGGTTTGTATGTAAACAATAGACAAAAGACGTCTGAATAATATATTAAATAAATTGAATAAGCATATACTCACTAAAAACTACTGTGCACGAGCAGTACACGTCTTTGTGACCGAAATGCACATCTACCTGATTTTGTCTTGCAGAAGTGCAAATTTTACAACACACCAACAATGGCCTGTGTTCTCTGGCCGTACGTGGGAAAGCCCGCCAGAAACCTGCGGATGGTCGTGGGTTTCCTCCGGGCTCTGCCCGGTTTCCCCCCACCATAATGCTGGTGAAATGTTCTGGAGTACGGCGTAAAACGCCAATTAAAAAATAAATAAATAAATGAATAAGTAAACAGTAGAATGTGTATCATTGGTACAAAATTTGTATACCCTTGAAACGCTTCACTTTGGATATGCAAATTTTTACGTAGTCGTCTTTTAGAGAGTAATCCTGTAGATGAATAAAGAGACTTATGGGAAAATGAATTATGGCAAAAAAATTCCTTGCGAATATTTTGAATAATGCCAGTACTGAATGTGTCAAAAACTACTTAAATTATGGATGCAATATGATATGAAATATTTGAATAAATGTTTTTGTTTGTTTTATTGAAGTTTTAAAGAATTGTTTTGTAGGGAGCTATGTTCTGTATATCATCAGTTTCAAATGAATATAATTTATACGCCGAGCTGTTTGAATGCCGACTGTTTTGTGACAGTTAAAGATCGCTGATAGGCATGTTCTCAGTATAAAACGGTGCCTGGGTGGGTGTCATGTCTGGTGTCTTCGGCATCGCATTCCAGTGAGACTGCATTTCACATATGCAGGTGTAAATTAAGGCAGACGTGTCAGTGAAGAAGATATAGTTTTAATGTGATTTAATTGATACTGGAGGCGACGTTCAACCCCAAGCAAACAAAACAAACGAAGTAGCCTAGACGTGCATATTAGAATTCAAAAGGCTTCATGTAATCAACATATTTACTGTGTTTTTCTTTAAACTCAACTACTTATACCGGTGGGTGAAAACTTCCTTTTCGCATATCTCTTGCCATGTCATCTATTTGTTAAAACAGCTGCGGTCATACAACCTATTTATGTGTGTATGTTCGACTTGATATTTCATCGAGTAAAGTAATTTACCTTAATCGGACTCATGGCTTTAGCCAACCTGCTAGGCAGTGTGTAAGTTGTTACTTCTTAAACATGCTTCTTCTTAGAATAAAACCCTAACTGAGGTAAACTAAAAAGAGGCCAGATTTCACCGGTAACGTGTGACCATTTTAATTGCCAACTGCCACACTGTTGTCGCTGCTGTGATTTTACTCTTTGTGCTGTAGTCTTTTATATTAACTGTTATCTACTTTTATATTTTATTCATATACCTGAAATGAACGCACACAAAAATGAAGACTATGCACCCCAGTGTTTATGTATGCGCTGTTAACAATCATATCTATGTCTTGAATCTGGGCAAAAATTGAGAGAGAGAGATATATAGTGTATAAAGCAAGGTACGGGTTTACCTCTGCTCACTCGTACTTTGTGGAATGAAGGCGAGAACGTGTACACAGGATACTTGAATAACTCGTTCACTCGGCAGAGCAAAACGTGTGAGTACAAATAGATAAATAATATGATTTTCGACTGAAAAGTAAACCCTGAACACACGTACTGTCCCGAAACTTTAGAGGTCTTGTGCATTGCGGTCAACAGTTAAGTGGCTAGCTACTGTGTCTTGGAAAAAGAATTTCATTATCAACAAAGAGTGCTTAACATTGAAACAATGAGTGGGCGTTCCCATAAAAAGCCTACCTCACAATACTTATTCCTCAGAATTTCTTGAGCTCCTTGTTTTCCTATAAGTAAACGCTATTCAATTTCCTAAAAATTATCGCGAGATTCACGCGGGACTTCTCGAGCAGCGATAAGAGATTTCTGGAAGTACCTGTAGGCCTATTACTTCACACTGGATGATCATGATGGAAGATCGAGATTTATAGATTATGTACATATATATATATATATATATACATGAAATATTATAAATTTCATAAGTGTGTAGCAATGATTGTGATACCAGTGATTTAGCCGTAGCTGTAAAAGTATACGCGATATTGTCCGCGTTAATTAGAATGCATACTTAGGATAACCTGCACTTTAAGATGTTTTGTTAAGAAAGTTCAGTTCCTTTTGCATGCTTCATTTTTCTTCTTTTTTCTGACTTTCAATTATCTCGTGGACGATGTTACCATGCAGTTGTACATGTAGAAAGAAATAATGTATATCCCTTTAAAAACATGCACCGCGAAGATTTATATGGAATCATTCAGCTCTTTGAATATCTAAGAGAATTAACTTTCTTTTTTATCATTATACTGTAGTTTCTGGGAAATAATACCCGTCAGACATTCTAGTGGTTTTTTAAACACTACGTAACAGATCTCTTATTGCATTGTACCTATACCGATATCTTGTCATATGTTGTCCAGTAGGTGACATTCGGCAACCTTCTGCCGCACACGATCGGCAAACCGCGTATACCTTCTGAGGCTTACGCCTGCAAATTGTGACTGAGATTAATGCGACGTAAAGCGATCAATCATGCGACGCGTAGTGAAACACACGAGAGATCGCAAATTGGTGTCAAGCGCAGGAAAAACTAAAACGTTTGATGTGAAGACCAAGCTGGACAAACGGTAAAACAAGAGCGATACTGATTTTACAACTGACAATATCCTCAGTTGAGGAAGATAAATTCACTTTTTCTTGATCTCTTTTCAAAACAACCAGATACAAATGAAAGCGAGGAGGGTTTTTAGGGGTATTAACTCCCTCAGAAAAGGTGTAACATCAGTGCATCTCTCTGTGCTGCTTCCGTTTCTTTTTTTGTGTGTATGTGTGTGTGTGTATTTGGGAACAGCGATTTTGCATTCTGCATTACCACTCACCAATAGACAAATAAATACGTCCGTTATAGAAAGAACACTACTTAATGTGTGTGTTGGTAAAGAATATATGGAGGCTTTTAAGTCAATATTTGTAAATAAGCTGATCACTCAGCGATGACACTGAAACAGAAAAGCGAACGCCCATTACACAGAAACAGAAAAAAGCGAACGCCCATTACACAGATAACACATTACACAGATTACAGCAGCTCCTAATCCATAGTCTAACTTCTGTCCAGTAATCAGTTTGAAGAACACTGACAGTAATCCAAACGAAATCGGTTACAAAGCTTTAAGTTCTCAATTCCTTTTTAAGCCTTTTTAAGCACATAAGTCCTGTAATGTTCACCTTGGCATTATTTGGAAATATTTCATATAAGCTTAATATTTAGCATCCCTTTGTGTATTGGGCACCATTCTGATCTTCGTCATCAATATTATCAACATCTTCATCGTCACCGTCATCATCAATATCATAGTCGTCGTCAAAATCATCATCAACATCCTTATCCTTTTCAATACCTTCATCGTTCTAATTCTCGGCCTCCTCCTCCTTGTCGTCGTCTTCGTCGTCACCCACAAAAGCATCCAAACTCTATTGTTGATGTGAAAGGTTATTAAGGGTCAACGTCGGGACGTATTTCACTCATCGGAAAGACAATGCTTGCTTTAAAACAGGCGTCTAGTATTTGTTTTCTCTTTCGTGTGAAAGTCCTAAATCGTCCGCAAAGGTGGACAAATGTACATTGAATCTCTAAAAGTCCGTGACCGCCATTTGAAGACTAATTGCTAAGCCTTGTTTCGGTGAGGGTTTTTTATGCAGCCGGCGGTAAAGTTAATGAAAGATGAAGGTGAACTGTTTCACCTGCCCGATGACATAGAGACCCAGCTCTATAAATAGAGCCCCAGAGGTTGTAAATTGCACACAACAAGAGGCTGCGGTATAAGATGTCGGGGCTGCCTATATTAAGGATTTATTCTGAGCCAGTGTGCACATGTCCGTTTTAAAAGTGTCCGGAGAGTTTAAAATAAAATGTGCATTAAACGAAAGATCATTACAAAATAAACGCACAAAGAGTTTTATTGTTCTTTTTTATTTTTGGTTTTTTTTTTTCGTAAAAGAAAGACTGACAAATCATATTTGTGTCATAATTAATAAGAACGCGTCGTTTTAGGACGATATTTTTGTAAATGTCTTTTACAACACTACAAATTCAGTCTAAATTCGTAGATTAGAGAGAACATCGTGTTTAATCAATCACATTGCGGAGAGCAAGACCTCCGGGTGTCCATGTTAGTGCACAAGGCATTAGCGCTGTGAATCTTAGAACTTGATCCTCAACATGAGGACAAGTAGGATTAGCAGTATTAGGTTGGTTGTCATATCTGGTGTCTCCACCAGTGCCTTCCGGTGAGACAGCACTGTAAGTATATTCGACCGGGCTGCTGTGTAAAAAGATATTTTATAATGTCACCTTATGAACGCTAAAACGGAGTTGAACATGCAACAAACAAACACACAAACTTTATTTTAATCATTTTTTTTTCTCACTTGTCCTGTACTAAAGAACATCACCAGGGCGTCCAGAATTAATAGCACTTGATTGGGCATGAAAATTTGATGAAAAAAAAAAGTACAAAGAAAACGCCAGATACCCAACTCAGGAGTTTCAGCTTTGTTGCCAGCTCGCCCTCACAAATTAACTTCAACATCCTGTCAATTTCACTTGACTGAATGGCTGTATAGTTGGACCAAAATACATCAGTTTAGGGCTTGAAATAACCTCCAAATACGATTTATTGCATCGATGTCTGTCTGTTAGACGCCACTCTAACAAAGAAGAGCCGTGAAGTAGTTTGCCAAAAACATCACGTGACGCTTCCAGTGCTAGTGACTGGCTAGAAGTCAGTAAGGGCTGATACAACATGCCTACTTGGAGTGAAATGCTCATCAACGTAATATCCCCAATGCTGAACTTCATATTCTAGGTTTTCTAAGTTTTACAGATTTTTTTCAATATTTTTAGTGATACCTGTGGCTTGCTTTTTTTCTCTGTATGTGCATAGTAGCTGATTTTATGTTCACTTTATAGGAGTATATGTAATTAAAAAAACTAACATAATAGAAATCGCCTCATGAACAAACGTTTGGGGGCTTACGGTGTCAAAACTTGCAAACAAAATAAACTAAGCGATGTTTGAAAACATATTATGCCGATAAAATAGCTGTCCAGTGCGCTCCGCCTTTGCAGAAAAGATGTTCACTTAACCTATTTGAGGGATAAAGTTAAAAGATATACACTAGAGCTTTCTGAGCGTCACATCCATGTTGTCGGGGGGATGAAGGTCTTTGTTTGGGGGGATCCTTAACACCTCAAAACTAGGTTATTTTAAATGCATATTACTCTATATCTCGTGCAGCTACGAACGCCCCCAATAATGTCGTATGTGCGCGATGTTTGAAGTAGTAAATGCTGATAGATACTTGACAGTAGGTCGCCCCTCCCACGAAATGCCCGTACCTGTCCATGCCAGTGACAGGTGATGGCCGGCAACGAGATATTCATCAAAATGCACTTCGTTCCCATGGCGACCAGGTGAGCTATGCTGGCTTCAGGTAAAATTGCATTAAGGCCATTAAGAAAGAACTGTTAGTTTTTGGAGGTAAATTGGATTGTAAACAAAACAGTCAAACTGGTCTCGTTCACCTCGGGATGGTTGTAGCCTTGAAGTATGGTAGGCCAACCACACCATGTGATAAAGTAAAAAGTTCTGTTGTTCGTCAATTTCATACATACGTTTTTTTTTTTTGTTTTGTTTTATTTTTTCATTTTTTTTGTCTTCACAGCTATTTAAATGCAGACGTCAAGTATATTACTCTTGAAAAAATACATATTCAGTTTAAACTTTTGCTCTATGATTAACGCCATTTCATTTAAACAATAAGTGTTGATTTATGGGTGCAAGAAACCAGTGCTGAGATAAGCCACTGCCCTTTTATAGGTGCCCAACAAATCTTTTGTTACCTGACTGCAATAAAGAAGGCCACAATCAGTGGGCACCTCCGTTTTGTTGGCATAATTCTAACAAACTTTGCTTTTATGTCTTAATTCTGGTGTACAGAAAGAGGATATTATTGTACTTCACTGCCTCAGACTTCCCTTAGGGTTTCGCAGGTTAAACCAAGGGAATATTAACACGTTGTTGGAAGCATGTTTCAGTTATTGAATGTGTAGATATTGGGCGTTTAAGATCAACATTTTTGTTTTGGTAAGATACATACACTATACGTTTCAGTGTTGGTTTTATTGATTCAGACAGAAGAAAACAATATTTCAAGTTAACTAATCAATATGAAATATCAATATAAAGCTATCTGCGAAAACATGTTGATTAATCAGGAAAATTTAAACCTGTTAAATAAGAGCTTTTCGTGTGTACTGCTTACTTCTAGTTAGACTGACCTCATGTTAATTTAGTGAAACCTCCTAAAGACCACTTGTTTATTCATTGGTTCGTTGTTTGTATTTATTTTAATGCCTTTCTCAAGAATTATTGACTTACATGACGGTTGCCATGTTTATGGTATGGTTATTTCTTTCTTTGTATTACTCACTCTTCCATTTATCAGTTTATTTATGTGTTTATACGGCATTGGTATAGTGATTCGTAGCGTCAATTTTTGATCGCGACATTCGGGTTCTCGCGGATGACGCCAAGTTCGCGGAAGGCGTGGAGGCGCACATGTCAATACGGCGTCCTTGCATCGTGGCCTAGATGGCCGCAATCATCCTCCATATGGTCGAATCCCTTTTGCACTGAATTTGCTGCCGCCCCGCGTCACGAGGTTTGCCTTGCAGGTGTCTGACGAGATGTGGCGCTCTGTTCCGGGTTATCGGTGTACCTTCCTGGGTCCATAAACCTGCTAACAGTCGTAAAATGAAAGCATTGTTTAATAGCACGACATAAAATAAATAATCCATATAAAACACCCGTTTTCCTTCGTTTCTAGGCAACTGATGTGACGCATATATGATAACCAATCATGTGGCGCCCAAGGGGACCACGTGATGAATATTCATGTATACGAAGGTCACGTGACGGAGGGACTAACATTGAATGGCTCCAGTTTTTAAAGGTCCTCTCGCTGGCTGGAATCATTGCGCAGGCGCATGGAGCCAGGGTTCCACAACCATGTACAGGTAAGGATGTCGGAAATCTTAAATGGGGCAACTGTTTGATGGATTGATAGATACATGTTTCTACTCAATGACAACTGTCTGAAATGAACATACCATTAAACACATTCATTAACAAGCTACACAATCCAATGAACTGAATTAAGTTGTTATCGGATGGATGTGTTTTTTTTTTGTTTTTTTTTTTCGCTTTTTTTTTCTGTCTCGGCTATCCAACCGAAAGTGCTTGAAGTCGTAACACTTAATTAGGGCTGACCTACAACAATTTTCAAAGTGGCAAGAATTAAGCACCTTTCAATTTCAAATCTCATAGCGTCGCAGCTTTTTTCATGTCGTTCAGTTTTGGGATCGTGAAAGTCGGCAGTTTTATAAACACCCTTTACCATTATTCACCTTCCCTCCGGGCCTCTGTTTCGTTACTTATTTACATACGGCTAGAGTTCAAAGTGAACCTGCCACTTCAAAAGACAGGAGACAGGAGTTTAATTCTTTGTAATAAATACGCTGGTGGTTAAGGGATCAACAGCAAAGCGGCTAAACCTAACCAGTCCTTGTGTTGAAAAGTGTAAACCCCTCACAGGTTCCAAAGTGGAGTGGGTTTTATGGGTAGGTTTTAGCGCTAAGTCGTAGAGTCAACAGAAATCTTCAATGGACACTTACTCGGATCGTACACACCCACTTCAGCCGGGACTCTTTAATGTTGACCTATGACCTCAGTTGGGGTCACGCGAAACCGCCGAAGAACAATGAGGGCCGGCTTCGTCAAAGGGATTTGTGAAATACTCCATCTAGTTTAATGTCGGAGGAGCTGTGAGATTCACTGTTGGATTGCCGAAGGTTGGTGTCTTCCTCACTAACTAAACGTCAGACGTATAACTGTACAGACTACAGGCGTAGCCGTATAGGGTCAACTAACGATGGATTCCGCAGCTAGACACGTGACCTGTCAGAGCATCGCTGCTGACGCTTTATTGCGGGATTTCGCGAGAAAATGTGTGATCCTCATTTTCAAGACAAGAAGTACAGAACACATTTCACGTGTAACACGTGCATTCTCCACAAGTTTCACGCTTCTGTTTAGTTTGCCCTACCATGTCCGTTAACTACAATGTTGGATGAGACTGTCATGCACTCTTGCCTGTTGTATTAGCAAATCAAAGTATATTGTTATTTGATTTTGAAAGGTTTCTAAATGTATATCGTTGCCATCAACATTAACCTAACTTGTTGTGTTGACTTTGAAAATATAGTTTGTTTGCAAACTGAAAGCATTTCGCTTATATATCAAAACATTCCCCCCCCCCAAAATATATATACATATATATATCACCCAAAATATTACCTAAAAAGTTGAGAAACAAAAGTACCAGTGTAAAAAAGGGTCCTTTTTGTCTTTTTTAAGGTCTTTTTTAGGTATTTCTTTTAAATTAAAACAAGAACACTATTTTTCTAATCTCAAAACACATGTATGTCCGTGTTTTTCCCGCCCATTCCATGATTAAAAAACCGATCTGGAACATAATGTTAAACGTTGTTGCTGGCTACGTGAGAGATTTCCTCTGCTTTAATGATTCAGTATGCAAAACCAAAAAGACCAAAAATTAATACCGGTAATTAAAAATATGATACGCACGAAATATGAAAACCTCCGGGACTTTCCTCGTACATCGTGCACGACTGTGACAAGGTTAAGGTGAAATATTCATATTTGTGACGAGTCTATGAAATCATAAGTATATATATAGGCACGAATATTCCATTCAGATCCGCCCCGGGCTACAACGTGCATGTTGTGTGTTTCAAACGGAAGTTATAGCGGTTAGTCCACGATCGATCGACATCAAGTGCCTATCCTGACTTTTGAATGGATTCTCGATTGCCTCAGGTGCCACTTGGCGGCATGCTGCATTCCCAATTAACCCGCTCGCGGTTTCTACACACTCTCGTGCAGACGAGAATTTGTCATCGGTTAATCCGCCTGAGATTAAGTAGATTAGACGTGCTACAAAGGAACATCTCGAAAAATCCCGCAAGCTAAAGTTGTTTGAGATGAGATTAAATGGCTATGGGTCTAAGTGGTCCAGCCACAAGTGCAGCTATAGGGCGGCTTCTTGTTGACAAAGCGACAGTGCTGTTATATTACACGTGGTGAACTTAAGTTATGTGTAAGCTTGATTAATGCTTATTCAAGGAAACAAAAACAAATCTTGAGCTTTCAAACTGCTAAAAAAAATTCCAAATCAGACAATAATATTCATATTTATCCTAAAGCTCTGTATTGAGTTACCGGCTGAACTAATAACAAGTGACGCGAATATGCCCTACAGGTTATTGCAGTGTTGTTAGGACTTTAGCAGCGATACTCTCGGCACTGCCTCTCTTGGCGCTCATCGTAAGAGAAATACTTATTTATTTATTTTATTTATTTATTGGTTGATTGATTGATTGACTGATTGATTGATTGATTGATTGATTGATTGATTGATTGATTGATTGATTGATTGATTGATTGATTGATTGATTGATTGATTGATTGATTGATTGATTTGATTTGATTTCATTTCATTTGAGTTTTATGCTGTGCTATATTTCACTTATACGACGGGTATTAGGGCTTTGATAGGAGGAAACCGGGGAACCCACAACCATTCGTATATTACAGGTAAACCTCCTCACGTACAGCCGGGGAGGAAGCCAACCTGAGCCGGAGGTGAACTCACAGCGACAACATCGGTGAGAAGATCTTCGACCTCGAAGGCGACCATAAGAGGTTGTACCGTTGCCTGTGTGGGGGAGGTCGTGTCTGGTGTATGTGGCATGGCGTTCCATTGAAGTAGTATTATAGGCCTAAATATGTCGATTTTGTTCCCAGCCTGCTGTAAGGAGACATCACCGTGACATAACCGAAAGAACAAACATGTCCGCCGTGTAATAAAAGGGATCGTAGTTTTGGTTAGCTATTAATCTATTTTGATACGATACAGAGCACTGGTTACATACATAAACATAGTGCGTTGTCGTTACGAAAGTGACAGAACAAATCGCGAGTTTGATGATTTTGTGTGCAATCACCGAAAGACAAACCGAACAACAGGGAGAAAAAAGTAGCGCATAGATCTATTAACGACTTGTCACGGAGCATGTCACGCTTGAGATGTTGACTGGACGGATTGTTTAAGCTTATATACACATCGAGTTTGCTACCGTTTGTCCAATTTTTTTTGTTATATTCATGACGCCAATGGAAACACCCTGAGGCGAGAATTAAGAGTAAAAAAGTAACTAATAATTATACGTAAATGAGACAACGCTCTCGACCTCAGAGTATTCGAATAATATAGGCTTACCTAGAACTCTCACTGCTGCAAACTACACGGCGGTGGGTTAATTTTAGCGCATATACACAACCGAATAAAGATCATCAGTAAATGAAAGATAAAGAACCTAGGCGTCGAAACCGACATTCGTATACCAGCCGTCAACCAGATTTGGCGTTCCGGGTCAATAATTGCAAGAGCAGCTTCCAAAAACGACAAATAACACAAACCGCCAGAGAGCTAAGAAAATGTACAAATTATGAATATTAGGAGGGATTCATGCAAAGAGAAGCAGTCAACAGTTTTCAATGATGATGAAAGGACGCTATGAATGTTCTAAGCGAACGAATAAATCCAAATAATGTACCATTTTAGTATATATGTAAAAATGACAATATTATCACGGAGTAAAAGAAACGTGCAATAGTAGTTCGATGTTACAAGAAGTTACACATGTTAAATAAGTACACACATATTTATATGTCACATTTCTTATGTGCATGGTCGATATGACTTTCGTTCACTGGAAAAAGACTGAGACATGCAAGCGATTGGCATCAATTCCATGCAGTCGGCTGGTTTAGATAGAGATTTTATTGCTTGAAGAATTTCCATAATACTTCCTGTTACAATGCATGTTCAGCTTCATTGTACCATATTTGCTATAGCAGATTTAATCTGTATTGCTAATTTCTCTTCACAAAAGTCGTGGTCAGAAAGACATGGTCGTAAACGTCCTTCTTCGGCATTTTTCGCTTACACAGTTTAACTGCAATACGGCAAAAGTGGCGTCAAGCAATAGCGATTCATTCATTGTTCAGCATTTATAATATGCTACATTACATCAGTCTGGGAGTGTTTTGGGCAAGCAAACCTACGGAAACCTCATTTCTAATCCCTGCTGATCGTTTTAAATCTCGCTTCTGTTTATGACCAATTGAACTAGTTGTTTGCTATATGATGTAATGGAAGGAACATCTATGCTTCCTTTAATCCGGGCCGATTATACCCAAAAGACTAATGACATCATTAAAGTCCCATGGTACTTCGTGGCTTCCGTACAAACACTCTCGTTCAGAAGACGTGAACTATGGTTATACAATATCTGTGTGAACAGCTTACGGATGCGTCGCCGAATATGCTAATCCGAGATAATCCTCAGCCAATGGCGCTGCCTTTGATATATCGTTTGATCAATTTTACAGAGTGTGTTATTATTTGGCCTAATCGAACATCTGGGTAGGAGGTTGTTTGGACGAACTAGTCTTTCTGTATGGTTCGATTGTAGCTGTATTCACGATGCATATCCTAATTCACACACGGCGAATCTAAGCCTTGATTTAGACAGTGTTTTGACCGTGACAAGCCGTCGAATTTGAATCGTACTCAAATACTGATTCTCACTTGAGGTTGCGAAGCCATGGTTATGGCGTATCCAAATATTTCTCAACCTACTAGTCAGCGTACTGGATCTGTGGGTACATGCGCCAATGCTTTATGTGAAAGATTGCATGGGACAGATTGAGATGTTCCACTTTTCAGCATGCATGTGTTCCTTCAAAGACAACACCAAATAGAGTCTAAAAATTTAACATTTTAGATTTAGCATAATTCTCTTTTTTAGACGTGAAGATGTAGAATAGATTATCCTACGACAACACGATATTATGCCATGCGAAACACAATACCCGTTACATCATCAAAGATAAAAGATATTGGAATTGAACCACATGAACAAAACTGCCAAATATTACGTAATAGTTTGTAGCTAGAATGTAATCTCTTCTATTCAGAAAACATAGTACCCTGTGAATTTAACAGAATAGTTTTTGCAGTGTAATATCATGTGAAATTATTTTCAAATGCGGCTTGAAATTAGCACCCAGGAAATATATTGGGTTGTTGCGTATGATTACAGCAGGCTTCCGTAGAATTAATAACACACTTGTAAGGTTCAGGTATTAGCCTTGACGTTAACCGTCTGTGGTCAGAGGTCACGAACATTACCGCACCATAAACAGCCGTCATTAGATGGCTTTTAGTCCCAGATCATTTGTGTTAGCTAGTATCGGTTATCCTGATCCAATACGTCAACCTTTTAATGGTGAAGCGAGGCTGTAATTTCTGGTAAGGCGATATGAAGAATGATTTAGGGTACAGGTAGACATCAAAGAGGCCGCCTGTAGCCCGCTGGCAGGTAGACACGACAGCCTGTGACCCGGGGTTATGACCCTAGCTCTTTGATATCACGGTCGAGAAATGAAACCCGTGTCTTCGTGCCATTGATTCTTAACTTTAGACCTTGCATCAGAAAATACTGTATATATACGTTCCTTACCGTTGTCGCCATCCCAGGTTTGTTAAAATTACTACTTTCATTTTTTGTGATGAAGTCTGAGAGAGCTCTGAGAAATCATAATGAAAGTCTTAACGGTAAGTTAACGGCAAAATTTTATCGCTTTAAACTATTTTGGAGTTGCACGAGACCAAGTCTGACTTAAGTCTGTGAGACATTCATGATGATTGTCTTTGAAGTTCCACGAGTTTGTGGTCCGATCCCAGCCCTGAACAGGAAGATTCTGCAAAGACCTCTGGCCTAAGTGGAACTGGGAATCTCGTAAAACCCCTTTAACCTCCTTTAACAATGCGGTCCAAAAGTTATGTGCCCTTTATTCTTTCTTGGAACACGTCACACTTCTCAGCACGCGTGCTCATGCACCAACACTGCAGCGTCACAACAGGAAACGTTGTGTATTACTGCAATATGAGCCCTTTTGTGTAGTTGTCACAATCTCACATTGCATTCGTATTTTAGTTCAAATGATCTTGAGCGAAGTTCATTGGAGATCAATTGCCATCCACCGATAAGACATATATATATACATACATAACATTTGTGAGAGTCACCTGCCACTGGCTGATTGCTTACTTGAGGAACTCGACTTTTCCCGATACCTGAAATGACTACCATCATGTATATTAGTGAAATATTTTTTAGTAAATAAATACATGATTAAAACCAATAGACTGTTGCCAACTGTAAAACCTGATTCTTGGATGTCAGTCGGGATTAAGCACACACTTAAAGACACTACTTTATAAGTCAAGTATTTATTCAGCTTCATCTTCCCCGTCGAACTGGAGCAACCTTGATGGAAACGTATTAATTTTTTGAGGTTTATTTTGACTTTCAGACCTGAGACCGCTTTATCTCTTGGACGAAGCTCTTCCGATGACGTCATCGCTTCCAGCAGGCGTCAGTCTGGTGTATGATGTCAGCAGTCACGTGCACGCCTACACGTTTACTTCACAAGTTGGTGTCATTTTATTCCCCTCATCTCGGATTTTTACTAAGTGTGAATTTTTCCCGGAGGAATTCTCCATATTTGTGACTCTGCGTTACGACAATGTGCCACATCGTGAAGAATGCGTGTTTGCTCTCACGAACTCCACAACCTCTAAGCCAATAGTGTCTTTGAGAATTCGACCGCAGAGAATACGATTCCAGTACATGAATGCCATTCTGAGATTTCGAACTCATAATTTATTTGATGGCGGCTGGCATACGCTGGGATTAAGCGTCAGTGGGAAGTCCGCCACCATCACCACAGACTGTCGGAAATTACAAAAGAGGAAACTGAAACGGGACTTTCCGACGTTCTTAAAAACAACGGACACGAACGTCTACATCGGCAGCTGTTCGAACAAAAGCCAATCATTTAGGGTAAGGATGGCGATTTTTAAAAGTTACGATTACTGATGATGGAATAACGTTTCAGCCTGCAGGAACTACAGTGAAACCTCAATGTCTTGGTGTCATGAACACACCTCGCTAGGGGTCTTTTGTTCATCATGTTGAGTATGATCGCCACGTTGGATATGAACTGTTAAAATCAAAGCGCAACTGAGATACATATTTCATCATGGATATGCACCATATATGGTACACGATTGGCAAACCGATCTTATTCATCCGCCTAAAACAATCATTGTGTCTTTTGATCATGATCGAAAACTGCTGACTGCCTTTCTTTACGTGAATCCGTCCTAGTCTTCATATTTCATGTACATTCTTGGTGTTATTTCTCGTTTTTGGGAACTGGCCTTTTGATTATTGACCCGGAACGCCTATTTTGGCTGGTATACTATGGAAGCCGTACGCGGCCAGTCGCGTTTTCGTAGTTTCGACCTTTCAAATAACGCGAAAACACGAAAGAGCGAAGGTCGAAACTGCGAAAACGCGAGTGGCCGCACACGGCTTACATAGGTCCAGGGATATAAGAGTATGACAGCTGACGCAATATCATTTTTGGAAAGAAGAAGTTCATTAACAACAAACTGAAATTTGACAGGATTACTAACTTATCAACAGCGGAAAAAAAGTAAAAGGTAAAGATAAAGTCTGTAGACAAAAACCAGTCCTCAATCTCAAATCCTCGTTATATCAGTTGCATTGGTGATCAAACCCGTATCTCCATCGGGCCCGAGCTGTCTGTCTCTCCAGGGGAAACAATGCTGCCGTGTAATGACAAAAGCAAGTATGTGGCATTCAAATTTTTTGATGACTAACATTTTTATTTGACCCTGAAAAGCAAATTAGGGCTAATATCAACTGTATTTCGTCTAAGTTTCTATACCTGATAAAAGAAAGATACCTGAAAGAGTGTTGCAAAACATTTTTAAAAAGTGATGAGAGTCAAAATCCAAAATTGGAAAATTCTGCTTTTGTCACTGTTGTATGACAGTATGGCTACTGTAATCAAGTACATGTCAGTATCAGGCCAACTTTGGCGGTCGATTGAATTTCCCTGCTGAGCTCACAAATGGCGTCTTAGCCGTTTAGCTGCATGGAGAGATCAAACCTTATCCCAGTTAGACCAAGTTTACGTCGCACGCAATAATTTTTCAGTCATATGACCTCGAGGAGCCCTTAGAACGCATATATACTCAACTTTTGTCTACACTGACCCCGAGTCGACCAGTCCATTTTTTTTTTTAGCTCTGACTCCTCAGTGCTGAGCAACAAGCCAGGCCGCAACATGTGATTAAGCCAAACTGAAATTATGGCCTTCAGTCTTATATATTTATTAGGTCAGTTGTCTTGAACAATTCCAGGTTACTGTTTAGCCATCTTTGTGACCCCTGTCCAATATTCCTGTTAAGCCAGACGCGGGGCGTGTCCCTGTTTGCTCACATGGTCAAACCAAAGTCCCTATTAGGCAACCTGTGGGGGGGGGGGGTAAAAACCATGAAGATTTAGGACAACTACGAATCAGGGTTGATGTGCTGAAACACGGATACCATGGCACTCATTGCTGTGTCACTATAATACATCACCTATAATGGAGAGTACCAGGTAACTTGTTAGGCCTAAAGTGGTGATCAATACCATATCCCTATTGGATTTACTCTGGTGGGCATTGTATGGGCGGTCACATTTTCCTAATACACTTCACATGCAGGCCAAATAGGGTGCTCATTGTCATATTCCAGTTAATGTGCTCGTTATCGGCCAACTATGGTGCACGTTACGGATCAACTATTTTGCACGTTGTGGGCCAAATATGGTGCACGTTATGAATCAACTATTTTGCACGTTATGGGCCAAATATGGTGCACGTTATGAATCAACTATTTTGCACGTTATGGGCCAAATATGGTGCACGTTATGGGCCAAATATGATGCACGTTATGGGTCAACTATGGCGCACGTCAGTACTTCAGTTGGTCAGTACTGACGGAACAAGTATTGTATTGTTTCAGAACTTTGTAAAAGAACTGTCAGTTGAGCATACATGTATAATGTATTCCCACCCAATCACCGCTATGTTGATATTTAGGTGTTTATTTAGGTGAACTGGATAAAATAATACAGCCCAAACAATGCTTGAGCAAAATCCATCAACAGTTTCGTTCATGCTTCTTTGTATTTGTTCCATTTTCACCCAGTCTTACTCAAGTTTTTTTTTCTCTTTAATCCACCCACAGGCTATGTTGAAACAACTTTTTATTCTTCCTGGAGCTGACGTCACTGCTCGCGCATGCTCAAAGTTGATGTCGGGTCATGCCGACATGGATAATACGATTCCGATTGTACCTGGTAAATATATACTTTTTGTAAATATTTTTATTGTTTACTGTTGAGGACACCCCCTAATGTCTATTGGCCGTGAGGAACCTTCGTTAAATAAATCAAGAATTAAATTAAAAATTAAAACTTCATTTAAATCAAAAAATGTGCAGGTCACGAATAGTGAGAGAGGGAAAACCTACGCCCTGGGCAAGATCGGGCTAGAAAAGGAGAGTTCACAAGGTGCATTCTAATTCATTACTCAACGTCGATTGTTCAGCCTTTCTCATCATCTTTCAGAGCTGAAAGCCTTGATTCTATAGATCTACCATTCAGTAGCAGCTTACCTAGGATATGAATTCGTCCGCTCTGTCTGTTCGTGGAAACCATAATGGCAATAAGCAGTCGTCCTTCGCAGTCTAACGTTCTGTGAAGACCACGTCCCTCCCATTAATGTGACGTGAATATCTGAGAAACACGTGGGGGAATCCGTTAGTAACTTGTCAAGGGTCAGCTGTTTACACGGTTTCCATAAGACTGACCGCCATCGTATATAACTTATAGGGCCATTTGCGCACTTTGATTTTCCCAGTATTGTGTGCGTAATCTGTATGTCATACGGGGGAAAGATCGTCATTAATTTTGCCAAGGATCGTTGGTTTATACCGGGGTCATTTCTGATTCCTCTACCCATACCCATAACTCTGACCATCATCGTATGTAAGTGTAAAATCTTTGAGTATTAACTGCATTAAACAGCAATCAAATATATAAATAAGTACAGGGAAACCAACTAATGGTACTTATTTGTCAATTCAATATGCACATGTTACCCTTCATGGGAATTACTTTTAAACAAGTTTCAGAGGCCAGAAGAGACTAGATTGATACCTGCAGAGCTTCCCAGAATGATGTTATATGCACACTTTTTGAACCATTTTAAGAAATTTATGGAATGTCTATTTCTTTTTTTCTGCGCAGGTCAGAAAACATGGCCATCGTCATTTCCGGACCACGTGACTTGCACATGGAAAGACGTCGGAAACCTGGCTTACGACTTTCGACAAAAAGCTCTAAAAATTTGCGTGAATGGATTGTGGCAGCTGGTACCCTTTTCGGACGGTAAGAAGCCTTCTTCAGTAGTGGGTTAACTGTATTAATGATTAATTGTTGCATTGATTATTAACGATACCCTAAGCATAATCTGTCGATCTCGAATATCAGCAATGCATTCAGTTGTGATGTCTGGTTTCTAGCAGATTGTCCGTAAAACGACAGGCTCTTCACCAGTAAAATAGCGCGTCAGAATCCAGATCCCGTTGGTTCGGCTACAGGATTTAGTCAGCGGATTTATCGGACATCCGGCGAAGTGCAGCGGTTTCCTTAGGAGGCTCCCGGTTTTTCTGAGCCAATAAAATTGACCGATGTCGCAAAAATGAAATTTTCTGAGTTTGGTGAAAACCACCCACTTCATAAATAACATAAATTAATAACCTTTAAAATGTTACTTTCTTCAAGTGGAAGAGACAACAAACGTATAATAATTGCACCGATTACTTTTAGCATCACGAAAGCGCCTGGACTACGTCACGTGGTATCAGGATCTCGATACACCAGCGCCATCTATCGACGTGGAAGTGTTTTCTATCCCAGGGGAGGGAACTTTTGCTGCCCTTGCCAACACGGATCCCGAGAATGCTGAGAAAGGGATGTCGGTCGTCTACAAATGGGTGGATAACAAGATGGTATTTTTTCAAGACATTCCGTCAAAGACGGCTCAAAGCGTCTGTCATTTCATCATTGGTAGCCAGGTTAGTGCATCTCTCACAATACTTAACGATTTTATCTTCTGGCAAACGCTGTAAAATTGCATTCTACGCTGTTGGAATGATCTGGTCGCTGCGAACAGCTTTGGTCAAGAAATGATGGTCAAAAACCCCATTTTGGCGACGACTAAAGTGAACGTTCTGAACGTTTTGACAAGTCTTATAATGCTTACTTTGACCCTACTCTGGAGACCAAAGCAAACCTGACCCTAAATTATCTGGTTTGGACACTGGTTACCATTTTGGGGGTCGAATCTGCCAGATCCTTCTGGCAGTGTAATTTAAACGACATTGTACGGAAATTGCATTTAATTATTCATCTGTTCATTGGGCGTGGCTTCTCATGCTGCCGTTTTCGCATCAGAATGGCCAAAAAGGTGCATGGGCAGAACAGAAACTTTTCGGTTGCCTTTAAATGGAGGAATTATCCTTTCCTATGCCACAGTACTGAAAAACAATCCCATAGTAAATGAGCATCTTACCTTTCTTATATCTTATGTATTCAGAAAGAGACTTTAATAACGATGTTCCACTATCTGTCAGATCACACCTGTAGCAAAAGTAAACGTATAAGTGCTAAGTTACGTAAGTCATCAGCGTTTTAAATTTTAACTGTGTGTACATCCGCCCTACCGTTTTTATTTCATTTGCAGTTTTTCCTTGCAGTGGCCAACTACGGAAACGGAAGTGGTGAAGGCACAGATTCCACCATTTTTAAATGGCATCGCCGGAAACGGAAGTTCATCGCTTTTCAATCGATATTAACGTGGACAGCACGAGATTTCGAGCATTTCAGGATTGACGGAGATCATTATCTAGCGGTGGCTAACTATGCTAAAGGTGAAAGACCGTTTATTTTTGTTTTCTTTTTACCTTATTTGGCATTTTCCGCCATGTCCAGATTTGACCACACGACCACGTGTTCTGCTATTTAGAACTGCGATTGAAAATTTTGGCCGCACCACCGAGTGCTGTGTCTGTAGGCGTGTAAACTTTGTGTTTCTTACATGAAAAGTGGCAATTTTAAGTACAATACGGCAAGGGTTCAAAATTGGTGAAAATCAGTGAAGATTTTGGCCAAGATCTCTACTATAACCTAGGCCTCTCAGATCGGCGGCACTGCAAAATGTGTACCTTAAGAAGGTAGTAATGAAAAAACCCGTGAATATTTTGTCAAAGTTCGCAAGACTGAAGATCATCTCTCAACTAGTAAAAGGTATAACTCGGAAACACGAGAAAGCGCACATAATAATCCCGGATTGGGTGTAATATCAGAGGTTGTCTTGGGCGACCAAGACCACCTCTGTCTCTACCGTTTTGGTTTTTTTTACCGTTTTTTTAATCCGAACAATACTTATCAATGTAGTATGCATATTTGTCGTTCACAGACAATAATCCTCACACCGACTCGATTATCTACAAGTGGAACACCACCAACCGGAAGTTTGAAGAACATCAGTCTGTTCCGACTATCGGTGCTTACGACTGGACCCACTTTATGGTAGACCAGTTCCACTTTCTGGCAGTCGCGAATGCCTTTGATGGGTTGTCAACCCGCATTTTTTCCGCCATCTATTTTTGGCAAATGGAGCGGTTTGTGCAGTTCCAAACAATGGAGGTAAGAGCAATAAAACCAGGAAATTAAACACTCTAACATTTTTATGAGGGAAAAACTCTCATTATTGCTACCAGAGCTGTCAAATTATTTTTTGCCAAGTTTTATGTTCAAACAATGAACATTGTATTCATTCTTGAGTGACAGCAGACGACATGAATGCAACGTGATTAGTGGGTTGCAATGAAGGTCGCGTGAGCGGGAGACAAAAGAAAAATAATGATAAAAGAAACAATGCACTTATTAAACCGCAGGGCCGTTGCAGCGATCACCTTTGTTTGACTCTAAAGCCATTGCAATATATTAGTTGCTAACTGCTGGGCAAGACCAAAAAAGTAGAGCGATCATGTGAACACATAAATGTCAGTATATAATGGTTTAGTTTATTTATGCCCTTGGAGTAGGCCACTACTGAATGAAGCGATTGGATTAAAGTGGACTCTGACCGGGTGCCTCATGGCGGAATGTCAGTGGTTCCCCCGATCCATACACAGGCATTTCTACTCCAGACACCCCGGTTTCCGGCGCTAAATACCAATCAAATAAATACAAAGTTTAATAAATAAATATGACTAGCACCTATATTGTCGATGCATGCTTCTGACCGGTTACAAATGCCTTGGGACACTCTACAATTTGTCACCGCCTGTATGTCACGTACCAGTTTTTATGTCGTGTTTGTCCGAATCGACCAGATATGCATTTGATTTTTTATACATAAAGGCCTGTTTTTATTTTGATTTAACGACGTTTTTGGTGAAACATACTGACGTGTCAGTTTTTGTTATTGTCTACAGTTATTAAGTGACCGTGCTGTAAACTTGTTCAAAATAGTAAAAATATTTCATCGTATAGCACTGACTACATGAATCTTTAAAGTACTAGTTTTAATAATACAGTTTGGCAAAAAGAAAAAAAAATACAAAGTGATTTTGTGCGCGATTACGTTTTTATGTCAGCCTAATGGTGGTTTTGGTTAGATACAGGATGAATATGCTGAAGAACAGCGTGACACAGGGTACTCATGATGCACCCACCTGGGTATAGTGTATTTGTGTGCTGAATCTTGCTTTCAAATAATATTTATTTATTTATTTGATTGGTGTTTTACGCCGTACTCAAGAATATTCACTTATTTGAAGGCATCTAGCATTATAGTGGGAGGAAACCGGGCAGAGCCTGGGGGAAACCCACGACCATCCGCCTGTTGGTGGCGGACCTTCCCACCTATATACGGCTGGAGATAAAGCCAGTGTGAGCTGGACTTGAACTCTCAGCGACAGTATTGGTGAAAGGCACTTGGGGTTATCAACATTGTATCCATCTTACTAGTGCCATGTGACAGACCGATCCCAGTGCCGACAAAGGCTTAATTAAAATGATACCTCACAGGAACGCCATATTAGAAAGACGAAAGACTTAAAAGAAAAGACAAGGTAAAGTGTAACCAAAGTTATTTCAGAAGAGGGGTCCATATAAACCTAATGGGCGCAGGCTTTTTTATGATGTGCTGCATGGATAACTCTGTAAATCACCTTTTAATCCGGATTTTTTACGAGGCCATGGAATACGCCATCTTAGAGAAACCGGAAACACGATGTCACGTCATCCGTACCATACGCTCTTCAGTATTAGAAGAAAGACACTGCTTTGTATGGGAAGTACGGTCCCTTTTATTATTACAATTGAAGGCTACGCATTGTCGCCTCCTGGTTGAGACCTTGGGGGATAACCCTAGACGTATTCTACTACCACTTTCCCGTTAATAATGGCTTTAAAATATATCAGAATTTTCTCCTTATTAGAAACAACAATCCTGATTTAACACTACCTTTGCTTGGTGATATGGTGCAAAAGGAAAGGGTGATGTCACAGCGGAAACAGATGTCCTCTCGGATGGTAGAAATATCTCGCCCTTGATGGGTTAAAATTGAGAGCATGGCGGCCCGTCCGATTTTCCCTACATGAGCATGTTTGCGTACTTTGAATTGCGATATCTCGATTATCCTACATCATGAAAATAAAAACTGATGCTCCCGTTCAGTGGACCATTGCCTCTCTTAAATTTGCAGAAATGCTCTTACAGTGTGCGTGTCATTGTTTTGTAGACTACGGGAGCGACAGATTTTGAACATTTCACCATTGGGGATGACATCTTCTTGGCAGTGGCCAATGCGTATAATTACGGTCCTCAGAACTTCCAGAATATTGACACGTACTACACCAATTCCACCATCTTCATGTTGAACAAGGTCAAGAGGCAATTCGAGAAGATACAAAGCATCCCCACTTTTAGGTATATTAACCACACGTGTCAATTATTTTTATATACTTACCATACTTTTTCAGCTTTTCGCGTCCAATATTTTTCAACGTCCTCAAACCCATTATGACTCCTCTATTGTTGCCTCCATTTTGACAATATAGGTATCTGCATAACTAAGTTTTTCTGGACAGTGAGGCCAGAAGGAACATCCACGCATATATCAGTTTGGGTACATGTATCACCAAGTCAAACTAGTATCTTGAATATGGGCATAATTTGTTTATTCCATTGTGTTTATTTTTTACGTCGTACTAAAAATATATCAGTTACATGGCGGTTTGTACGAATGCGAATCTCCTTGTGTTGAATGTGTCTTAAACCATCTTTATGCTCCTTCTTTGATGTATACGAAATTCCTGTCTGGCCTACCGTCCACTACAATAAATTGATGTACCGTTGAGGCAGTAAAACGGGCTCCATTGGGGTTGTGAGGTACTCAGTGAGGTGGTCTCGCCTGCATAGATTCCTCCATTGTAAAAAAAAAACCAAAAAAACCCAAAAAACCCCTCCAAAACAGGACAACTGTCTTATATAGTTGAAATATTCCTAAGGCATTCTATTAGGAAAACGTAACTAAATAGAATAAAGAAATGTCCAGTGTTGATTAAGCAATAAGCCAGATAGCTGTTTTGAGTACACATGACCGGAATTTCTTTACTGTGTTACAAACAAACTCACGTGGCTGTCTTAAAGCAGTGTAAATCTCTGTAGCCACACAGAATCCAGTCTGTTTCGGGCATTTTATATCAGTTTTTTCCAAAGCAGATTAAAATACACGTAAGAATTTAGAACTCTGCGGAATCCTGGTCTGTCGCCAAAGTCTGCAGTGTTGAAGAATGGGCACAGATGACCATGTGCTATTCTTCATATTATTCATATGTGCCATCCCACATATGACCCGTTCTGCTCATATGCAGTAATGCTCCACTCAAAACAGTTAGCTGGCTTATTAAATCGAAAGATTAAAACTTTCTTGCTTCCGTTTTGTGTGTTGCAGTGCTATAGACTGGGAGTTCTGCCAAGTCGGGGAGGAGAACTACCTGATTGTGTCGAACGCCCAGAACGGCGGACCGGAAGAGCGGCATAAAAGTATTCTGTACAAATGGCAGGGAATTGAAAAATTCGTCCCCGTTCACAAACTGCCCACCCTTCCCTCTACGGACTGGGAAGTCTTCAGAGATAACGGGGAAACCTACCTCATTTACGCCAACGCGAAAGCCTCTCAGTCACAGATACTGAAAGTGAAACTAGTATAATATCACGTGACCTTAATTCGTTTTGTTTTTTGTTTCTGGCTTTATTTCGCCTTTTTTATATGGTATTAAAATTTTTGCACATTCGAAATCTCAGGAATGCTTTGCTAAGCAAGAGGAATTTAAAACTTACACTCGCAGCCATCGGACACTTTATGTAGTAAGTAATATGGACGATTTCATATTTTGTAAGCTTTCACCTAATGCTGCCATTTTGTTTTTCCTATCCGTCATGGCCTAGCCGTTATGAACTATCTGTTATGGCCTATCCTTTATGGCCTATCTGTTACGATATCCAAATACTGCTGGCCTGGGCCATCCTGCAATAATCTTACTATGAGCTTGTCTATATCTATACACAATTACATGATTAGGAACCGTATATAGGACTGACACAAATCATTCTTTACTAAGATCACTTATTGGTCTCTGTCTTGACTTGGACCTTGTTCGACACAGCTTGGGTCCGAGATACTTTGGGCTTCAAAGGCGTTCCCATTACTCAGTGGAACAGGGACTTCTATAGAGATGCAGGCGAGTAATCGAAGTCACTGGGACATTTTTGTGTCAAATCGCTTTAGGTTTATGTTTGTACGAATATGGACAAGAATGGATGGGGGGAAAACCAAGGGAAAGAGACATACGCCGAACAGAAGCACCAGGATGTAGAACTACAAGACTATCGCAAAAGCTTCTTGTAATATCACCCTGAACCTTGTGCCGTAAGGCATGCATACAAGTCCTATTAATTTTTCTGAGGTTCGTTTTACGAAGAGGGTGCAACGTTTCGTCAAAATTAACTACCATAATGGCGATGTATCTTTACACTATGTGGTGTCATGGAAATGTACGTTTGGCATAACTTACACCCTGTTTGTGAAACGGGCCCCTGGAGTTTCGCAGTCACAGTGTTCAGAGCCATTATCACAAAATTAATCTCCAACTACTAGCTGGAATGGACTTGGAGGCATCTATCCCTGAGGAAGGGGATACAACTCTTGTTCAATTATAAGGTGTACGTGCACTTTGCCGGACATGTGCCACATCTTTGGGATGCTCTAGCTCAAGGTAGTTCCAGAATTCCTAGGTTTAGAGCACGGAGCTGTAACTGCAAAATCTTGTAGTAAGTCTAAAGTTCTTATGCGCTGGATTCTCGGTACACATAGCGGACATGTAACGACAGTTCAGATCAACAACAACCATAAAAACCAGAAAGGCGATGGTCTTACCTTCACCCTTCATCCTGCAGTCAGCCTCAAATTACGAAGCCCCATGCTAACGATACCAGCCCATACTATGTAAACTGATCTGATCCTGCATGGCTGAATTGACCCTACAGGCCTAATCGAACACAATGGACAATCAGGAAAAAGACTATATAAGTGTCCATCGCAGGCCCGGTTAGCCATCCTACACAGTAATTACACATAGCCTATCTCATGTTATTCTACAACCTACGCCGGGCATCCAGGCGTCTATATGTATCCTAAGGAGTTAGTCAGTTTACATGCAAGGATGCTGGAAGGTTTCAGTGGTATAATTCTAAACAAGTGACAAGCCATGGTGCTAGGGGAGTGTAAGTTGATACTTAACTATTTGCATGAACAATTAGAATAAAACCCTAACTGAGGTAAACTGACATGAGGCCCGATTTCACCTGTAACGTGTGACCATTTGCTAAAACTTACACTGTCGTCGCTTCTCTGGTTTTAATCTCTATGCTGTAGTGTTTTATACCGCACACTTTTTATAAGCTGTGTTGGAATTGGCATTAAATTTTATTGTTTCTCCTCATATTGAAATGGGGGCCTCGGTGGCGCAGTTGGTTAGCGCGCTAGTGGAGCGTAATGACCCAGGAGCCTCTCACCAATGTGGTGGCTGTGAGCTCAAGTCCAGCTCATGCTGGCTTCCTTTCCGGCCGTACGTGGTACGTTATGTTTACGTTTTAAATTCTGACTGAAGTCAAAAACCGATCTGTACAATTGGCCCTTTTTGTCCACCGTACATTTTGTTCTCACGTGGGTCGTCTACCTCGCAGCATGCAGCACCGTTTCACTCCTATACAATTTGGATATGTATTCATATTGTGACTGTGATTACTTCGATGTATTGTCTATACACCTTGTACATAAAGCTGTATACTGAATCTCTCGGTATATTTTAACGTATATATAACTCACAATCAATGTATACATATAAATGTTGGAGGAAATGTGGCGTATTGCAGTATTAATTGCAAATATGACACCAGTATAATCTATACTGTATATGTGCATTATGGTTCGCAAATGGTTCGGGAAAAGCAACATGTCGTTTTCTTTCAAAAGCTGACAAACCGGGAAGTCTTTTTCGTAAATTAATGTGTTGTTAATGTTAATTACATATAAATGTGCAAACGGTAAGTGTCCTGAGTAAATTTTCTGATTTTTCTTTTTATTTAGAAAAGGGCTATTCTTTTTTTCCGGACAACCACATAGGTGAAGAGAACGGCGTTAATCGCCACTCAAATACATGACCATATGTACATGTATGCATACATGTGTTTAAAACCACAAGTTAGCTATTTCGTGTGTACTCTATGTTAATGAGGCCTTCTTCTCAACCTTATATTTTACGTCTCGGAGTTTAATCGAGAATGAAGGTTTGAATTTTTCGAGATGTCTGACAGACTCGAGCCGGTATTTAAATGTATGTCTTCGCTTCCCAACGAGGTACCTTTTCCCGCTCAACAACGAGTCAGGCACAAGCCGGAGTGACCATTAACTGCATACATGAGTACAAATCGTCACCGAAGTGGCAATAGACTACACGGCTTAGGCCCAAGTTACATTTGGCGGGAAAGATTCCACGTTTGAGTGGACTTCGTTGAAACACACCGAAGTTACCTCCCCCTCCCCCATTTCTGGAGATGTCAGTCCACTTTTACATGTATACAGCTCGTTAACGTATGCAATATTTAACTGAGTATTTATTACACTGTACATAAAGCATTTATTCAGCCTTTTCTGCGTTTTGTTGTTTTCTATGTTATGTAACAGCAAAGCCGTGGCGTTAATCGGTTAACTCAACGGAAAGGCAATTCGTCATCCTTCAAATTTAACCGAAGATCTTTTTTCAGGGTAATATGTTTTACCATCACCATGAAAACATAATAGTATATGTTAGGTGGAATATAGTAGTTTCTCGAGTGTGTGTATATATACCTCACACACGTGTGGCAACTGCTGAATGCTGTGCCCCGGTAATCCATACAGTAGTCTGTGCCGTACGGTACAGCGGTACAGCGGCACAGCATGCACGGAGCAGCAGGCACACAACTGGGCTCTTGTTGTCCACTGCTACAAGGTTTTACTATATGGGGACCTCCAGTAAACGGATTAAAACTACATAAAACTACAAACAGTGCTTCTTATAGCGATTCTGTCCATTTAAATTCCCCACTGTCATTTGTCATGTTGCCTTGATGACAATAAGCTGTCGATAACACTCAAGTGGCTGCTTTTGTACAGTTTAATGTTTATTGAAGGCCGTGATTGTGTCCTCTAACAATTTGGTGTGCATTTCTGTATACATCACATGTGAGAAAGCTCGTCAATAACTTGCCGGAGGCTGGTGGTTTATGCCGGGCACTTTGGTTTCCTCCACCCATAAGTGAAAATGTCTTTAGTACAGCACTGAACAACAATGTAACAAATAAATGAATAAGGGTCCCGAGATACCCAAGAGGACAGTGTGCCGTTCGCCAAAAAAAAAAAAAAAACTAATCAATTAGACCTACACGCTTTATAACGCAACCTCTGCCCTACATGTATAAACACACTCGTCAATCGTTCTTCCGCTTTGAAGACGAGGCAAACGCTGTGTAAAAACCATTGCATCAGTGTTGTCACATCTCGTAACGTTTAACAGAAAAGTTATAAAGAATACAAATCACAGAAACCTCCTCCCATTATGAAGAAGTGTGGTTGGTGGTGGAAACTATATGCACGGATGGCCAGTGTTGTATGCATGTAGTGGATAAGATAGTAATACAGATCTTACGTCATGCTTCATATATTTATTTATTTATTTATTTGTTTGATTGGTGTTTTACGCCGTACTCAAGAATATTTCACTCATACGACGGCGGCCAGCGTTATGGTGAGAGGATACCGGGCAGCCCCCCGGGGGTAACCCACGACCATCCGCCTGTTGGTGGCAGACCTTCCCACGTAATCTCACGTCCGAGGCTGGAATTCAACTGTGGCCTCGCCTGTCCAAGACTGTTCAAGACTGGTCTGGTTAATCTTTAATGTACGGCTATTTATTTATTTATTTATTTATCGTTGTTTAATACAATACCCAAGACTGTTCACTTAATCTGTGGTGGTCAGATTGAAAAAAATCTGGAGAAGCGAGCGCAAACCACCGACCTTTGGAAAGCTACTGGCAATTCTCCCTACATTTACCGTGTACAGTCATTCACACCACATACTGTTTGAGGCAATTAACGAACGCTAGATGGCGCTTACGGCCACAGCAGCGTCGTTGACTGCTTATTTTGGCAAAGGCCCAAAACTTAGAGAAACCGATGTCGGGCTTGAAACCACATCTCGTGCGTCCTACCGATTAAACGGCAAACGTTTTCATAGCTACACTAGACCGGTTGGGTTGATGAAAGTAGAATCATAATTAACGGATATGAAACAACAATATACATCGTTAGTGGAGTCAGATATGACCACTGCGCGACACATTTACTCATGCATGCCTTATATTTCCACTGTGAAGTGCTGACTTAATTCGCGTAATTGATTATAAGTAGCCTTACTTAGTGGCAGTCTTACATCGCCACTTTGCTCGCCAGACTTTCTTAGAAGAGTTGTCTCCCTTCGTGTAAATGCACTGACGCGACTTGAAATGATGTAACAATGGTGTTTAAATTTTTATAGGGTTGTACATTTATTCAGTAAAAATCCATTTTTTTTTCTTCAGAGGTATAGGCTATGCGTTCGCCATGAATTCCGAGCTATAATACTGTCACTTCAAATATCACAGCTTAAAATGCATAACTATAACTTGTTGAATCCTATATATTCAAATTTTCATTGATTTGGTAGTTTAGTTATATTAGTCCAGTGGTGATGTTTACAGTTATTGATTCTTGAATTCATTCATTCTTCATTGATTTGGTAGTTTAGTTATATTAGTCCAGTAGTGATGTTTACAGTTATTGCTTCTTGAATTCATTCATTCTTCAGTGATTTGTTAGTTTAGTTATATTACTCCAGTAGTGATGTTTACAGTTATTGAATCTTGAATTCATTCTTCTATTTGTTCGAATATTTTCTTTTGCAAATGTGTGCTCCTGGTAAGGGCCATACGCAGAGCGCACATGTAGTTTCGGCTAACTGGTATGCCCACTTCATGAAAACAAAGAATTCATCATTGCCCATTTTAGAAAAAGGCTACACGTATAGCTTCACAGAGAAAGGAAACGAACGCATGGCGATGGTTTAGACTTCATAAATTATGTTCAAGGAAGATTAGGCACATCCAAATTATGGGTTTATGTAGGCAGATGCTAATTCAGGATTTTTAATTAGATGAACAGGTTATCTGTAAGCCCGAGAAAACTGATGACGGAAATGATATACATGTGGACAATTAATGTTTTAGGTGGGATTCAATCAGTAAGATTGTAAGAAAATTGACCAATGAGATGAATCTAAATTTTCAAAATTCATGTCGACCATCTGCACAGATGTGTCTTTTATAAAATATCAGCACCTGCACCTGTGCCTGGTATGTTTCGAAGATATCCTGACACCCGGTGAATTATGAGCTATGGAGAGAGAGAAAGAGAGAGAGAAAACAGGTTAAATATACAAGGATCTCGTGTTAACACTTACAATTACAAGTATGAGATAGCATAGCAGTAAAGTAGGGAATGATACAATGGGCGGGTGATAATAAAACACACTAAAAGTAGGGAATGATACAATGGGCGGGTGATAATAAAACACACTAAAAGTAGGGAATGATACAATGGGCGGGTGATAATAAAACACACTAAAAGCCACTATATGGACGGTTTATGTGGGGTATTTTGAGATGTGTTTTTACTGACCTACAGGTTTGACAATCTAAACTTAGTTTTTCAGCCTGACTTTAATTTGCTTTAAAAAAGTAATTGCATTTAACATTTCTTTTAATTTTCATCTGGGATTAAAAAAGTTAACTTTGATCTTTAATTTGGTTTGCTTTTAAATTTTGTTTTATTTCATTTTCATTTTAAATTTCATATTGATTGGTCATATTTTGTACTTGATTTTGTTTTTATTTTGCACTTCATTTTTATTTGACTTTGTATTTGATTTTGTTCTTCCTCTTTGTTTTTTTTTCTGTTTCTTTAGCTTTCAGTATATTTTATTTTGTTTTGATACACACACATACCTAAATTGATTTACATTCCGTGGAATGATTTGCCCAAGGCAGTACGTGTTTCAGGGATTCAGGTTGTTCTAATCAACAATGGTCAGTCCATAGAGAACAATTGCCACAGTGCTGTGGCTTAAACTCTGTGGATAATACATGAGTAATTTCCCACAGGTTTAAAAACTAAACCTGTATTTTTCGGTGGACAAAGCACAACTCTCAGAGTTGGGTTAGCGAATCTAGCGTCTTTGTCTTTTTATTCTTATTAGCACCTTATGTTAATTACAAAAATTTCATAATTTCGTAATGCTTGGCACACATGGGAAACCATAGAGGTGATATTACACTACCATGGAGAGGTTCATTCTACGTAGAGATATAGACCGGAAAAATTCTCTACTAATCCTAACTGAGATATTCCTGTTGGACAGAGAGTGCGTCACTCACGCTAGGACCTTACCTCCTAAACGGATATCCATTATTTTAATTAAAAAGCCCCCGTCTCCACCATGTCATAGCTGCAACATGGTCTGCTATACGACGCCTCCACAGAAAACCACTCTGCAGGGGACAGAACAATGGATTACATTTAAAAAAAAAACCAAGTGAGACGAGCGCTTTAACAACACGTTCCATTAACAACGCATATATGACTGGTTAAAGATACAGTGCGATATGCCAACTTGAGATGGACTTGATCTCACAGCTAGCGCATGTGTGAGACGTTTCCTGCGGTTTCCTCACGGATGAAGTTTATCGCAAGCCTAATGCTGTAGCTGTATTCAGTACTGAACATAGCCTCCTCTGTTTAAAATGGCCACTCAACATTTTTATTTACAATACATCTTTGTTGCAAAGGGACAGGCGTGTGATGTAAACAAAAAACTCGCAAATATGGCCTACATGTACTCTCTAGGCTTATATGTAGGCATAGTCCTGCGCTGTTGAACACACCATGCATATAACTCAATGTTGCTTTACTGGGCACGGCATTTAAAGAGATCCAATGACCCAAAGTAAGGGTTTTTGTCTCTTTTTTAAACGCTGCAGTCTTACGTTTGTTTTGTGTTCTCTAAGCTGATATTACGTTCCATTAGAATGCGGAAGAATTTTGTAGGGGATACATTTACAGCAAACACTTGTTTGCGCTGTAAAAGCAAACACTGAAAGCAAGAATTTGGACATCATTGATGGCCGATTTTTTTAAAAACTTGGTGTATGTCATTGCTAATTTACGGTTTCAAACTGCACAACTTTTGACGCAAGTCACTCAAAAATTCAAGGCCACGCAGAAGTTTAAACTCTTGACGAAAAATTGCTTTGTTCAAATGTTCCCTGTTTTTGATCGTGTTCATCAGATTGTGTATATACATATCTAGAATATGATTTTTTATTTCATAATATAATGTATGGAACTTGGAAATTTGTTTCATGCCTGTATTATTGAGGTCAAGGGTCAAGGTCATTTAAAGGTCGTTGATGTCCCAAAAATCATGCTGACAAGTTTCCGACTACACCTTTATTTCAAATTTTAAGCAACATCGCTTGCCCAGACTGGTGATTACTTATCCTAATTAAGTTTATGTGACAATACGTGTTCAATTCTGTTTTGTGTTTATGTAAAGCTTTTCTTGAAGTTCACTTAATGTGGATGTTAATTGTTAAATTTCGGAAGGTTGCAAAAGTTGGACCATGTTAAATACTTAAGATTGTAAAAGTTTGATAATGTTAAATGCTGAAGTTTGCAAAAGTTTGGTAATGTTAAATGCTGAAGTTTGCAAAAGTTTGGTAATGTTGGCAGATTCTATTTTCTCTATCACATAAAGTTAATTGATAAATCAACATACCTGTTCACAAAGCTGGGGACAATGAGGGCTCCTTCAGTGTTTGTCATTAATAAACACATTTTCTAGTTATTTATTTAAGTATATAGAGTCAAGGTGAAATTGAAGCCAGATTTAAAAGACAATGTACAGACAATACTTCTGCTGAGCTTTGTTATTGGAATGGAAAAATGATGGGACATACGAACGCTGCATTAATTTCCCTCAAACCAGTTTCAGTCATGCATGTATAGTCTGATAGTCATCACTCTGGGTCGCCTTATTTGTTATAGGTTATTCATTTGTGCTACGACTTCCCGTATGGTCAGGGAAGGCGAGTACCTGAAGCGAGACGCGTGGGATTCGCACCCAGAGCTGACATGTCCACGACTTCACAGTTACTTGGGCTTGGTACTTGCTACCTCCTCAAGAGATCTTTTTTACCTGTTCAAAAACCACAAAAAAAAAACCACAAAAAACCCAAAATAAAACAAAAAAAACTAAAAAACAAAACAAACAAAAAACACGCTTCTGATCCACCAATCATTATCAATAATCTTGCAAATAGGCCAGCAGGGTGTTCTACACGTTGGTTGCAAGTGGGCACACACCACAATTAATTTCCCATTTACTTACATGTTAACGTTTCGTCTCACAGTACTGTCCCTAAATCTGCAAGACCTAAAACCTCCAGGCCTGATATTCCTTGTCCCCTAAGAAAATTCCAGTTAAATTCCAGATAGGGCACAAAAAAACGAAACATTTATATCTGGAATGACACATTGAAACTTGCCCTACAAAATAATACCGCCCAAAAAGCAGAAAAAAATGAAAAAGAGCAGCCCAAAGCAGCAAAAGAAAATATCTCAAAAAATAGCCCTGAACTACATTCGTCTTCCCAACCCGGAAGCAATTATTGTGTAGCCAAATATTCATATTTCTGTGACGTCATGACATCAGAGTTGCTTTCAACTGGATCTGAATATAAATTTATCGAGAGAAAGAGAGGTAAACTTAATCATGTTTCACCTACAGACGCCTTCAACGAACTGTATGCTGCGCAAACAGCCTCACAAGCATCGTGGATTGCTTATCGTCCCACGAACTTGCAGTAATATAGGAGGATCCACAAACTGAATAGAGCTACTCTGAATAGAGCAGTTGTACCATATACACACGCAGAGGTCATTAGCAGTCACGATGTACATATACACTAGTGTACAGTCTGTATGGTTAACAAATCAGTAATCACGAGTAATTCTTTATGAACGGCTCATAGCGTAGTGAAGCTCCATGTTACATCTTCCTGTACAACGTCTGCTAGAAGGAAGCTTTATGTCAGCCGTCCATACACAGGAGAAAACATATGGTACAGCGGTCAGCCATGTAAGCTCTTTTGACAAATCATTTAGTGTATGTTTCATAAAAGTGGCTTCAGTTAATACCTAAGATTTAGAGCCTGGAGGCGAATGGTCTGCTTGGGCACTCGTTAGCACAGACGGTCAGAGCGATGGACCGCTGTTGCTGTCTGGCCCTTGACCATTGTCTGGCGGCTGACCAGTGCATTGTCCTTAACCAATGTCTGGCCCTTGACCAGTGTCTGGAACTTGACCAGTGTCTGGCCCTTAACCAATGTCTGGCCCCAGACCAATATCTGGCATTTAACCGATGTCTGGAACTTAAGCAGTGTCTGGCATTACACCAGTCTCTGGCCCATGGTCAATGTCTAGCCCCAGACCAATGTCTGGCCCTTGACCAGTGTCTGGGCCTTGACCAGTGTCTGGCTCAGGCGGTTTGTCAGCTAGCGAAGGGCTATGGTTTATTCCTTGCACTAAGATCGCTTCGTGACCCCGGGGCCTGGAGTACTACCAATCCACAGCCATGGCAACCGCGGGTACACCTTTTAGAAAACTTCCTGATTTTACTTTTTATTTTTTGATTTCGTCAAGGCACTGGTTGTAATAGGACGCGTTCACACTTCCTTGATGAAGCCATATATGTGCAAGTACTAAATGAATGAAAATTCAGGGGTTTGTTTGGGGACAACACTGAAAGAGCTCACTAATGGGGCATGGCGTTCAACTATTGAGCCGAAGACGAACAGATGATTCAATAGGCATAATCATCTGCAATTATATCCATTAGAAAACTTCCTGATTTTATTTTTGTATTTTTGGATTCTCTCGAGTCACTGGTTATAACAGGATGCGTTCATACTTCCTTGGTGAAGCTATATATGTGCAGGCACTTCACAAATCTGCAGCAGAAACCCGTAACCGTTTGGTGAATTAGGACAAGAGGTGTACGAAAGCCTGATTAGTTAATCATGAGTCCACATACCTGACAGGTAAGGAATTCACATGTATTTGAAATGGCCATCGAGTCCCAATATGAGTGTGCGAGGTTTATTCATCGATTTATTGTCCTGAATTTCCAATGGTTTACAACAATGTGATATAGGTATGAACTTATAATACGTTTACGTCAGGTTTTGCCTCAGACCCGGTTAGAATTGATTTACAATTCTCACGCCGCACATCTCAGCTCCTTACTCAGAGTTTAGGACTTTTACGATCTTTTGGTGTAATTTTTCAGTTTCCTCCGTCACCGAAGTGTTTAGCGTGCTAGGGCAGCACAGTAACCCAGGAGCCTCTTACCAATGTGGTCACTGTGAGTTCAAATCCAGCTCTGGCTAACTTTCTCTCAGGTCACAGGTGGAAAGATCTGGCAGCAACCTTCTGAGGTTCTGGTTTCTCCCCGGTTTGATCTCACCATAGTGCTGGTCGCCGTCGTATTAATGAAATGCTCTTGAGTACGGCGTAAAAGACCAGTCAAATAAAGGACCCGGTTTAGTCTCAGAACGCCCGCTTATGTCAGGAAGTTAGATCTGACAGACGGCTACATTACAACATAATGGTCCACTTATCACAGAGCTGAAAATGTTCTTTGAAGTAGTCGATGAATAATTTATGTGAAACAACATGAAAACAATTAATATTTTTGGATAAACTCATTAGTCAATTGCACCTGCTTTTGGAAGAAGCCTAACGGGCCTCCAAGACTTTGACTAAGACTTTGAAATGATATGACAGTGACTACAACGACCGGCAGTTTGGCATGGTTCAGCTCTCGATGAATTTTAAACATTCTGCTCCTACGAAGGAGGCAAACTGAATGTTCACAAAGGACCAGACCAGTTGGAAACGCCCACCTCCTACCACACGAAGCATTGGCCGACTTGGCGTTAGTTAATTGTCCGAGCTTTCCGGTGAGGGTTCGCTGGTGTTGGAGCCGGCCTGCTAGTTGAAAGCGACGTTAATTTCGGAAATTTAAGCCCGTCAGTTTTAGAGATAAATTGAATCGTCACTTAAATTCACTTTTAAAACGACAGTGTGCTCACTTCCCTTTTCGCTCTCCCAAAGAACAAACACAACACAAATTCCCCAGAATGTAGACTATATGCAACCAAAACTAATATGTTGACTTTCAATGATCATTTAAAGCATTCATCGTTGACCAGGGGTACATATAAGACATGTCGAGCTTTTTCATATTTTTGGGGACTAACTAATAACAACAAAATTAACAAGGTAAACGCCGTGCTCTAGCAAAACAATTGGACATAAATATTAATAACACGTATGTATTTTTTGATCACTTAGGAATGTCACAGGTGTGGAGTCCACGACAACACAGCTCCACAACGTAGACAGCACCGTTCCTCAATGAAGACAGCAGAGCTCCACAACGAAGACAGCATATCTCCACAACGTAGAAAGCAGCGCTCCTTAACCCAGACTGTATAACCCCACAACGCAGACTGCATTTCTCCATAACGTAGACGGCTGCGCTCCACGACGTACACAGCACAACTTGACAACGTAGACAACAGAACTCCACAACGTTGAAAGCAGGTCCCCACAACGTAAACAACAGCGTTCCATAACGCTGAAAACACAGCTCACAACGTAGGCACCACAACGGAGAGAGCATAGCTTCATGCCGTAGACAGCATAGCTCAAATACTTAGACAGCATAGCTCAACTTGGCAGACAGCCGGACTCCGCTACGTAGGCAGGATAGCCCCGTTACGTAGCAGGATGTTGTTACGGGTGCCTGTAGTACTGCTGATCCTAGTCGGTGGCATGGGTTCTGTAACTCCGCTAGCCCACAGGTGCAGCTTCATTCAGCAAAAACATTTACTAGACTGTAGTTCCCGGGGGTTAACATCTGTAACCGCACACGAACTGAATTTCAGTGACATCCTTAACATCGACTTAAGTTTCAACAATATTTCCAGCCTCAAAAATCACACATTTTTCAATATTAAATCTTTAAAATCACTTGATCTGTCGAACAACGTCATCTACAATATAGAATCGTCCGCGTTCTCTGGACTTGATGAGCTTGTTTCCTTAAATCTGTCTGGAAATAGCTTTACACTTACCCCAGATATCTTCACAGAAGAACTGTTTGAACCGTTAGTTAGTTTGAGGAAAATTCAAATTCAGAATTACAGAAAAACCAATTCCTTTGCGTGGAAAGGCATAGATCGAGCTTTTTCCAAACTCAAGAGTCTAACTTATCTACTAATGGATTTTCCCGTAAATTTCACCTTCCAAAGTGGTTTTGGGGCATTGTCAAACCTTACCACCATCCATGCGTTTGGGGTTGTAGGACCTAATGACGGATACTGCGAATTTGGGGCTCTCACGGACTCTACGTTTGAAGGGTTAAGAAACTCCCCTGTGCAGGAACTTCGCCTGTGTAGCTGTAAAATCACCAGCATTGATCTCAACACATTCGAGCCTTTGAAGTTGCTGAGAATTCTGGATTTGACCTGGAATAATGGTCTCGGATTGCGACCCGCACTGAAGTCTTTATATGGTCTTCGTAACAAAACTATGGATGAAATTCACCTAGTAATGCTGAATGATGCAGAATGCAAAGGAAGCTACCACCTAGAATTAGCTGACTTCTCATATTTGAAAACAATATGTGTCAAAACAATCGACTTATCTCAAAACTTTGTGTATTCCACGGACAATTTCATTTCACCAGGGTTTAATCTTAACTGTGTTGAACATTTAAATATGTCATTCCATTCCTTTCACTGCTTACCATACTCGTTTTTACTCCCTTTAGTGACAGCATCGAGGCTGAAAACAATCGATTTTAGCCATGCCTATAGTGTCCCTAACACAGCAAGTTACATTGTCCATTCTGCAGCGAATCGTGTAAGACGTGGAACCTTTTACCCATTCTTCCCTCTGCCACGCAATTTGGAAAGTCTTAACATCAGCTACTTGGCGTATTTTTTCTTCCTTTCTGAGCTCTCTTTCTTTGGGGGGTCTAATATGAGAATTTTAGACCTTTCCGGCAACAACGTAAACAACTGTAATGCTTTTAGAATTTTGGGGCTTGAAAATCTCACACACTTTGATATGTCTGGTACAAATTGTGATAATATTCCGTCTGAATTTTTCTCAACCATCCCAAGACTCATAAAGCTTTCTCTATCCAACTCCCCCAACTTGAAATCCTCTCTTACGTCTCTAGACACTCCCTTTACGCTGCTTCATTTCTTGGAGGAAATTGACCTATCTGGCAACAAATTATCTGATTTAAATCCACATATTTTCGACAAAAATAAGCATCTGAAGTCTGTTAATCTGGCCAACAATAAGTTCTCACACCTACCCGCCGCACTCTCGGGAATTACTGAGCTTCGAGACTTGGATTTGTCCTTCAACGCCTTCACCTATCTTCTGCCTCACGAAATGAGTATCCTAGACCGATGCCTGACCAGACCCAGCCAGCCCTGCCACATTACTTTAGACGATAATCCTCTGCAGTGCACTTGTGATTCAGTCTTGTTTATTCGATGGATTCGGGAAAGGAAGCAATACCTTGATAAAAATGGCAATTATACTTGCGTTCTAGCAAATGGGACTCAAGTCTCTGTTTTTAAGTTCCAGGAAGGGCTGAAAAACTTTGAGGTGGCATGCGTCAGTCAAACATATCTAATAATATCGGTAGTGGGCAGTTTGACTCTGCTCATTTTCGTGGTGGTTGCGGTGGCGGTGTATCGCTACAGGTTAAACCTCAGGTACTGGTTATACAGCAAGCTTCAGCCCCCAGACAACTTGTTCACCGGTAAGGAATACGCCTACGATGCCTTTGTGGCCTATACTGAGGAAGATTACTGGTGGGTCTACGAACAATTACGCCCCAAAATGGAGATGACCGAGGACCCGATTAAACTCTGCGTTCACAATCGAGATTTTATCCCTGGTAAACTAATCCATGAAAACATTGTGGATAAAATCAGGGAAAGTCGAAAGATCCTGATGATTATAAGTCGTGATTTTCTCGGATGTACATATGGGCCGCTGGAGATCGAATACGCTGGTATGAAATGCGTCGAAGAGGGAAAGGACGACATTATACTATGCGTAATTATGGAGGACATTCCAGTGCGCCAAATGCCGAAAGCTCTCCGTAACCTCTGGCACAAAATAACCTTCTTAAAATGGAAAAATGAGCCAAATGAACAAATTATTTTTTGGTTGAGACTAAAGGAGGCATTACGCTGACTGACCGCAGATCGACTTTTCCTCCGCGTAGAATCATGTGTGAGAAATTATTTGTATACGAGGATGCAAAACCTCATTCGAAGGAAGACACTGTCCTCCAGACCTAATACTGAACTCATCGCAAAAAATGTGCAGTATGGCGGTAAGAGCAATCGGTCACCATAGGTATAGGGATCGTACGACAAAACAATTGAAAAGGTGTGGTAAGATAGTCAGTAGATCGATGTTAATGGCGAAAGGGTGCAAATTACACGCATTGTCAAATACTGACCGATAATGTATAGTTCTTATAGTGCAAATGTTCTCCGTTATGGTGCTTTGTATGTTGACATCATACTATGTAATCTGTGAACATAATCAGATACAATATATAATATGAGGTGTATCCAAGTCAATAAAGAGTTTATTTGGTGAGGCTAAAATAATTTTGTAATGTATCTCTTTATTTCTTCATCGGGGCCTCCGTGGTCGAACACTGCAGGTGCCTCTTATCAATGCGGTCGCTGTGAGTTTAAATTCAGGTCATGCTGGCTTCCTCCTGTGGTTAGTGGAAAGGTCTGCCATCAGCCTGCTGATGGTCGTGGGTTCCCCCTGGACTCTGCTCGGTTCCACCATGATGCTGGCCGCCATCGTATAAGTGAAATATTCTTGAGTACGGCACGAATCAAATAAATAAATAAATATTTCTTCATGTATAGGCTTATTGGAAATGCTAAGCAGTGAGTTTGTAGATCCCCACTCTCTCACTGCTTGTGGGCCTAAGATGGCAAAACGCGACATTCCTGTGGCCATTAGCACCGCATTTTCCACCAATATGGTTTGCATATCTATATACATCACATCACAGAAAGTTTACCAATGACTCACCAAAGGTTGGCGGTTTTTCGTGGGCATGCCGATTTCCGCCACTCATATAACAGACCCCATCGTATAAGCGAAAAATTTTGACCATGGTGTTAAGCAACGATCAAAACAATAACTATAAATCGTGTCAGTTTTATGGGTGGAAGAAACTGGACCACCGACGGTTGGCAAGTTACTGACAAACATACCCACGTGTGAGTCTGAGGTACACATCTTTGCAAGCCATATAAGCTGAATCGGCATTGGAACCGTCTCGCGAGATTAACGCTGTTTGGGTGAGACATGGGTGGGTGCTCTGGCAAACTAACGCAAAATGACGCTAAAAAGACGTGGGTTCCGAAAGTTGAATTCCAGGACCCTCTTTCATTCAATTTGTCTTCGTTATTTTTCTGGACTTTGCTCACGCAAAGCGAAAAGTTGTCGCGGAATCGTGTCTGTCAGACGTGTATTCTATAGCGACCACCGGAGATCACGTCTTTTTCGCGGCTTATTGCTGGCCAACAATGTTCGCGCGTGACTTATATCGAAACACATATAATATTGTTATAGAGGACAGTAGCGGTCTTCAGCGAGCATTAGACTGTGCAAATGGCCAAGTGCAAACGGTCATGTACACACGAACGTCGTTGACCTGTCAGTCAGCAAGGTGAACAGTGTATGAGAGCGGTGGCCCTGACGATTGTGTACTGATTTATTGATATGTCTGATTGGTGCTTTACGCCATGCTCAAGAATATTTCACTTACACGCGATGGCGGCCAACATTATGGTCGGAGGAAACCTGAGAGAGCCCTGGGGGGAAACCCATGCACGGTCATTCGCAGGTTGTCCTGATGATTAGAACAGACAGTTATATATATACAGGTAATATGTGTTTATAAGTCAGCCAAATTGAGGCCATCCATGGTCCATAGGCCAGGAGCGTTGTTCTCATCGCAACTGATCGGTTTTCGGTCACACATTGAGGTTCGTGCAAGCCAGAATCCAGCTCATGCTTTTTAATTTTGATTAAAAGAAAAGGCCACTTTTAAACAAATTACGCATCATCTAAAAGGCCATTTCGTGCTGATATATCGTATTCATTGCTTCTGGGCATTCTTTTTATGCAGTGATTAACATGGAAACAAATATATAGAGGTGATACGGTGTTACGGTGGACTTTGTGGACCACGTTCGTCTTCTGCTCCTAAACATACTGTAATTGTCATATTTCCACAATAAATACAGATACAGGTGTTGTATTATATATATATATATATATATATATATATATATATATATATGTAGAAACTACAGACGTATATTGGAATCAGAGGATGTTCTATAGCTAAAAAGAAACTGTGACGTCTCTGTGCTTGAGGCAATATTTGTTCAATATTGTCCAAACAGTCCACCATAGCACCTCAATCTTTATTTTCGTTTTAATTAATGAAAATGATAAAAAAGAAAATGCCAAGAAATAATAAAGAGTATACTTGGAGTCAGCACGAAATGGCCTTTTTGAGGTGGTTTGTTTTCTTTTAAGTTGGGTGACCAATATTAAGTACCTGTCGAATCAAAGGTGGTGGTGCTTCGTCCTGGTTCCTCAGTCCATAAACACGCCCGTCATGGTTTGACGGTGAAAACTTCTTGAGTACAACAACAATCGAGTAAATATGGAATTTAATAAATCCAACAACAATCTTGTGTTTTCGTCGTTTGAATATTTTCTTTATCAATCTCCCAGTTACAATATTGCACAACAGTAAGAAACACTCAGGAACGTAATCAAAATGTTCACGTTTTGCTACATATTTGACTTCGTATGAGCGCACAGTGAATGTTTTTTTTATTAAATGTGAAACATATAGGGTGAGTTTTTGCAAACTTGGCTTGTAAATAATAATTTTTTTTCTTTTTGATTTCTTTTCTAACGTGTGATTGTTGACATTTTGTGTCAATCAAAACGAATCATAAATATGTTTCATTATTATCCTTGGCAATGAAATGTCACCGTTTTTTGGCCTCTCAATTTTTCGTCCAAAAAAATATGCAAATTACATGCATGTACTTTCAAATTAAGCGTTGTCGAGGCGCCCCGGTCTACAGTGTAGAGTGTCTCTTTCAGGTAAATAAAGCAGACAAAGACTTCTGTTATTAGAAGGCTTTTGGTTACCGCAAAATATATAATTAAATACTGTGAAATGCGTTCCTCTTGTAAATTGAGTGGAAACCATCCCTATTTATATATTTGCAGTAAATAGTTATGTATGTATATGGACTCGCAATATGTATACACGTATGCATCCACTATACAGCATTGGACAATTTTTAACAACTTAATTACGTTTCAAACTAAAACTTGAACACTTTCCTAAATATATTGGTTCAACTAATTTGTAAGGACAATTCAAATATCCGCCTTAGCGTCACGTAATTAGTTACGAATATTTATACTTTATTCGTCAAATAAATCAATCAGAAAATTGTCGAAAGTGCGCCTCGTGTTTTCGGAGCATTTACGGTAGTACGGAAAGTGACGGAAACCACCGAGTCCGAAGCTTCTGAAATAAAGAACTAAAATGGCCGACTTGAGGCAATTTCAGATGAAGTGTAGTGGAATATTTGCGATAAATGGATAAAACGATGGACTACGGGCGAAAATGAGTGCGTGCGAGTCGACGGGAGACGCTGCAAGCGACACCGAAGTGGAATGTTTCTTCCGTCCAGGTTGTAGTATTTTATTAGTGTTTGATTTCGTCGATGTTGTCCGACAAACGTGCCAAAATCTCCACAGCTTGCTTTGGAGTCTGCTATGAACGGAAATAGAATCGGGCTGCATTTTGGCCAGAAGACGTTTTTCTGATCCTAGCAGACTCCCCTTCTAGCTTGCCCGAATTTATGCTGGGTTCAGTTTTGGCCATTTGTCATCCAGGATTTCTGTATATTTACGTCTGAGAACAGCGACAAACGACTGTCAGCGAGATTTTCTGTTATTGACATTTCTGCTGGGCGCCGATGACATCACTGAGCACTGAGTGCTGGAAATCATTGTGTTGTTGTTGTTGTTCTCTAGATTACGGTGTAGATGATCGCACGTGATGTTTTGTAGATGTGGAGTTTATATTTCTCACATGTTGTTTTCGTGACTAAGCAATCTGTGGCAAGCCGTGTCGCCCTAATAGTGCTTATATTTATATCCATTCATTTACAACACATTTATTTACTTGCCTGTCACCCAAGCATTATTAATCATTGATTGGGTATACCTAGCTGACACACATCTTGTTTTCTGGGTTATAATTGGATACGGCAAATACAAACACACACATGTACTACAGCTCTTGGGTTGTGCTTTGTTAGTTTATGGGAAACATGTATTAAGACTTGATGCTGATTCATTGTATTGGTGTAATATAACATTGAATTCATGAACGAACAGTTGTTAAGACTAAGTCGAGGACTTTGTGGGTCAGTCACCCCATTCTCAGGTGTTCGTTGTGAGAGCAGCTAGTTCTTCAACTAACTAACGTCATTCTAACATGTGACAGTAACCTCAGCTTAAAAACTCCCTTGTGAACCGACTTTTAGGCTTTCGTGTAAGCATACAAGAATGGGATGGACAGGGCTTGTTTGTTGGTACGAAATGAAAGGAAAATCGTCTTACCGTACCCAGAATTCCCCAACAGCTTCATAGTCTCACCTATTACCGCCATGCTTAGGTCTTCCAGACTCGTTAACCAGTATGACAATGCACATGTGAACATCGATGCTGAAGAAGAGATATAAAACAAAGCACCTGCCTAGAGGAGAATGCAACTCGGACATGCAGATGAAAACAGAAACACCACAGACCCATGGCAATGTCGTACAGGTGCAGGGGTTCCAGGGCTTACTGAGCCACTGAATTTTGTTGTATAGAGTACATCAGTGGTGGCATTCAGATACAGGTAGACCTGAAGTTACCACTCATCACCAGGTCATTAAAAGCCATTAGCAGTGCACAGTAGGGAAAAGGAGGCGTCAAGTTTGTGCAATTTCACATTGTGTGAGGTGGCGAAAGGTTTGGGCCTGTAGTTGTGTAACAGACCCGCGGTATTTTTCTAGAAGCTAAAAAGACAGGAGGAAATACCTGTGCATGTAAATGCAGACTGTATATATTCCCAAAAGAGAAGGTACATGTACGCAGGGCCTTATTGAGTTTCTTGTAAAGTTTGATTGTAACTTGTCAGTTAAGATCATCTTCCAAACTTGTCATACACTGATCAACATCAGGTGGAGTAGCACTAAATGCCTTGGTGATTTGGATACCATAATTGTGTTGTTCGAGGCTCCTCAAAGATGCCAGCTAGCTAAGTCCATCTAGTTGCGAAGAATATCAGAATTTAAAATGACTCCCTGAGTCCATCACCCTTACTCAAAAAAATCACCACAGATCTCTTAACTTGAAGCTGATGGAACTGCTCTCGTTGAAGTCCACACTCGTGTCACACAAATTTACCTGTATTCAAAACTCTCAGGAACAAAAGAATTTTTATGCTCTTCTGGGCTGTATTATGAAGATTTGTATTTCAACCTGCGAACAGCAATAAAAATGTCATAGTTTTCAAGAGGTTTTTCGAAAACAGAATTCTGCTACATTTCAAAAGACCAAGAGTAGGTTTCCACACTTTTCCAAATTACTCATGGTCATAGGTGAGCTATTTGGTACATTGAAGTTCTCACAGCTACTCTGACCAAAGCACTATGAGTTAGTTACAGTACATCAGAATAGGTGGTAAATTAAGGTGGTAAGACAGATTCGAGAAAACGGAAAATGACACAGAAATAGACAGAAAAGGTGAGTTGAAGTGCCACTTGTGTCTGTCGAATTCGAGTTCAGAGATCTGCGACGACTGTTTTGAGTGATGGATGGATGGGGTTAAGATGAATGTCAGAGTTTTAAAATAACACCCCGAGTCCATCTACATGGACTACCTGCTGGCTCATTCGTCGTGGTTGCTGAGCATCATGGTATCATGAGGGGCTCAGGACCAACAGGTACTTGTATGTTGTATTTAGTAATACACTTCTCCCTCATCACAACACACTTCATTATAACACGCGATTCAGTACAAGGTCTCAGCTCTGTCCCCTGAATTTTTCACTAACTTGTTGTTGCACTTCAGATTATGTGAATTTCAGAAGTTTTGGAATCATGTAACTATATTGAACATGTGGAATGAAAACCATACTGCTCTACTGATTCGGTTTTCATTGTTACACAGTGTCTGTTCCTATATTATACATGTCACAGGCTGTCAGTAGTATGGACACTGTGGCCAGATTTGTCTCCCACAACAGCATTGTAATCAAACATGGGAGAGGTGTACATTTATAACACACCATCATCATAACATGGATGTGATGTGGCAAATGTGCCAGTGTGCAGTGTTTCATGTGGCAAATGTGCCAGTGTGCAGTGTTTCATGTGGCAAATGTGCCAGTCTGCAGTGTTTCATGTGGCAAATGTGCCAGTCTGCAGTGTTTCAAGTGGCAAATGTGCCAGTCTGCAGTGTTTCATGTAGATGTTCGTTGTATCATAGTACAGTGTGTTTTATGAGGGATGTTGTCTGCTGAATGTATTATTAGGGCCATTATTGGTCAGAAGTGAATTTTGTTTTTTGTTTTTTTCTTTCTTGCTAAATGAAATAAATAAGGATTTTAAAGAAATTTGCAGGGAAAGAAAATGAAAAAGGAAATTCCAACTAAAACCCAGACCAATAAAACCTTTAAGAGTAAGGCCCTGTTTTGGAAGGTTCGGTTGGGTTACCGACAAAAAACATGTTGTTAATGATGGCCCAACCTGTGCCTTCCACATAATAGAGGGGTTTTGAGTTTGAACTCTTTTGTCGCCAAAGGTAAGAAAAGCCTTACTGCACCATGTGATCTGTCAAAAATGTTAGGCAACTATTTCTGATTACATTTACTATTACATGGGCATCTAAGAAAAGTTGCAAAAAAAATTATTTAAACTGGATGTACAGGAGGGAAAATTGAGGAGCTGGAAGTTTTTTAATTTAAGAAGCTCCTCAACAGAGGAGAGCTTTTTTGTACGTCCCTAACACAGCAAGACGGGTTATGGGTAAATTAAAGTGAACAAAATTGCCTGTCATTTTTTGACAAGTTACATGATGCAGTTGAACTCTTTCTACCTTTTACGACAATAGAGTTCAAACTTGAAACTCCCCTATTGCCTTTGACTAGCATACAGACACTTAGCTACACATACGTACAAATGAAATGAATGTGATTAATTAACTTAGTACGCCAAATCAGCTATACATGTATATCATGGGTCTTAGTGGCTAAATGCATACGGTAAGCTTAATAAATACAGCTGTGGATGTACGTAATATTATAAATATCCTAAGTCTAAAATGATAATTGGTGGTTAATTGGAAAGTCATTAGGGGAAGGAACTAGACAGCAAGTGACTTAAAAGAACAGACCACCTTTAAACTAAGTATGCATCATCTGAAAGGCTATGTTATGCTGATTCCAAATATGGTCTTAATTTTGGGGGGAGGGGGCATTTTTTTATAGTAATTAAAATGGAATTAAAGAATGATGTGCTGCGATGAACACTTTGACCCTATTGAACAGTCTAAAGCAGGGTGAGGTCAGAGATTCTGGTGTTTTTCTTTTGCTGCTAAACATGCACCAGCTGTTATTTTTTCTCATTGTGTAAGAATGCATATGTTATACTGCATATATGTCCAGATAGAACATGCCCAATCAAAGGATGCATCAGCCAATGAGAATCTGTGACGTCACAGTTCTTCAGCCTGCTCAAAATCTGGGGGATTACTCTTAGATTCTGGTGAAAAAAACAAAAAAACAACGAAAATAAAGCCAGGTAATATTCAATGAAAGTTATTGGTAAGACTTAGAAACTAGATGACCTTTATTAAATAGTACCTACGTATAGACGTACATGTAATTGTAGACCACTGAATTGAAGCTGTTTATTGATTTTATTTACGTTTAATTATTTAATGTAGGAATCAAGATTAATTTTCACTTCGCTGATGATACTCAGGTTTCTTAGGGAAGCAAACAGTAAGCAAAGGACACACGCGTGTTTACAGGTAGAATTATCGACATCCTTTGTTTTGTTTTTCAGCCCTGTTTTTGGCCTGTTTGAACAACAAAAAAAAACGTGTTGTTTTATGCATTATGTGCACACTCATTGTTGCGTAAATGAGTGCACCTGCACTTGCTCATAGTCTCACAAAATGTGCTGTTGTTCTACGGACGCTGTTGCCCACATTATGAAATTCCGTTACCGTTGCTTGCTGAGGAGGGGAAAGATAATGAGATTATGGCATGGGTGTTTGTGTTTCGACAGAAGCACCGGTGAAATATTTGCTTTGTCTGGGAAAGCTCCCTAGAGGGCAGTATATTTCCATTTCTGTTTTAAATTGCATGATTCCTGGTGTCAGACAAAAGTGAGAAATTGCTGAAAAATGGAGCTGCATACTACACACTGTGGAAGCATTTTTTTGGGTGGTAATGTTGAGTCAGATTCCTGAATTCAGAATTTAAAAGGAACACTTCTTGAAATTTATATGTTTACATTCATTGCTGTGAGTTCAAGCCCAGCTCACGCTGCATGGCTTCCTCTCCGGTCGCATGGGTAGGTCTGCCAGCAACCTGCAGATGATTGTGGGTTTTCCCTGGGCTCTGCCTGGTTTCCTCCCACAGTCGAATAAGTGAAATATTCTTGAGTATCAAGTGAAACACCAATCAAGTAAATACATGTAAACAGATATAGTTACAATCGCAGTACAGATAAATATGTTAAGGGCTATTGGGATTGTGGTACATTGTAACCAGTAATTTATGTAATCCTGTCTGTAATTTCAGTTACAAGCGGTCACTTCACTGCTGTCACTACTGTGTCAAAAAATTTAAGTACAATACATGTAATTCTGCTACAGTTGTAACGAGAAACAGATAAAGTAATCCTGTTACATTTGGGATATATGCAGAAGTAAACACATCACAGTAAAGGGTGTAAAATTTCACCCCAGTAGTGCACTTGAGAGGCAAATTAATGTCATAAAATATTATAGTTGGTGCTGAAAAATTGTTACGGTAGGATGTCATCCAGCATGTACCTACCTAACAAAGTTCAAAACACCTTTATGAATCACAAGAACGCTCAGAAGCTAGCAAAATGAGCAACTTAGTGATTGACGAAATTTTAGGTCAGTTAGGGTGATTCTACTATATTTCTGGTACAATTATGGCAGAGATATTTGTGTAACGGTTAATTTTGTCAAAGTTGTGGTAAATGTACTTAGCCATGTTAATCCTGTTCGTTTAAACTTATTTAATGGTCTAAGAAAGAACTAACGATTGAGAAACAAGTTCAATACGAGGGATATAAAGAAAAAATATTTCCTCTTTCTGTTGGGATACAATTTAATCATGTTAATATTGTTACAATTTTGGTACATAAAACCATGTGAATTTCATTACAATTATGAGGAAAATAATTGCTTAAAGGGAAGGACCTTGTAAAAATGAACCTATGGTCATTGAAAAGATAATTAAAAACTGTGTCTGAAAACACCTTTCCTGAATTTTTTAGATTTTTTTTCCACCATAATAAACGCAGTCAAATGTTTGGATTGTACGGTGGACCTTATGGACCATATTGATAATGTGGTTCACCAGTGATGTCACCCTGACTTTTCTATTGCCCTAAAGCAGAAATTTTTTGGGTTTTTCTCTACATGTTAAATTTGGACATTGTGAAAGGGCTTCATCTCTCTGCCATATGGTTGTCTTCCTCTGATGGAAGGAACTGAAAAATCAGCATTTTGAATTAAAAATTAAGTTTTATTAAGTTTCATTTAAAAGTGTTAAATAAGATTAAAACTGGAAAAAGACTGTTGAAGGTTAGTTTAGAGGCTTTGTTTCTCTAGTTTTTAAGATGATGGTTAAAACTAGATAGCGGTACCAACATACTTGATTGATATCACAAACACTAAATGACGAAAGTGTGGAAAGTTTGAAACATTTCATGGGTGCCAGTCATTTACCGATGCTCTTTGTCGCGGAAATCATATCATATCCATGTCTCTTGAATTGGGTTACAGTTGTACTGTAATGATGAATGATAGTTTGTGACGGTTTTTACTGTTCATCATGTATCCGTGCAAGGTACGCACGATGGTCATTGGGGAAAAGATATTTCCTGTTTCTACTGGGATACAATTTAAACATGTTGATATTGTTACAATTTTGGTACATAGAGCCATGTGAATTTCATTACGACTGTGAGAAAATTAATCACTTAAAGGGAAAGACCTCGTAAAAGTGGACATATGGTCCGTGAAAAGATAATTAAAAAATACATGCTCAGGTGGGATTGACAGTTTTCTTTGTTTAAGATTTTCCTATCTTAATGCATGCACCTCATAATAATTACTCTACATCATATCTTTTTTACTAACACAGCGTAAATGGTAATTTAATGTTATTGCACATCTCTGATAGATGAGATGTTGATGAAGAAGTCTGTTTCATTGTTGTTTTTTTTCTTTTTAGAAAGATTAACACATGTAAATGGAGGTGGTACGTTAATTGCGCATACGCATGTAATAATATGTGCCATTTTTTTTGTAAGAAAGAGGACGTCGTGTGTCCTTTGCTAAATCTTGCTGACACAGCATTTTACTAGGATGCACATGAACATATACTTGTACCTGCTGTATTGAACTCCTCAACCGTTTCACATGTGGACATGGTTTTGTTTTCAGCCGTATTCAGTGGACATTATTCTGTGTAGACTGATAAAAATTCGACTTTTTCTGAAGCCCTGGAATTGGACAACCCAACCAGTGTAGTTTTTGTCTCCAAGATCATGTCAGAAAGGTGAATAAATTTCACTGAAAGTCGATCTTTCATGGACAAAAATCTTTTATCAAGCTAAATTTCAAAATACTGAAACCTATTTTTTTTGTGTGTGTGTGCCTACATGTAAATCCTGAAAATAACCAAGATATTCAATTTGTTTTTGAAAAATTCTAGAAGAAACCTGACTTGTATATACATTGGTGTTCTACAGCGGTTTTTTTTGAAGTTACTCTGCGGTTGTGTTTGGAGATCTGTAGATTGTATATGCTTTTCCATAAAAACAGTGCCCATCATATGTAATCTTATTCAAATTTGTTTATTGGACGGGTATCTGAACCGACAAATTGCTGTCAGAAACAATAAATAAGTTTTCTCATTGGCTGATGTAGCACTTCGGCTGGTAGTTAGTTATACCTGTAGTCTAGGAGATTTATTTTGATTGACAGCCGAGTTGTGAGAGGTCAGTTTCCAGTTTACTGGTTCATCAAGCATTCAGTGGCTACGATAGATTACAATGCAATGTTGTTGCTGGAAATAAACTCTCACTCACAGATTTGCTTGTTTTGCAGTAACTACACAGATCAATGAGTTTTCAGGAAAAAAAAAAAAGCAATGTAGTGCTGGTAGTATTAGTAGCTATAGTAGAAGTGTGAAAAAATTCATGAAGTTTTTGAAAGCGTAGTGGCAATGTTCAGACGAGTGCCTTTCATTAGGCTTTTTGTCATGTCTCTACTGAATGACATTGATGAGAGACAAGGGGAAAAAAAAAGGTACTAGCATTATGGCTGGTGTGATAATTGTTCTGTCACCCATGTGAAATGACTTGATCCCATTTAATACACGCATTAAACTCAGAGTGAAATCGTCCACAAGCAGTCCACCGCTTAAAACCTCGTTCGTTTACATCATGGGATGCCTCTGAGCAAAACGGGCAGGTGATTTTTAATTCATGCTTACAAATCTCATTTAGGGGCTTGAACGTGGTAGAGGAGGGAAATGGTGTTCATGTCGTCACTACTGAAATCGCTTCATTCTTTAGAACAAGCCTGCAGGCATTTGTGCTGTGATTGAAACCTTGTCTATACATACATGGACATGTTTATGGCAGGATTTATACTCTCTTGTACTGAACTTCAGTTCTAATGCCCTCTTATACCAGATGATTTCGAAGAGATATAGTCTGTAATTATCTTACAGAAATCTAGGCTATTAAGGTACATGTATGTGGGAGTGTAATCCTATTTATTGTCAGTTTCCTGTCACGACGATCTACACGGGATCAATCGATTGATTGATTATGGCCTAAAGCTACCAAGGCAGTGTAATAATACATGTATTTTACTACCTTCCTGAACCATTGGTCAGTGAATGGCTGGTCAGGAAAAAAAGCTGACATTAGCTTTGAAATAGCGCGTAAAAGGTCTTGATTTTGTTAATCATGAAAGAGCGAGGGCCCTAAAATTTGCATGTACATATATTTTATTACTCCAAAATTATATTAATTTGAAAATAAGGTGTTTTGAGGTTTGGTTGGTTGGTAGGATAATGCTGGAAAAATGTAAATTTCGTCATAGTATTCTAAAAGTACATGTAGTGTAGACAAGTTTCTTACAGGAAGTTAGTGTGGAGAGCGCACGATATTCACCAGGGCAGGCTGACATGCATGTATTTATTTATTCGATTTATGTTTACGCTGTACTGAAGAATATTTCACTTATGCAACGGCGGCCAGCATTATGGTGGGAGGAAACCTGGTACAGCCAGTGGGAAACCCATGACCATCCCCAGGTTGCTGGCCGACCTTCCCAAATACCGCCGAAGAGGAAACCAGGACGAGCTCCTACTTTGTTCATCACAAGGTTGCAGCAGCTTCCAAGTGCTGTTGCTGTAAATCAGACGACAACATTGAATGTTGCATAAATGAGTGAGCAGGGTTATGACTGAAAATTCTAGATAATGTGACCATAAGAATTAGTTAGGATGTATATGCACTTGTCTGTTACAAGTGTCCCCCAACGGAGGCAGTTTCACAGAAAACTCACGATGTGTGCAGATTGCTTAAATCATTACTGACGGATCAATATGATTTTTGACAGTAATTGCTTGACTCAAAGCCCCCCAGGCTGTTTTGTTTTATTGTGATGCCATTTGTCATGTTAATTTTGGTGTCAGAAGTGGGATTGAGGCTAAAGCTGCATTGTGCATGGGAAAAGATTATATATGCTCACTGTGTGGTGAAAAATACCCTGAATATTGCATAACTTGTGCACACATACATGGAATAATGCCAATCTGTGAAGGCTTTTTCCCTCAGAATCCGTGCTGAAACAACCCACGTCAGCTCCCAACCAATTGTTCTCATACAATCTTTATCAGCTTAAATGACGCTGCTAAGGTTACCTTTTGTGTGGCAGCTGTTAGTAGTGATGCATATTTAATGTGGGAGTGGATTGTTGTTGGGAGCGCTGATAGTTAGTCGTGTGGTGGAGCCCATGCCTGCAGTTGTTGTGGCATTTGTTAGAATCCCTGTTTGTGTGAGCAGAAGTGTCACGTGACTGTTCTGTAAGATGTAGGTACATGTGTTCCTACATATACTTGTTCTGACCCAAAATAGTAAGATGCATTCATGCCTACCCATTCTGACCTGAACTGGCAAGGTGCATGTGTGTCTAATCACTCTGTGCCAAAATAGTAAGATGTAAATACGTATACATCATAAAATGTGCATATGGATGCATGTAAATGAGTTCCCACTCATTGTGACCCAAAATCATAAGATACATGTGTCTAGTCACTCTCTGACCAAAAATAGTCAGATATAGATGCATGTACAAGAGTTCCTACTCGTTTTGACCCAGAAGATAAGATGCATGTGTGCCAAACTACATGTAGAAAGATATAGATGCATGCATGTGTTCGTACTTGTGACCCAAAATGGTAAAATACATGTGTTTCTAGTGATTTTGACCCAAAATATTAAGATGTATGTGTACATATAGGAAGAAATGATCCAAGCAGTGATATGACATTAATTTTGTGTCCAGCAATATTTAGCGGACACATTTTGGTATTGAGGTGAAATTTTGAAAATGTGAGAAAGAATTATTGAAACAGTCTAAATCAGTTTCTTGTTACATGTACTTTGTTGTGATAGTTGACTGAATAAGTTAAAAATTCATGCTTAAAGCCAGTTTGAAGGATTTGTGCCTAGTTATGATTTTGTGTGGGCAACATGTACATGTAGATTGTAAGTTATGACAAACTAGTGTATACGTTTATGAGCATTCAGATGGAAAGAGTTTCTCCGTTTTTTAAAATATGATAAGTAACGATTCTGGATTTACGGTCTAATAAATTAAAGAAAAATTGTACGCGATTTATTGGAATGACTACTGTAATGTCATTGAATCATAGCTCCTGTACATGTACACAGGTCACACAATGAGCTGCTGAACATGTTGTTGTTGTTTACATGACCTGAGCCTGTTAGCCTGTGTTCTATTCTGTGGCTCCCTTACCCCCTCCCCCCAACACCACCCTGGCCTAGCCCTGCCAGTGTGGAGATGGGTGCACATGTGGTGTGCAGGTTCATGCAGCCAGGGATTGTCTAGGGTAACAGACCCTTATCTCACCCCTGTGCTATTGTAGTTAGCATGCATAGGCCTCACTTCTGTGTTTACATAGGAAGTATAGCTGCTCCAAAACACAGCAGCCACACTGTCTGACCTGCTAAATTATTACCGTAAACATGCTACTTACAGGAGGAACGAAATAAGCAAAGATTACAAAGTAATAGTAGAAAAAGAGATGCCTTGTGAAGAAAAAAGAATTACAGTAGCAAAACAAAGGTGCAGGTACATATTGTCAGTAGTGAATGTGTACGAAGAAGTCTGCAGTGCTTGATAGCTCAGATGTTTGTCCGAATGTACTGTGCTTGATAGCTCAGATGTTTGTCCGAATGTACTGTGCTTGATAGCTCAGATGTTTGTCCTAATGTACTGTGCTTGATAGCTCAGATGTTTGTCCTAATGTACTGTGCTTGATAGCTCAGATGTTTGTCCTAATGTACTGTGCTTGATAGCTCAGATGTTTGTCCTAATGTACTGTGCTTGATAGCTCAGATGTTTGTCCTAATGTACTGTGCTTGATAGCTCAGATGTTTGTCCTAATGTACTGTGCTTGATAGCTCAGATGTTTGTCCTAATGTACTGTACTTGTGCACCATAGAAAACATCAGTTATTTGTTTGAGTTTTAGATACTGAAGTGTGTTTAAAGAACATTGAATACATGTCAGGTACATGTAAAGATTACTTTGGGTTTGGCAAGGTTGGCAGGAAACAATTACATGTACATTTTCGATTCAGGGTTTGAAAATTTGTAAATTTTTAGATATGGGTTAAGTATAAACTGAAATCAAGTGGCTTAATAACTTAAAGTGCACATGTACCAGCAATAGCAGTGATGTCTATTGTCCTCTCACACCATATTAATAATGATGTTTATGTGGCTACACTATGTTCTAGTAATTGTTTTATTGGAATTTAATTTAGAAGAGAGCCAGATTCCTTCGTGCTGAGTCGTAAGCTTCACTACTTGTAGTTGCATTGAACAAACCACATTTCCTTTCATCCATCAGGGACATCTGTTGTATCTAAAAATTTCCACTTGTCCTTGGGACGTGATTGATCAATTGATGCATTTTTTTTTCATTGGTAGAATATGTCTCCTTTTTGCTCTCCGCTTCTGTGAAAAATGACTCGCAGTCAAAAGAGCGACGTTGCTTGTCAGTGATCAGAGAATGTTCAGAGGTTCGCAGTCTTATCTGGCGTTCTTGGAGATCTGTGTCTCTTTTTTCTGCTCGGTTTACATTTTTGCCGAATGATACCTCAGGAAAATGGCGCCGTCATTTTTTCCCTCTAACTACGTAAACTGCATCACTGATGTCGGTGTAATTACTGATCCATTTCCTTTTGGTTGTGGGCAAGCTTTCTGGTTGATCAGGTTTGCAGATGATCTGGAAACCAAACCAGAGAGAACTGTATATTGTACATGTACAGTGTATGTGTCATTTATTATCATGCAGACGGTTGAAGTCAGGACTCTACTTTCGAAGATAGTCCAGGAATCGCACTCTTGTCATTTTTACTTTTGAAGATAGTCCAGGAATCGCACTCTTGTCATGATCCCAGTAAACGATATCTGTGGGAATTTGCTCTGAGTCACATTCAGATGCATTGTTTTATTCTAATGAAAAATGTATTCTTTCAGATCATGAACATGTTATGAACATGGAATCCCCATGACCTGTTTGTTTTTATGTGCTTTCACATCTTTACTTCGATGAAGTTCTTGTGATACCAGATTTGGACGAGATTCCAGTGCATTTCAGCAATGATAGGATAGATTCTGGTAAAAAAAAATAATGTTATCATGCAGAATGTTAAAGCCAGGGCTTTACTTTTGATGATAATCAAGGAATAGAACTCTCCTCGTGACTCCCATAAACATAATCTACAGGAGTTTACTTCGATTTCCATTAAACAATTCAAATTCACTGTTTTATTGTAATCAGAAATGTAGTGTTTCAGATCATTAAAGTTATGAACATGGAATTCCCAATACTTGTTTGCTTGTATGTGCTTTCACATCTTTACTTTGACCAAATTCTTGACACCAGATTTGGACGAGATTCCAGTGGATTTCGGCAAAGATAGGATAGATTCTGGTAAAAAAAAAAAAAAAAATGATGAAAATAAAACCCCGAAAGGTGCCATGTACATGTACATTTCTACAGACTACTGAATCAGGTTTCATATCTCAAGAGTAGAACACTTTTTGATTTTAAAAGCAATCACAACATTGGTGCCCTGGTGTATCATGAATGGTATTCTCTGCACCATATCTTGGTACTGTAACTATTCACTGTTAAAATATATCAATGTCTCTGGCAGCACTAGGATAATCTGCCTATGCACTTCACAGGAGGCTTGGTGCAGATGCTGCATCCTATAATCTACATGCACCAGTCTGTATACAAGTTTGTGGGTTTCAAATTATTTCTTTCTTCATTTTTTGCCTTCCAAGGCTTTAATTTTGCTTCTTGTTTCTTGCTTTCAAATTTTAACAACAATGTGCCGCAAGCATTGACTATGCACGTTGTGTAAGGTTGTAAAGGTGTGTACTGGCAATAAAACTTGCACGCATTGATATTTTGGGAGGGATACTGTTTAAATTCATTTAGTACAGCATGTCTTTGGTTGAAGTGATTTTATGTATAAACTTGGTATTGTGGTTAATATGTTTGAAAAGCTGTAGAGTATCTGTTCATTGATTGCTAGTAGTGAACGGACTTGGACATTTGGGTGACCCAAAAAATGAAAATAAAAAAATGAAAACTGTTACACAGCACTGCTCATGTACGACCTCATGGGGTTTTGGATTCGACTACACCATTGCCATGACTCACGGGGGGTGGGGTAGGCGAGAGAGAGTCTCTGCTTGGTTGGTTATAGTTAAAGCAGAAAGCACTTCATCAAAATTAGCCATGTTGTGTTTTATGGGACTGCATTGACAATTTGACATCAAAGCAGGTTTTGTTTCATTGGGCGGTGATCTGGAGAGAATTTGCCCTAGTGATTTTAGTGAGGCTATCCTTAAAATAACTGTTTGTTGGGCGTAATCCGACCCTATGAGGAAAAATAGGGTCAGTCAAAAGGGAATTCTTTTTTCTTATTCTGGTTCTTGAAAAAGATAGGAAATTTAACTGAATTAAGATTAACAGAAAGACATAAAAAAAAAAATCAAAACACCCGTAAATAGTTGTGAGTACTTGTGGGATCTTTCTTGGGAGGGTCGGTCGGGTTACACCCAACAAACATATTTTTAAGGATGGCCTGGGATCTTAAAGCTACACCTAGGCCATTGGAAAAAATATGTGGGTTACTGTTATCATCATGGTGGGTGACAATGATCAATTAATATTCCAAGAATAGGGAAGAGTACAACTTTACTCTGAGTGGAATTAACTGATCACTAAAACACAGATAGGTACATGTATTACTCTACTTGGCTTAAAATTACACTGTGAAACGAAGTTGTTCATTTTAGCCTTCTTATAAATGTGGGTTTATGTTGATTTGACTCAGACAGGCTTTTCAAAGTTTATTTGGATTGTAGAATGATACTTAACTGGAAAACTGAGATTTGCAGGTCCAAAAGTAATATTTCATGACCTTTATTTGCCTTTAAAAATGCTCTTTTCTGGGCAAATATTGAGGGAAAATGCACGTTGAATTTCCTCCAGTGACGGCCTAGAATAATTTTCTTGCGACCGATTAGCCCAGGTATTTTTCCAGAGGTCTCTAGTACTCTGTCCCAGGCTCTTTACAGATACAGGTTCAGGTACACCATCCTATATATATAGCTGTCACATATCAGTGCCCTTGTAATATAAATACAGCCCATTGCTTTATGACCTTCAAAGTCCTACATCTGTACAGAAAGTGTGACCGACCAGAAAATCACAAGGGACTGCCCAGCATGGGACCTCTTCATTAAAAGTCCAAGAAGGATCACCCTTCTTCCAAATGTACTCATCAGTCTGATATGCCTTGGTAACCAGGTACAGTAAATGACATAAAATTTCGCCTACGACTTCCTGTATGTTGCACATTTTCCCTCATTCTGAGAGTTGTATCGATCTTTACAAGGTTTGTTTCAAAGGTAGGATGATACTGGAAAAAATGCAGGATTCGGCTCCAGAAGTAGCAGTTATCGACTTACTGTATGTCACCTAAAGTTTAGCATTTTTCAAGAGACACATTTTTGCTTAATTATGATTGATTCACCCACCTTGCAGGGCCACTTAAGAGTTTTTTGTTAAGTTTGATTAATTTCTTATCAGAAAAGAATAAAATGTTTGCATCCATAGTATCATTTTGTGGCCTTAAAAAGTGCATTTTTACGTACTTAAGTAGATGAAATAATTGATTTACCTCTAAAGATGCAAGTTTGGTGGGGACAAAAAAATTAGGTTATTTACTGTACCTTATAGATATGTGCATGCATGGACTATAGCTGAGACCAGAGAAAGATGTGGATGAAAATGACCCTGGAGAGTAGGGTTTTAATGAATTGGAAGTGGTGTGGTTATGGAATGGCCAGCGAGTGACCGATGGGCTTAATTTGTGGCTGAAGTGATCCCTTGGTTTGTTCAGCTAATGGTCAAGCTGTCCGTGTATAGTCAGTTCTTTTCAAACTGGTTTTTGTTACAATGTACATCGCTTCCAAATAAAATTTTCTGAATCTACAACTGGTGTACCAGATTGACATAAAAGAGTGGCATAAAATTTTCTTTTTTCTTTAAAAATTCCCTTCATCTTCTTTCTGGATCTGGATAAGAACTAAAAGAATAATTGCTGGTCTTCGTAGGCCTTTCGTCGAAATGAAGTAGTGCAAATTCACAATAACCTTGTTGTTTTAGACACTACTGGCCATTTTTGGACATCTGTCGTTCAGCTGGGGTAAACGACGTGCCAGTCGCCGAATTTATTTACCCAACCATCGAGCAGCGTTAAGATGAAGCGATCGCACGTTTAGTGGCACCTTTTCGGTTTGCTTATGCGGACATCACTGAATGATACGTAAGATTGAAATTTTCACAGTTTATCCGAGAACATCGCATGATTCGAGGAAATTTCGAGGAAAATTGTAACAGACTGGCAGGCAGGCATGGTTGAGAGCGTGTCTTTCCACGTGGGACAGTTAGAATGTTGGTAGACATGGTAGAATATGACAGTGACGTTTAGAGGTCCTCACAAAGGTATTGTGTAACGATCGGCCATTTTCTCCTACAGGTACATGAAGGCGTTTTATAAAAGAAAGGTCTGCACACATGCATTTCGAATGCCACGAGATGGTTTGCGTTCTGAAAAAGAAGCCAGGACATGAAGCCTTAAGGCCGATACTGGAGCAGGTGTTAACACAGGCCAGCCATAAATCACATGGCTGGTGCTTGTACATGTATCTAGGCTAGGGATGATATACATGTTATATCTCCACATTGGGATTGCTCTGCTGCTACAAGGCTATCCTTAAAAACGTCCTCGTTGCTCATAACCTAAAGTTTTTATGGGGGTACCTTTTTATCTTTCCCCTGTGTATTAATTTGGTTAAAATCACCACATTTTTCGTTCGAAACGTGTATAAAAAAAAAGGAATTCCCTACTGACTAGCCCTATTTTTTGTGTAAAAGGGCTGGGGTAATTTTTACAGGACCTGCTAAAATCTACTATTCATTGTAGAATGTGTACGTCAATGTGTTTGCCAGAAAATCCATGCAAGTACATGTGGTAAATACAACTGCCTGAAATGAGACAATTTAAACAAGAAATTGCCTGCAATTTTCTGTGTTCCAGTTTAAAATTTGCAGGTTATTTACATTTAAAAGACGGCTCGCTGCTGCCAAATTTTGGTAAGTCATTATGGTCGTTGACAAACTGTTTGATTGTGATTGAGTTTTTGATTTCGTGTTGTTTGAGCAATATCGCTAATATTTAAACAGCAATTAAAATAATGATATAAAAAAAATAGTAACATAATAGCAGCAGAAAAGAAGGTGGGCTGTAATTTTTACGATACTTATAGTAAATTTCTCAAGAACGCATCAAAATGACAGTTGAAAAGACCACGTAAGTTCACATCTAATTTTAGTGGATAAATTTACTGTTACATCATGTGGTATGTGGTTTTGCATGACAGTCAGGATTAAGTGTAAAGTGTTTTGTACATGTAAGGCATTCTGACATGTCAAGTCACGATACAGAGCAAAGGAGCTAGCCTTTAGAAAGGGGCAATCTGACAGACATAACAGCGACAGCAAATAAAAAAGAAGTTAACAGTTGTAGTAGTTTGTCAATGGAGTATTTTTTCCTCTTCACTTTTTAGTTTTTGTTTGTTTTTTTTTTTTTTTGTCCTGTTGACATTTTGTTTTACGAACGATGCAAGGAACGAAAGAAAAAAAAATGTGTTTAACATAACATAGCATAGCAGATGTCTGTGTTATCTAGAGAAGGAAGGTGACGAATACTGCTACATTTTTACTCTAGGTAGTCTCAGCTCCACATTTCTGCCCACAGGTTACGTGGAGTGCAGAAGTATCTATGTAGACTTGTAGGCCTTCTGCAGCCACCAGTAAGAGGTACTGACAGCTTGCAATTTCCTCGACAACATTTGGTTTTTATCTTGTCAGGCGCAGAGCGTTACAATTAATGGTCTTGGAGAAGTGGTATAAATAGCATATATCCTGCCCAATAAAGTGACAGCTATATTTATTTTTAGTGTCTTATTCGCCTTGGTGATGACTTATTTTGCCCCCCTTCCTCCTTCACCAAGAGTCTGGTCTACCATCTGATATTTTGAACCTGTATGTAGATCTTCCTAATGTGATAAGTTTTGACACATCCAGTCATAAAATCTACCTGAGTTTCTGCCTTTCATTGCTTGTTCATTATGTAGGACATACCCTCTAGACTTCAGCTCGTTATGGGAATGAGCATCATGATTAAACTGTAGTCCTTTTCGTCAAGACAGTGGACTGTATCCTAAAAGGGAACCCCCCCCCCCACTTAAGTGACTAAAAGGCCATTGAAAACTGGAAAATACCTTTACTGGGGTTTTATTTTTTTTTTCAGATTTTTTTTTCCACCAAATTATATGTGGTCAAATGTTTTGATTGTATGGTGGGTTTCATGAACCATATTGATGATGTATACCCACCTTGATGTCACGCAAACTTCTCTCTGGCCCGAAAACAGAGCTTTCATCTCATGTAGGCTTTCCATGCACAGGCATATATTACAGGAATATGGCTCACAAGAACTTATTATTCAGATCTGAACATAAAGGTATACAAAAAGTTCCTTGTCATGGTTGCCCCACATTGTCAGTGTGCATGTACATGTAATCCGAGGGGATTGATTGGCTTGCTAACGCAACGTAATGACCCAGGAGTCTCTTCTCAAAGAGTTGCTGTGAGTTCAAGTCCAGTTCATGCTGGCTACCTCTAGAGCTGTACGTGGGAAAGTGTGCCAGCAACCTGTGGATGGTCATGGGTTTCTCCCAGGCTCTCCCCGGCTCTCCTCGGTTTCCTCCCACCATAATGCTGGCCGCTGTCGTATCAGAGAAATATTCTTGAGTAGGGCATAAAACACCAATCAAATAAATAAGTAAATCATGATGATGATAGCAAATTTTTCTGGTGATGGGGTGAAATGATAATATACAATACACATATACATATGTACTAGTACTTTTACATTAGAACAGGGCATTGTACATGTACATTGTGCGTGCGGCATTGAAGGTTTCATTGAACCAAAGTCATTCCAAATGCATAATGAAAGATATCTTGCCATAGTAACTGTAGCTGCTGTGTTGGAATCCAGTCACTCATTGTGGATTCAGTGTTAATATAAGGGAGTTGATACCAAATCTTTCTTGTGTATTATTTCTGTGTACAGAAAAGTAATGCGGCTTCTTATCGAGGAAGGAGTGGGTGAGATTATTGATTTGTGGGTACAGGGCTGTGTGTGTGGAGTGTTTTCCTTCTGCCAGATCACCAGGGGTAGAGCTGACCTGGCACTGGCTTGTATTACAATATGTACATACATTACTGATAGCTTTCTCTTGTTTCTACTGACAACCGTAAGCTCCCTAATATCCACTCTGGTGATTACAAAAAAAAAAACAAAGGACTTGAACGCCTGGACATATGATAGTGTATTGATTCTTATGGAAGAAGGTTTGGGAGTAACTTGCCAAAGTGTGGTGGTATTACCCCAGGAAATACTGTTTTCTCCACATGTGAGGGAGGCTGCCTTCATTACAAGTGAAACATTATTGAGTGTGGGATTAAGCAACCATGAAATAAACAAGTAAATAAATCTGAGACGCTGTGTCATGTCTTGACAGTTAGTTAGTGTAATTTTATTTCCATAATCAAGACTTTAAACTACAGAAAAGTCATGTGCCATTACTGCACAATACATGTGCATTTGGATCAGTTTAGTATTGGGACAAAACTACCATCACTTGTGCAGGCTGCACGCAGTATGTGCGTCACAAATTATGAAATTCATTAAGAATGTTTTGACGAACTGTAATGATATCATGGTGAAACAGCATGTAGTAAGGTAGCGCAACTGGGTTTTTTCACCTTTAGTACCTAGTTTAGATGTACAGACAGGTACATAAATGTATGTATAGATGTACTGTGTATACAAATGGGGTTTTTTCTTGAAATATTGAAAAATCAAACTTTAGACAAATTTTGTATTGAGTTTTTCAGGAAATAAATTCAGTTGTTGATAAATTGGTGATGAAAAAGTATTGAACTTTCTGATTTATTCCAGTTGACTTTCTAAAACAAAGATTGGAAAACCCCCTGATCTACATGTATCAATCAGTTAATACCTGTATACATACATCTGTACCTGTGTTGTATTAAGTTGATCTCCACAGTATGAAATGTTTTGTCTCTGTAATGAAGCGTGGATCTTCCCATCAGTTGCTCAAAGGCGTGGTATGATTTCAGGTTGACTGCAACTACATGTGCATGTACCATGATATGGTAATTTACTGTGTCTTTAAAGTGTCTTGCTTTAGTTCAGTAGTTAGTACATGTGCTTGTTGGTACAGTAGGGGAGTTTCGAGTTCAAACTCTTTCATGTCTGGACTTAAAAGAAATACTACTGTATCACGTGACCGGTCGGAAATGTAAGGCAACTAGTTTTGGTTACATTTACTATAACACTGGCGTTGTGGAAAAAAACTTTAAAAAGCTGTTTAGAGTAGAAGGGCAGTGAAGAAAATTTAATAGGTGAATTTTTATGAACTTAACACGTTTATGAAAGAAAAAAAGTCTTATTTGTCCCTCTGGGACACGGAGAGACAGGTGATCAATGAATTAATATCAGCAAAAGTTGCCTAACATTTCTGACATGTCAAATGGCACCGTAGTCCTTTTTTTACCTCCATCGATAAAAGAGTTCAAACTCGAAACTCCCCTATTGACTAAGCCTGTGTACATGGGTGTGATCACTTTGTGGAATGGTGCTCCGATCTGCAGGTATTGTACATTTACCGAACTATGGATTACAAGGCAATTTGTTTTGGATTCAGTTTCATAATCAAATGATCCAGAACTGTATCAACTGTATGCAGACTGACATGTTCATGTAAAAGAACTTTTGTCTCCTGAGCATCACCAGCCCAGCACCATAATCAATACATTACTTAGCGACTAAATGCGTACAGAATTTCTCTCTCCATGTGTATATACAAATGTACATACATCTCTAGCTGCTTCGGGATGATCGTTGAAGCCCCCTGGGGTCGAAAATTGACTACTTTTTGTCTGTGGACTCGCAGTTTATTGCTCCATCGGAGGAAACAGACCAGTCATAAAACTTGGGCTTAGATAGCGTGCTGGAATAACAGGACATGATGGAATACTGTTGGTACAGTGTAAACCAAATGATGGGGTAGAGCCATTGACTGCCAATCTGAGGAATAAATGGTAGACAATACACAGCAACAATGATGGCAGATAGTGAAATAGCACTCAGACTGGGGCATAACTGCAGTATAAAGATCATTGCTACTCTGTTATGTACATGTGCCATCAGTGTGTTGATGTAAAGAGATGAGTTGAAAGGTAAAACCAACTCTGAAGTCTTCCAAATGTGGTATTTACTACGTTTGAAGTAAGGAGAAATAACTCCGTCTTTCAAACCTTATATGCACGTAAAGTCTGAATTATATTGATATGGTAATTCTGAGGTCAGAAGTCCTTTAGAGTATTCTTCCTAGAAATTTTTGTATCGACTTAAGCATTTTTCTTTCCTTATAAACATTCTTTTTCAAGCCTGCAAATTTTTGCCTGGATTTCTTGAAAACACCCCTTTGTTGGAAGTGATGTGACCTCAGTGAACTTAGTCCAGTACTACAGACATCATGACAATCATGGTCTCATATCACTTCCATAGAGGTGTTTTCAAATATACAAGGCACTTATTCGCAGGCTTGTTTTAAGAAGGAGTTGTCTTTACCTGCGTGAAGCTGAACTAGAGTGACTTATTTCAAGCTTTATGATTGGCTACAGGAAAGTAAGGGTTGGTAATTGCAGACGCAGCAACAAGTGGTGTACAGGCTACGCAAGTTTCTATGAGAAGACGTCTTCTTCTGACCTGCCACACTCGTAGTCCACACTCGGGGATCTGTAGGAGTCCCACCAGAGTACATGTGCTTTCTGTCATCTGGATGACCTCCCCTTGTGGGATGCTCTCCTCTGTGGCAGGTCTGTGATTTGAGACTGAGAAATAAACATGGGCTCTCTGCTATGGTTATTTGGCAAAAGGGTGGGGGAGGAAACGGTGAATATTTGTTAGAGCATGGGTTTGTGAAGAAGGAGGGTATGGAAAAAAAGACCTGAGGTGTGGGGGAGAGGTTGGAGGATTGTGCAGAGACAGGGCATTTCAAAGGGGAGAGGTGTAAAGGCCGGGTTATCACATTTTTGAGACAGGCATATTTACAGGTCAGAGAAAAAAGGTGACATAGACCAAACTTGTTTCCTATCCCAATAGTTTGGAAAATTGGCGTGGGTGATGGAACAGTTTTCATGTTGCATTAAATCATTATTTCGGCTATGATGGGGGTGGGGATAAATGAAGCTGCATTTTACATTAACTCGACTGTACATATCAAAGCTTGCCAGTACGACATTTTGTAAAAATTTGGGTGCAATATTTCCAGCTAGATATGTACACATTTATGCGCAATAGAATGCGAAAGAATTTTTTTTTTTTTGGTAAGGTAACCAAATTTCAGGATTTGCAAGAGGTAAATGTGATATGTCTGTTGTAGGATTCATTGGAATATTTAGGAGCTCTTGGGCTACAGACAGTGAGCCCTTTATTATATCATGTAAATACTTGTATGTATACAGATTTGTGCAAAGTACAATAAGCCGAATTGGCATCACAGAAATCTCCCAAGATCAGGTTGGTTCTAGATGAGACAGGGTGTGGGTTCTCGCGAACTACCGTGATTTCATGAATGTTAACAGTATTGTTGCTGGGCACAAGAGCCCCCAGCCTGTCTCGTCCAAAATCAGTGTGATCCCAAGAGACTTGTGCAATGCCCATTCAGCTTAAATACAGAATGCTGTATCTCCTAAACATAGGTATGTATATCCATGTGTTTGTGTGCCGTCATTAATTAGACATGATTAATCATTCATTACTTAATGTCAGGAGAAGATCAAATGCATGAGGTGAGCAGGAAGCACTTGCATAGGTGTACTTCTAGTTAAAAAGGTGTGGGTGGGGGGTGAGTAGAAAAGGGGAGTGAGGTTAGAAGGGCGTTGTAGAGGGTAGACACCAGGGCAAGTCTCATCCTATCTCCTTCACAGCATCCCAGCTGGGGCTAGATGAGTTAAAGCTGCCAGGGGTTCAAAGGCAACATATGGTTTCTATTAGGGAGTACTGATCTACCGTAAACGGTGTAAAAACCTGTTAGCCTGTGGTGGTGTCCAGGTGTATGCCTGCATGTGGCCTCTACCATTTACATACAGGTACTTGTGTAGTTCATCTTCCATTCAGGCTTTTATATGTACATGTAGAAAGGGAAAGACGTCGTAAAAATGAACTTAAGGTGAGTGAAAAGACCATTAAAAAACTGTTCCTGAAAATATCTTCACTGATTTTTTTTTTTTGATTTTTTTTTTTTCACCAAAATTAATTCAGTTAAATGTTTTGATTGTATGGTGAGTTTTATGGACCATATTGATGATGTTGTTCACCAGTGATGTCACCCCGACTTGTCTGTGGCCCTAAAGCAGAAATTTAATGTCACATTAATGTTTCCATAAACAGGCAAATGCTGGAGGATAACTCGTCACAAGGCCTTTATTCAGAGCTGAATATAAAGGTGTACAAAAAGTTGTGTGATGTCACCGGTGAACCACATTATCAATCTGGTCCATAAGACCCGCCATTCAATCAAAACATTTGACTGTGTGTATTTTGGGTGAAAAAAGATCTAAAAAATCAGTGAAGGTATTTTTACATACGGTTTTTAGTGGCCTTTTTAGGTTCATTTTCACGAGGTCTTTCCCTTCAAACACATGTACAATGTCCTACCACTGTATGTAGGTGCTCCAATAGACTGAACGGCGTCATACATGTACAATGTACTACCACTGTATGTAGGCGCTCCAATAGACTGAACGGTGTCATATTATACATGCAAGTGAAAAATTCTTGGGTATGGTGTTAAGCAGCAATGAAACATATAAATACTAATATGTATACCCTAAACCCTCCCCCACCGCCTCCCACCCAATCCCCCACCCTGCATGTCTGTGCTTACATACACAAATATTCATGGATATGAAAGTAGGATTTTGTAAGTGTGGAGAAATAAAGAAAAATACATATTAAATAAAATGCATTCTTTCCATATCTTTGTATTCTAACTGCACTTTCGTTGGCATTCTTATTGTGGAACAGTGTATTTATTATTTGTACTAATTAATACATGAGCGAGTTTCCAGAGAATTAATGGTCAGTTAGACAACAAGTTTCAAAATAAGTGGGGAGAACAGCTCTATTTACAGGTAAACGTCTGTATAAGCAGAGTCGGCATTTCGGGAGCCTGATGCTGGTTGAGGTGAGACAAGGTACATGTAGTTGCCCTTGCGAATTAATGTGGCTCAGCATGTGATTTTACGTCAGTGGATGAAGTCAGCTTGTTCAGAACACCTTTGGTCATTGTAGTTTGATGCCATGGAAACCCCAAGCTTGTTCTGAGGCCGACTTGGCATCTACCACATAATCCCGTCTTCTGCCACATTAGTTTGCGTGAGCACCCCCCTTGTCTCGCCTCAACCTGCATGAAATGCCTATACTAGGCGTATTTGCATTTGTCGCTAATGGTTTTACTGTTGCAAGCACGTACCATGTTTAGTACTAAACACATGGACATGTACAATGTTTAGTAAATAACACATATACATGTACAGTGTTTAGAAGTAAATTCATGTACATGTGCCTACAAATGCCTATAAATGGGTGCCTGACATTTTTTAGAAAACACCCCTTTGTTGAAAGTAGTGTCACCTGTGGGAGGTTTGTTCAGTTCTAAATAACCTCGAAAACATGGTCGTACCACTTTGTCCAAAGGGGTGGTTTTAAAAATGTCAGGCACTTATTTGCAGGCATTAACATGTGCATGAAGGTTTACTCCATGAATTCTGTTTATCATAAAAAGGTGATACCTGTGAGTTCAGTACATGTACAGGTAGGTCCAGTCATCCAAGGTACATGTTCATGTGTGAGCTGGAATCAAGTCGATGTAGTATCACCGTGATTGTGATGCCAGCCTTTTGAAATGGATAAGTTGTATGAGTTTAGGTTGTGAAGTTAAGCCCCTTGAAACTTTTCATGTGGTCTCAGTATAAGTTGTGAATGTCAATGAATTATTGTGGCATTATAGTGTAAAATCACCATTTTTAGATTTATCTGTTTACATTTCCACTGAACTCCCCCACAAGCCCCCCCCCCATCCGAATTTCAGAGGTGTGTGCTATAGCGTTTATCCTTACTTTACTGATGTGTGCCCGAGAAATTTCAAATAAAAGTTAAACATTAGTTGTTTGGGAACAGTTGAATAATGTCAGTTTCTTGTGTGTGTTTTGCAGGTGGGCGACGTAACGATGGGCTGAAAGCAGCTGACATTGTCCCCATATTGAGGGAGAGGGTGGCCTATTTGTCAGGTGAGATCTGCACCATTCGACACAGGTGAAAATGCACCTTTATTAGTCAGGCCTGTGAATGCAGCACATATGTGGCACTCTGACAAAAATTTAGGGTTGGTTTACTCTTGAATACATGTACCTTTAAGGGCCTAAGTGGCTCATAGTTGTATGTTGTACAAAAGTTCGATTAATAACATAAGTACATGTAATTGCATAATGTGAATTTTTCTTTGAATGGCCCCAAAAGCTAAAGTTAGAAAGTAAAAATGTAAAAACTTCATCATCCGCTAACAGTGAAGGCAGTGTTAATGGTGGTGTTTGATTTGGTTTGATTTATTTGATTGGTGTTTTACGCCGTACTCGAGAATATTTCACTTATACGGTGGCGGCCGACATTATGGTGGGAGGAAGCCGGGCAGAGCCCTGGGGAAACCCACGACCATCTGCAGGTTGCTGGCAGACCTTCCCACGTACAGCTGGAGAGGAAGCCAGCATGAGCTGGACTTGAGCTCATAGAGACCGCATTGGTGGGAGGCTTTCTGGGTCATTGCGCTGCGCTAGCGCGCTAACCGACTGAGCCCCAGACGCCCTGGTGGTGTTTGATGTACTGATCTCTAATGTTGTAAGTTTAGCCATTCGAATATGTTCTTGTACCAAACTGCTTTAGATGGATCCTTTGTCAGCAGTTGCCATTCATTTCGCTGGAAGAGATCAGTATTGTTTTAAGGGATGTTAACCTTTCACTGTTTCAAAGACTTAGTGTGAAGTTTCTTAAGGAATGGCTGCACACCTTTGGCGGACAGGGTTTTATGGCTTTAATTGTCTTTGATCTCTGTTCTCTCTGGAGGGTGGGTGGGTATAAAAAGGCAATAACCTAGTGAGAAACGCCTTCATGTACAATCTCAGTGACACAATAGAATGTAGGTGTGTCTCAGGTCGCACTGTCCACTTGACAATGGCTGCATGTAGTTGCTCGAAGTGGCCTTTATACAAGGTTTGACTGTGTGTTTATCGAGGTGAGAGAAACCGTGAAGACAGAGTCGTTTTCGTGAAATACATGTACTGTCACACAGTGAAAATGCAAATCAGGCCAACCTTATAAACTTCTTTGTTGGGCTCAATCCAACCCTACCAAAAGAAGAAGGGTTGGTCGGTAGGTAATTCTTGCCTTTGCATTCTAGCCTATGAAATAGATAGAAATTAACATGCCAAGAAAAAATCTTAAAAACCCTTAGAAAAGAAAAAAAAAAAAACAGTTAAAAGCCGTTCTTTGGAAGTTGGTCAGGTGATGCCCAATGCACATATTTTTAGGAATGGCCTCAGAAGATTTTAGTTTTCAGGCCAGAAAAAGATGGAGGCAAATCGTTTGCAAGATTCTATCCATACTTTGAAGGTATTAAGAATTCCACTGGTTGTTTGTTGTATAGTATTGCCTCCAAAGTCTGTGGTGCATTCAGTGTACACTGAAGTGTGTAGGGATCACCCTGTAAGTGCCTTGTTTGAATGAGACACATGTATCAGTGATGTGTCAATTATTAATAAACGCAGAGGCATGATTTCCTACCTCATCCCCTGACCCCCATGTCCTTGGCATTATTTTAAGATTTCTGTACCAAATTTATTGATGTGAAGCAAGCAGAGAGATTGGCACACCATGCACTAAAGTGAGGTACAGAATGTTATTGATTAAATAATTGTCTGTCTCCAATTTGAATCGACAAATCACAAGGCAGGAAGCACAAAACAGCTCTTCTGTTTGGTCTTGTGGAACGTGGTGATGGTTAAAGTGCAGCGACTATCTGACCTTTGACTGGTAAGGTCACTTACGGAAGCTCTCACTGATTGGATTGTGAGTTGAGGTCGAGAGGTTTGTCAGGTGCCTAGGGAAAGGCTGAGGTTTACTGACAACACTTTGGTTTCCTCCACCTCTTGAAACTGAGCACCGTTGGATGTGCCCGAAATTCCTGGTAAAAGGATTACACCCCGTTGAGATAAGTAAGTTATGTGGTCTTACTTAAACGGAATTATTTGGACCCCCCCCCCCTCCCGGGCTATGTATAAGTGAAATGTTCCTGTGCATGGCATGAAATACTAGTGAAATAAATAAATAGAGTGATTTGTTATGGCGTTGCTAGGTGGGCGTGACAAACGAGGGGGACCTATCCTGACCTTCCCCTCCCACACTCACCCAGAGAGGCTCAAGCAGGATGACCTGAAGAAACTGATGAAATACCTGGCCAGTGTTCCCAGGTGAGTTACCTACCCTTGGATACTGCCCCATTATGAAAGGGCTTCGTGGTCATTTATTGCTCTTGCTCCCTTTTTTTTTTTTTTTTTGATCTGTTTTCACCCAAATAAACACAGTCAAATGTTTTGATTGAATGGTGGGTGTTATGTGACTTTTAAGAGATTTAAGCAGATTCGGGTACTGCTTCTTATCTCCCGACTGTGTGAAAAGTTTCTTTAATATCAGCATTGCTCTCAGCGTTCATGAATGAAATGTTTTGTTATTATATTAAGAAGAAGAAAGAAAAGACATTTTGAGGATTTCCCTGGCTTTCACTGTTCTGGGAGCATGGTGGAGGTATATGTAGTCTTGTGTGGGGTTACAAGAATTTAAGGAAAACCTTTCGCCTTCCACATGTGTGACAGTTGTCACAAAAGTGTGGAAAATGTGCCACTAATTCCATAGCCATGATATGAGCGAAAAGGTTTTGATGTTCAGCAGTCAGTCAATTAATCAATATGGTGGTATTGTTTTTCAGTGAGGACATCAAAGAGAGAGGCTTCTCTGTGATCCTGGACATGAGAGGCTCTACCTGGCAGACCGTCAAACCCATCGTTAAGGCCTTACAGGTCAGATGCTTCACTTAATGGGGAACTGTTCTCACGTAAAGTAACTTGGGCTGAAACTGCATAGTCTGTTGTTCATGCCTGCTATTGCGATGACAGTTTGCGGGCAAAACGGTAGTGTAGTGCAGTGCTAAAGAATAACAGTCGAATCAGTTTGGGCCCGAGTCGCCATTGGATTGGAGAAGGTACCAAGTGAATTAAGTAAATAAAAGAATTTAGGAGAATGAGGTTATTTCCAAACAAATCCCTTTGAATTGATCAGCGGGAAAAGACTTGTGGTGCCTTGGAGACAGTACAGAATTAAAGATGCTTGTGTGGCCTGTTTGTCACCTTGTAATGTCCATTGAAGACCACATATTTTTCCACCAATATAGTGTGCAAACTAGATGGAAAGATGGGTCATTGATTTGCCAAAGAGTGGTGGTTTTGTATTCAGGTTATGCTGGTTTCTTCCACGCATGAAAGTCTTTGATTATGGTGTTTAACAACAGTCAAATGCGTGTAAGTAAATAAACAAATAAATGCTTAAGTCTTAAAATTGTAATGGTCGAATAAAAGGTATGGATAAATTCATAATGGTATTCATCTGTGCTTTTCACGCATTTGTTAGAACTGTTATAATATTTGAAGGGATGTGTTTTCTTGTTTCAGGAATGTTTTCCAGGGAGCATCCATGTGGCTTACATTATCAAGCCTGAGAAATTCTGGGAGAAACAGCGAACCAGTATCGGCAGTTCCAAGTATAAATTTGAGGTGAGGAGTTTATTTGAAGTGGAAGGCGTATTGTAATGACCTGTTTTGTGAAACGATGATCTGCATCCTTAATAAAAAAACGTCTTACACTGTATGTTGTTGAAAACATCTCCACAACAGAATGTTGCCATTAATGTTGCAGTTATTGTTGCTCTTAATGTTAATTAAGGCTGATGTAGTGCACTGGATTAATTTATTGTGGACAGATTTAATGTGAAATGTGGACTGATTTAGTGTGGGCAGATTTAATGTGAAATGTGGACTGATTTAGTGTGGACATGTAATGTGAAATATGGACTGAGTTAGTGTGGACAGATTTAATGTGAAATGTGGACTGATTTAGTGTGGACAGATGTAATGTGAAATATGGACTGAGTTAGTGTGAACAGATTTAATGTGAAATATGGACTGATTTAGCGTGGGCAGGTTTAATGTAAAATGTGGACTGATTTAGAGTGGGCAGATTTAATGTGAAATGTGGACTGATTTAGTGTGGGCAGATGTAATGTGAAATGTGGACTGATTTAGTGTGGACAGATATAATGTGAAATGTGGACTGATTTAGTGTGGACTGATGTAATGTGAAATGTGGACTGATTTAGTGTGGACAGATGTAATGTGAAATGTGGACTGATTTAGTGTGGGCAGATTTAATGTGAAATGTGGACTGATTTAGTGTGGACAGATGTAATGTGAAATGTGGACTGATTTAGTGTGGGCAGATTTAATGTGAAATGTGGACTGATTTAGTGTGGACAGGTTTAATGTGAAATGTGGACTGATTTAGTGTGGACAGATGTAATGTGAAATGTGGACTGATTTAGTGTGGACAGATGTAATGTGAAATGTGGACTGATTTAGTGTAGGCAGATTTAATATGAAATTTGGACTGATTTAGTGTGGACAGATGTAATGTGAAACCTGGACTTATTTAGTGTGGACAGATTTAATGTGGATTTTCAGTGGCACAAGGGACCTTTTCAGATACTGATGCTCTTTAGTCAGCAACCTACAGATTGATTCTTTGATTTCCCCAGGGCTCTGCCACCACGATGCTGGCCACCATCGTATAAGTGAAATATTCATGAGTGTAGGTGTAAAACACCTATCAAATAAATAAAATAAATCAGCCCCTTTGTGCATCAGTTGTGAACTTTCCTATTTCCAGACAAGCATGATATCAGTGGACACGTTACTGAAGGTGATCGACCCCGTGCAGTTGACGCGGGAGTTTGAAGGAACGCTAGAATATGACCACGAGCAGTGGATACAGCTGCGATTGGTAGGTGGCAGAAATTGGCTTGTAGTCAGATTTGCTGGATTCATTAGCACCTAGTCTTCCTCTTAGTAGTTCAGGCTCAGCTGACACTGGCTTCCTCTCTCACATGGGAAGGTCTGCCAGCAACTTGGGGATGGTCATGGGTTTCCCCTCAGGCCGTGCCCGGTCTCCTCTCACCATAATGCTGGCTGCTGTCATGTAAGTGAAATATTCTTGAGTACGGCGTAAAACGTCAATGAAACTAAGCAAATAAATCATATTGAAAGTTGTGCATGATTTTGACTTCAGTACTTGACACAACATCAAGCCAACAGTGTGAACATATCCTCACAGGCTCCACAGTGTCTCTGATTTGCCTATAATATATGTGGTGTAAATTGCAACTGGAAATGCTATTTATGTACTTGTTAGGTAAATTTTACATTTCTTGAATGCATAGTATGCATGAAGTTTGTTGGAGAGCACCAAAATGGGAACTGTACATGTAGAGATTTCTCTGCGAGTGACAGTCTACGTAATAATAACCGACTGAAAACCTTGAATATTCTTTTTTTCGGTTGTCAAACATTCTGTTTTGAATTGTCACACTTTCAGAAATTCATCGTCTTTTTTATACATTCTTCATACGTGTTCTCAGATGCTGGAAGAGTTTATCTGGAAGGCTTTGGACTTGCTGGAAAAGTTGGATGAGTTGGCAGAAATCCTGACGTCCCCAGAGCTGCCAGACGATGTGAGTGGGGCGCAGGGGATGCTGGAAGAGCACAGCCACGTGCGCCAGAGGGTACTGCGCGCCCCAGTGGAGGACCTGGCCTTAGAGGGACAGCATATACTCACCTGTATCACTGGGGATGAAACGGGGCGCCCGGGTGAGGGAGAAAAATTCTGTTTTTAACCTAATATTCCCAGTTCCAAATTGGCAGCATAAGAATTATAGCTCTGAAACTTGTATTTTTCCATTAAGAAAAAAATTATCCAATCTTTCAAGAAGTCCTCAAAATTCCTGTCTGACTGACCTTGAAATAGGACTCTGAGAATGCGATATAATAAATAGCTCCATCATGGATGGCATTTTTGTATTCTTCTTGACCTTTACAGCAGTCCTTTCCCTCAGTGAGGTTCTACAAAGGCAGTTTTTAGTAGTTAGTAGTTGAGGCAGAAGTTTAAACTTGAACATGAAGCATACAAGCAATATGAAGCATGCAAGCAATATGAAGCATGCAAGCAATATGAAGCATAGTTAAACGCAGAAGTTCTGATTGTCAAAGTTTTGTCTTCAATAACACAAGATTAACAATGTCTTCTCAGTTTTCTCTCCAGGGCCAAAAAAAAAAAAAAAAATGAGTGGTGAAATTTTATTTCGGCGTCGACACTATTTAAAACCTGCATTATGGAATAAACCTGTGAGCCCACTTTCACAATGCTTTGTGAGTTTTGCGTAATTTTTCTCAATAATCCTTGTTGCATTGAGGTGCTGTAACCCAGACAACAATGTGACGAGAAGGTTGCAGGAAAGTAGGACCTGACGGCAAAGTCTTCAGCTCAACGCGAAACATCAACCCAGTATCAAAGATCTATGTGCAAATCTTTATTCCAGGGAGTGGCGCCAAACCTACGATGATATCCGGAAACGCTGACTTTCAGACGTCTGTACCGCAGATCTCACAGCTTCTAGAAAACCTCCACTCAACAAGACAGCATCTCAACCAGCTCTGGACTGCCAAGAAGAGCCGACTGGAACAGTGCTTTCAGCTGCGTCTCTTTGAGGACGATTGTGAAAAGGTGGCGTCTCGTTACAATACTCTGATTTTTCAACCTTATCTACCACCACTGAAGTTAATACGTCGGTATTTTTTCTTGGAGAACTGCGGGATCTGGAGAAATAATTCTTACAATTTTATGAAGCTTATACCAATGGTGACACAAGCAAATCATGTTTGGCTTTATTTTTGCAGTAACTGTGTGCATAAATTACCCTTTAAAAACTGCTTTAATGATTGAAAAGGTTCAGGATTTACAGTAATCATCATGAGATTAGGTTTGTTACTAATCCATCCAGACAATTTTTAGATTCACCCACTCTCACTGTTTGTATGGCCTGGGTGACAATAATCTTTCGAAGACATTTTTTTTTCTTTTTATGTGGTGCGGTTCGATGTTTGTGAAGAATATCCGACTTTCACCAACATGGTTTACCCTGTTCATTCCGGATATCTCTAGCCATGCCATGAAACTGACTGGCAGCCGTAACGGAACTGAAATATTCTTTAACACTGGTGTTTACTCACAGTGAAGATAACAAATCAATATTTGAATCCTTCAGAGGGATCATGTAAGAATTTAAAAAGAGTTATGTTTCTCTTTCATCTCTAGAACGATCGATGGTTGTCATTGTTTGCAGATGTTTGATTGGATTACTCAAAGCCGAGAAGTTTTTCTTGTCAACTACACAGAAATCGGAAGCGCTCATCAGCTGGCGGCAGATTTGCAATCCCAGCATTCCCAGTTTACTTCTAACTGTATGGTGAGACATTTCTAGTCAGCGTTTTTGTTATTAAAAATATTATTTTTTTATCAGGTTTCTGATTGGTCAGAAGCAGGAAGAATATGTTAATATGTTCTCAGTTTAAGCCAATAAATTTGCTCATGATGTATCTCCTCTCCAATCCATTCTGTTGGATTGGCGTTTATGGTTTACGCTGTTATTTGCAAGCTTCACATCACAGGGCTTGATTTATGTTCAAATTGGTGCCAAAATAATGCGGAAGATCATATGTTTTCGAAATGGAATGAAGTTGTTGTTGAATTGTTTGGGTAAATTTGTTTTCATAAAATGTTTCTTTTCTCTCTTGTTATGGCTGTTGTTGATTTCTGTTTAACTCTCTCATAAAGTAACACCTCGTTTGTGCTTATATGTCTTTTTCTGAAAACAGCTATTGTGATTAATGTATTTGTTATTTTTTAACATTAATCGGTAAAGTTGAAATTCTCTACTGTCAGGCATTACCCCCATTTATTATGGAATGTACCTGACCCAGTGACCTCAAAACATACTTGCCATGTACAGTGTCATTGGAGCAGACCAATTTCAGATGGGGTTAATGGGGACCATTATCTGCATTGAGTTAACTCAGTTTCACAAAGCCAATTGTTTTGCTTGGTCTCCTATTCGTATTTGATCGTTGGAATTTAACAGTTGGTTGCTCAAAATTCAAAACTGCTTTCCTTGAAGAAAAATAAAAAAAAACAAAATGGGCCAACTTAAGAGCTAATTTTGGACTCTGAAATTCACTGTTAATTGGATGCAGATGACTGGCTTGGTAAACTTTCTCTGTGCCAACATTTCAGCTTCTAAGATTTAAGTTTGATGCATTAAACTCGGCTGTGCATGTCGAAGTTCTCTTGCATGACACAGTCGGTATGTTTGACTCATTGTAGACGACGCCACTGTCCCAAATTATTAGTGAGAGAATTAGAGTGAAGGAGAGCATTATGCAGGTGTGATTTTATTACTTCTGTCCTTGTTTTTGTCTTGTTTTTATTTACGTCTGCGGTATAGTTGAGCACTGCTGACAGTCACGTGGATTGCTGATTCCCTGCGCACTGACTGCAACTTTCACCTTCAACTTTGACCTTGAAGGAGATGTTTACCCTGGGTAGTGACCTTGACATTGATAATGATTTGAACAGTGGCCATGGCATTTGTGGTGATATGGATAATGATCCTGATATTTATAGTGATGTGGTCAGTGAACTCGAATCTTACGGTGATTGGGACAGCGACCTTGACATTTATTGTGTGGACAATGATGTTGACAATTATGATGAATTGGACAATTGACCTTGAACTTTTATCCTTCGACTTGATAGTTGCATGAATTAAAGTGTTAGAGTTTAATTTGTGCGATGTAAGGAGCAGTTGTTCTTTTGAAGTTGGAAATAAGTAATAATGTTTATCTGCTTCAAACATTTTGGAAAATATATCAATTGATTTTCTTCTTTGAGTTTTCATTTTCCAGCTCGAATTTGAAGTTATTTTCTTTTTCAAGCAGATAAATCATCAGTTGATATTGGCTGTAAGTCTATCATCTTCAAAAGCTGAACGTTTAAATTGATCTTCTCTGATTTTAATATGATGTATTCGTACCATTTTCAGAAACTTTAATGTATGTACGCCAATTTCTAAATCAGACTTTATTTAATTTATGATAGGAATTCTATGAAACCTTGACCCTGAGCTTTTGCTTATTTGGCTCATCATTTGACCGTTTCAGCCTTGATGTCCTGCTTGACCTTAATAAATAAGCAACAATATCTTATAGAGCTTTCTAACATTTCATCTGAACACCTTAACACTTTTAATAATGCCTTCTAGCTGTTGTATATCAAGCACTGTTAGAAAACTTATTTTGTCAGTACACATTTCATGAAGACTGGTACTTTCCTCGGAATTCTTTTTTCTTGGAATGCAGTGTTCTCCTTTCAGTGGTCTTGTTTTGTAGAACAGCAGTTTTATTTTGGTACGCTGCTCCACAAGCCAAAATCAGTTGTAGTCATCACGCTTTAATATGTCTCAAGAGGCCATAGGACAGGTTTCTGTTTGAGCGTGGTTGTCCAAAACTTCTTAATTAACAAATAATTGTAGATTTTAAGTATTGTTAATTATTAAAATCAAGGTGAGAATTAATTATCAACAAGTGAAAAAGCATCAAAAGTAAGTTACTATCGATATCTCTGCCTTCTCTTTTAATTTGTAAATTATTAACGTGTTCTTCTTTTATAAAACTGTTCAAAAATGTGTGTCAGAATTTTCATTTTCTCAGCAACTTCAATCAGTTTCGTGGCAACATGTACATATATCCTGTTGTCTTCATACTTTTAACCATGTGTCTGCAGCAGGGTTCCTTTCTACCATACATGTAAGCCAGAGAATCAGCTTGCGAAAGAGTTCCTGTGTGCTTCATACATGTATACCACCAAGCATAACAAATAATTTGAATATTTTCTTAAACCCTGTCAGCAGAGGTAGGCACGTTCCCAGCGGTGTTAATAGGCACAGCTTAAAGTGATGCATTTTGGCCCTGCTTGGACTTTTATTACACCCCTTGTGATTATAAAATGGTGTTTTACATGCCTCTTGGACAGCTGTTGGGCCCCTCATGAATATAAGGTGTTGTTTTTAGGCCCCTGTTAAGCAGTTGTAGGCCATTCATTAATATAAGTTAGCAGGTTTAAGCCCCTCATCTGAATATGAGGTGGTGTTTTTAGGCCTCTTCGGCTATCTTTGATCACCTGTTTAATAGAAAGTGAGGTCCTCCGTGGCTCAGTTGGTTAGTACTAGCGCGGTACAATGACCCAGAGGCCTCTCACCAATGCGGTCTCGGTGAGTTCAAGTCCCGCTCATGCTTCGTTCCTCTCTGGCTATACGTGGGAAGGTCCGCCAGCAACCTGCAGATGGCCGTGGGTTTCCCTCGGGCTCTGCATGGTTTCCCTCTCACCATAATACTGGCTGCTGTCATATCAGTGAAATATTCTTGAGTACTGTGAATAACACCAATCAAATGAATAAATCAAATTAATAGAAGGTCTTGGTTTTTTTTTTTTTTTCTTTTTTGGATTTGTGGAATGTGGGAGCCTTTAGGTTCATCTTTTTTATTTCCCCAAAATGAAATGATGTCTTAGGTTACCTTTATGACCAATTAGTCAAGGTGCCTTTTACAAATAGCTACGAAAGAAAAGATGAAGAACCTACATATATTGACAGAGGTATTCGACAGGAACCTCACGAAACGTTCGATTGAGGAGATGCAACTGTACTGTATCCTGTACATCAGCATCCGAGATCAAAGCGTAAATGACTCCAATGTTACGACTTTCATTTGATCATTTACATGGTTTTACCTGTACAGGTGGCATAGAGAAAGCTGAAACATGGTCAAATTCTGATGCTGGAGAAAGAAAACAATGCCAGCCGTTCTGCTTAATTAGGAATCGTTGCTCTTTCAGTTGAACCTTTTGCAGTGTTGTTAGCATAGTTTACAATAAGTTTTAATGTGTGTGGAATGCATATAAATTCATAAAACTTTTTTTTTTTTCATTTCAATTCTTGATGATAGGTTTGGATCAGATTATTAATATAAAAAAATTACAACAAATTAAAAATAGTGAGAAAATGCTCCCTAAGTTTTGCGATGTGAAATTATTCTTGTACAAGTGAAAGTGTAGCCTTTAAAACGAAAGTGAAACTGCTGAAGGGAAAGTGAAACTGAAATTGCTGAAGTGTAAGTGATTTTGTTAAATTGAAAGTGATGCAGCCACAGGAAAAGAAAAAGAGGAACCTTATTAAAGTAACCATTTGAAGATGTGAAAACTCAAAAATTTCTCAAAAATTAAGTGGACTGGTATGCACCCTTAGCTTTGTGTTTGCCAGTAGATTTACAGTATACCTTTTATTTTTATCCTTATTTTTTAGTTGTCGTGCCCTGTACTTGTGTTGTGATAATTGCTTGTGTATACACTGGTGTTTTCTAGGCTTTTTATAGTCAGTATGTTGAAAGTTTCAGATTTGTAAGCTTTGTAATTAGTTGTGCAGTATGATAATTTCTCTGCAAGTATCAAGCACTTGGGTTATTTTGTCTTCAATTTAATTAAGGTAAAAATTAAATGAAGTACTACACCTAGTGACTAACATCTTTATACAAATTACTAAACACTGTAGTATCTGTGGAATAAGTTATCTCTTCCTGTGTGTCTTAAATGTAACATTATTAGGCAGAATTATGTCAAGTTTAATCATTACAAGGCTTTTGAAAGGTAATTTTATGACTTTGATATGATTTTCTTCCATTAAGGTAACATTCTTTCAAGTAAAGCTTGATCATTTGGAAATGTGTTTTGGAGCATGATTCAGCTTCTCTGTTTTTTTTTTTATTTCAAACTTTTATTTGAAACAAAAAACAAAAGAAACACATAAACCAAGGTTCTATCACACTGGCATAATGCTCTCCTGCTGTAACGGTTATCTCCCTTTGTTTTATATTCCCTGTGTCCCGTGTATTGCTCCGCTGATATATCAGTACAAACTGTATGGTAACTGCTGATGAAAATAGTGCGCGAAAGTTCTTCATATGATGTAAAGTGTATTGTTGTGGAGGTTTGAAGGAAAGTAGTGCATTTCAGTGAATTTTGGTTGGTTTGGGGATTTTCATATTTTAGTTATAAAAAAAAAAATGAAAATAACAAAAACAAACAGGAAATTTTTGTGGAATTACAAATACAATATTTCATTCACTTTCCAGAATGTCTATTTGAATATATCCCGAATCCTGGAGGCGGCGCAGCGGTTGTGCGATGCAGGTCACTACGCCTCGAACACAATACGCCTGCAGGCGACGCGTTTGGAGAGGGAGTGGAAAAGCCTGGCCGCTGCTTTGGATGACCGGAGTACAGTGCTAGCCATGTCAGTGTTGTTCCACAAGAAGGCCGAAATGGTAAAGGAAGTTGTCATGAAAGGAATCCAATGGGAATCAATGAAATGTTATCTGATGACGTGATCCAAAGTACTTTAATATTTTACGGGTTTTTATCCCTCAGCCGTTATTGGTCAAGGGGTATTCTCACTCTGGTTGTCCCTTCATCTGTCTGTATCATTGTAAACACATGAATGAATAGATGTAGTAGCCAGCTTTCAAAATTCTGTTCATTTTGTGATTTTTAAATGTGCATTTTTAGATATCCAGATATGTTACAATTTGACAAATGGTGTTGTTGCCACACTGTTGGGGTATTTCCAGCGTACTGTTGACCTCAGTAGGAAATGCCTGATAACAGACAACACCCTCGAGCTATTATATCAGACCTCTTCCAGTTAGGCTGCACTATAAATAGGTCCATGTTAGTGGCAGGTTCAGCGACATGCTGTCAGGATAATGGCTAAATAATGCTGAAAAAGAGGATCCAAATTAACCCAAATCAAGCTGCTCCGAGCTCTGGCTTTTCATGGGGACAGTGAACAGTTGTCAGTCACATTCACTGAAAAAATCTGATGTATTCCACCATTATGGTGTACACGTGTGTGCATCACATGGGGGAATGTGAACAGTCTCTTCATCTTAAAAACGAGGGCCTCCGTGGCCAAGGGGATTAGTGTGCCAGCACGGCATTATGACCCTGTGCCTCTCAGCAGTGTGGTCACTGAGTTCAAGTCCAGCTCATGCTGGCTTCCTCTCATGCTGTACGTGGGAAGGTCTGCCAGCAACCTGAGGATGGTCGTGGGTGTCCGCAGGCTCTACCCAGTTTCCTTCCACCATAATGCTGGCCGCCGTCGTGTAAGTGAAATATTCTTGAGTACAGCGTAAAACAACAATCAAATAAATAAATAATCATAAAAACAACCCTAAACCCTGTTAGCCTGTTATTGGCCTATGTACCTGAGAGATTTAACTGGTACAGATCTCAATAGACGATGCTAGAAATCTTGATATCTCAAACACGACACCTAGTTTCAACAGAATTGTAATTTGTGTACACAAGGATAAATGTGTCTTTCATGTCCCTCTTTGTGTCTATAGTACGTGTGCGAGGTGTCTGTCTGTCTGTCAGTCTGTCTGTAATCCCTTGTTTAATAATGCCTCTCTTTATGTCCACAGTAACTATACCAGGTGTCTATCTGTTGGTAATTTATTGTTTAATGCCTCTCTTTGTGTTCACAGTACCTATGCCAGGTTTCTGTCTGTAATCCCTTGTTTAATGCCTCTCTCTGTGTCCAAAGTACCTATGCCAGGTGTCTGTCTGTCTGTAATCCCTTGTTTAATGCCTCTCTTTGTGTCCACAGTACCTATGCCAGGTGTCTGTCTGTCTGTAATCCCTTGTTTAATGTCTCTCTTTGTGTCCACAGTACCTATGCCAGGTGTCTATCTGTTGGTAATTTATTGTTTAATGCCTTTCTTTGTGTCCACAGTACCTATGCCAGGTGTCTATCTGTCTGCAATCCCTTGTTTAATGCCTCTCTTTGTGTCCACAGTACCTATGCCAGGTGTCTGTCTATCCTTGTTTAATGCATCTCTCTCTCTCCCCTCCCCCACAGTAACTATGCCAGGTGTCTGTCTGTAATACTTTGTTCCATGCCCCTCTCTCTCCCCCCACAGTACCTATGCCAGGTGTCTATCTGTCTGTAATCCCTTGTTTAATGCCTCTCTTTGTGTCCACAGTACCTATGCCAGGTGTCTATCTGTCTGTAATCCCTTGTTTAACGCATCTCTCTCTCTCCCCTCCCCCACAGTACCTATGCCAGGTGTCTGTCTGTAATACTTTGTTTCATGCCCCTCTCTCTCCCCCCACAGTACCTGTGCCAGGTTTCTGGCTGGTTGGAAGCTTGTCAAAATCCTGACATTCCCTCACATATCGAGGACCTGGAGTTGTCGCTGCAAGAACACCAGACCCTGATTGAGACAATCAGTCAAGCCTATGCCGAGGTAAGATTAAGCCAGCGGATGCTTTCAGAAGTTTCCTCTAACGGAACTAATAGGGCTTCGTCTAGAATGTACTGTTGTGGTTCAAAAATTTCTTTCATGAAGAAAGTAAAGAAAAAAAATATAATGGAAAGATGAGAATAAAATGAATACAAAAAAAGCAGCTGTGATTCACTTGGTTAAAAGAAAAGAACATATTGGTACAACCTACACCTTAAATGAAAGAGCTATACAAACTGTGTGGAACACTACTTTTTTTACATTGTTTAAAGGTTTCGTAAAAGAGACAAACTGTTTTAAACATGGTCATTTTTTTACAAAATCCACCTATTCAGGGCACATCCCGCCATGTTTTAAGCTTGTCCAATGAAAATCCTCCTTTCCTCCTCCTGACTATTCATTGTGATGTCACTGTGCATAAGGTTTTACTCCTACCATTTAATTAACGTGCATTTCCAGTCTCAGCTAAATATGTTCGTATATCGTGATAATTGGGAATTTTAAGTTCTGTTAAAGCCAACTCTAAAAAGGGAGAGTTTGAGATGTACTAGAGGGCCACTTCATGCCTACATGCGTGGCTGTAGGCTACCAAATATGTGTTTGAATTGTGATGTCCTGAAGGCAGAGAGCTCAACCTGTCCTTTCACAGACTGCCCCTGTCAAGGCCAGAAATCTCGGTTCTCACTTGCTGGAGCTTGATGTATGGTCGATCAAACTACTGTTCTCAGTCTCACTCCTCTGCGCTTCAAATTGGTAGCCTTGTAAGCCGAAGTTACATTCACTATCATCAGTACTAGAGCTGGGGTCCCCACTAAGCCCACCGTTACATTATCTACTGAATTTTTTTTTTTACCTTCAAAGACAAAAGAGCTACTTTACAAAGCTAAGCATGATGATGTAAGCAATCTGTAAAAAATGGCAGCCTACAAAGGCTTCTCAGTCCTGGATGTTTAACTATTGAATACTCAAATAACAAGCACTTCTGCCAAAAAATTGAGATTTTTTATTGAACCATGAGTAAAGCTCTTTCTTTTAAGGTTTAGGTTGTATAAATGTGCTCTTTTCTTTTAAGAATGAATCAGCAAAGTGTGGCACATTATTAAGGCTCTACTGTTCAGATTTGTATTACTTGATATTTTGTATTATTTTCGTAATGTGGTAAGTCAAGTGCAAGACTCTTTAAAAATGAGATAACTTTTCAGTGGCCAAACCCAGAAACTTCTCAGATTTCATTGTCTCTAAATTGTGTTGTTAGTGTATTTGAAACCTTGCTGTTACCACCAGACTGTCTTCTTACTCGGAGAAGTATAATACAGGTGTAGCTCTATGAGACTCGAAAATGATTAAACAGTTCCTCCTCAAGTGAATACCTGAATTTGACTTGACCAAAAAAGTTCTTTTACAATGGTAACCAATTTTTTCTCCGATCTTGTGTACAGGTGTGTGCGGACGGGAAGACGTTACTGGACACCTTACAGACACCTGTCTCTACGGGCAGTAACAACTCACTGACCGCCAAGGCAGACTACTCTGAGGCGGCAGCACACGTTCTGGACGTGGTACACGAGGTAAGACTTGTTCGCTACTTGGTAGGAAGTGAGTTCAAATCTGGTGCTTGCTAATTTTCACAGATTCATGTGAAATCTGTCAAGGAAGACTTCTCATGAATTTAAATGGATGTGACAATTCAAACTCAGACTGTAAATGCATGGAATTAATAGTTGCAAAGTATCTGTACTTGTGGTGGGCAATGCATCTATATGGCTTTAAGTGGAAATGGGATCTGTGGCTGTCTACAAAGGGAAAACAAATCTTGTAAGTCATAAAATAACAGTTCCCTCTACCTCCAGCATGAATGACAATTCCATCTATTATTATTCATTGCGACTTCTTAATTTTAAGTGGTTTGTGAGCTGCAAGATTTGCCTCCCGGGAAAGAGGGCCGGCAAAGCTGATTGTTAAAAAACCTATTATGATGAATAATTCTGAGTTTATTAAAACAGATCTGCTAGATCTTAATTTGCAGTATCAATCAAGCTTTAAAAATATGTTGCTGGTATAATTAATTTGGTCTTGTGAATTTTACTTTGTGAAGTAATTGATCATATCTGAATAACCTGCATGCAATTAATTAAATAATTTTTGATGAATTATTCAATTTTTTTAAGGTACTGGCACATCAAAGACATTTAGAGACATTATGGCATAGCAAAAAAGTCAAACTTCATCAGAGACTAGGTCTCAGGCTATTCCAGCAGGATGTCAAACAGGTGAGAGAGGGTGGGAGTTCAACTCCACTCAACAGAAATTTTGTTTTCGATGATGTTTGTGTTGAGGGTGATTTAGAATAATTTTGACATAGTAACTTTTAAGTATGACTGTTACCCTTACTTTTTGTGTTTAAAACATGATGGATGCAAATTGCTCAGTCCTGGTCAATACCTGTGCCTATTATCAGGCTTTAAAAATCAAATGAGTTAGAATATATATAATGAAGGCTTAGTTTAGAAAGATGCCCTGCACAGTGATGAAACTATGTCTTTCTTGTCACCTGTTGTGTTTCTTTACATTGTTTGTTAAAGCTTTTGATCAAAATCTTACATCAGTGGTGGGGTTGGCAGACCATAAAAGACACGGATGATATAAAAGATATAAAAGATATAAATGGTGTAAAGGAAAAACATACCGTGAATAGCTTCATATTTTCTGTCGTGATGTCACAGGTCATTGATTGGCTGGATAATCATGGAGATGTGTTTTTACGAAAGAACACGGCGATAGGAAAAAGTCTGCAGCGGGCGAAGGCCTTACAGAAAAGCCATGAGCACTTTGAGTCTGTTGCACAGGTAGGTGCAGTTATCTCCCTTCTTTCAGTAGCAAAGGCCACTCAGAGTAAATATGAGAACTTTTGCGGCTCACTTTTCCTTCTGTGGAGACACTGAATCACTTAGAAAGGAATATTGTTTGTGATGACTGATGTCTGCTTGGTTTTGTCTGGGTAATTCTAAACCAGTGACGTCTAATATGTTGCATTTAACATCGCAGCATTTTTTTTTGCTACCTAATTCTGCTTAAGCCATGATGCTTGGAGGGGGGAATTGGGGTAAATTGTTACCCCTAAACAATTACATGAACAGTTGGAATAAAACCCTAACTGAGGTAAATTGACAAGAGGCCAGACCTTTTGCCAACAATCACACTGTTGTTGATCCACTGGTTTTACTCTCCCATGTTGTAGTCTTTTCACTTGTTACCATTTCACGGGTATGAGACAAGTAGGCTACTTGTGCTCTGCCAACTGGCCTCACAGGTTCCTATTGGCATGCCCCTGGCTCACTTCTCAGTTGCCTTCAGCAGGATTTTAGTGTTCCCTTGTCCGTCTTGTATACCCTTTCTGATTATAGTAGTGTCGCTGTAATAGCCTGCACGTATGATGACGAGCCAGCTGTGAGTTTCCACTCGCAACTAGAGACATATTACTCGCAGACTGCAGACAGGATCACTGGCAGACCACTGTCAGACTGCAGACAGGATCACTGGCAGACCACTGTCAGACTGCAGACAGGATCACTGGCAGACCACTGTCAGGCTGGAGACAGATCACTGGCAGACCACTGTCAGGCTGGAGACAGATCACTGGCAGACCACTGTCAGGCTGCAGACAGGATCACTGGCAGACCACTGTCAGGCTGCAGACAGATCACTGGCAGACCAGAGACAAATAACTGACATACTAGGGACAAATTACTGGCAGACTGGGGACAAATTACTGGTGTACCTGACACAAATAAATGGCAGACTGGGGACAAACTACCAGCATATCTGGTACAAATTACTGGGAAACTACAGACAAATTACAGGCAGTCTAGAGAGAGATAACTGGCAGACTAGAGGCTTGGTCTGTAGATGTGGAAACTCAAATTTGATGTCTGGGTCAGCAGTGTTTTAACCATTAACTCATTTTTAATCTGAAGTGAAGTTAGTCTAGGTATAAGATTTAGGCATTTCTATTCATTAATTGATTTGACTGGTGTGTAATGCTGTTCTCAAAACACAGTCATCAATACATGTAGGTGTGGTCAGATTTAAGAGTTCTGGAATCTGCAGCAACCAGAAAAAACCACTGCCCTTTGGCAAGTTTCTGACGTAACGCTACAGCAGTAATCTACAAGAGCTGTGTTTGAGTCTCCAAAACCAATTTGGCGGCTGCTGCTTAGACAGTTGATGGCAAGGAAAGAGATATATCATTGTTAACACTTGTACTTGGTGTTCAGGTTAAAGTGAAAGACAGCTCATGACTGAGGCACTGTTCATTAAAAAGATCATAAAATTGTCTCTTCGGCGTAAAAACATGTTTGAAATTGTATGAATCTCTTGCTGAATAATGTCTTCATTTGAAGTGTGGAGCGTCTGCTGCTGACTGGGTAAAAATGTTCACAAGGTTTGCCAATATGGCGTCAAGAATCTGCCTTGGCTGAAGGAGAGACTGGAATTCGTAGTGAACAAGTTTGATCTGGAGACAGACTTTACTGCTTTTGAATGCATGGGAGAACTTTTGACTCAGAGAAGTAGGAGCAGTGAACCGTGGGACCTGCAAATTCACATACAATTCATTCAGAGTCACATGATTCCATGGTCTAACAGTTGATGACTCTGTGGCTTGGCTTGAAGTAATAGAGAGCTCATGACTGAGGTACTGTTCATAAAAAAAATCCTAAATTTCTCTCTTCAGTGTAATAACCTGTTTGAAATTGTATGAATTCGTGGCTGAATTATCTTCGTTTGAAGTGTGAGGTATTCTGCTGGCCACTGGGGATCTGGAGGCGCTCATGCTTTTAAACTTATGAGAGATTGACCAGTCAGAGAGCTAGGAGATATCAGCTGTTCATAAGCTGTGACGTAAATCTTCTGAATTGACTGTCAATGTATTAACATAGGGACAGGACACAGTTTTAATATTATATACTAGTACTTTAATTATAACAAGTGCATGTGAGAGCAACACTGTGTCAGGATTAAGTTTCTTGATCATTTCATGTTATAAATTTACGTTTACACTTTCAGTTACTAACACAACACTAGAGTTACAGGAGTGGTCCTTGTTTGGACAAATTACATCACTGCCCAGGCAGACTGGCTGGGTTTGATGCAAGCCGACAGAGGACGGTTAAATGTTAATGTCTACTGGTGTGGTAGCTGTTAGAAAACTTTACTGAAATAAACATAATATTGTCCAACCTGTCTGACAAATTTAACTTTGAACATGGGCTGTTTTTCACTGTAAAGGAGAAGACCATGGAAGTGTAACGTAAATTGTAGTGAAGAGAGTAAGGTTTGAAAATTATTAAAACACGAGCCGATAATTGTTCAGACGTTCTATGAGAAGCATATACTTCATCACCGTAAGCCCACGTAGCTTTCAGAAGACGCCGGCATTTTAGTGACCCGATGGGGGGCTGAATCACGTGAATTTGGCCTTTCGCTCTCTGGCGGTGAAATTGTAAGCCAAGTCCCTTCCTGTCTGCACTCGACATGCTGTTAGTGCAGCCAAAATCTGCACACTGTGGCATCCTGCCAGCTCTTTGTTCTTGTCTCTGCACTAACAAAACAAGGGACAGTAGTCAACCATCCGAATCTGTATATGAATAGCGTTACGTACATTCAGAACATAGAATGTTAATGATTTAAGGGCCCAATTCAAGTCATATCTGCTAAATGGGCTTCACACAATCCTGTGTTCTGATTGGTCAAAATTTCCCAGTCACTATTTTTACAGCCATGTACCTGTTACATGGAGATATTTATTATTCACGATTGAGTGTGTGATATGACCTATCTTAAAATGTGTTGATCAAAAAGCAACTAACAAAAAAATACAACAAACAATTGAAGGTCGTTTATAAATCTTCACACAATACTCTTTTATCGCACATTGCCCAATACTTCCCCAGTCTTTTCCTATAACACATAGATGTACGTGTTCTGGCCCTGCATAGAATTTGTGAAATGCATTTTAAGTACTCTGCTTATGCCCCGTCCTTTGACTGGCAAAGAACTTTACCCATCTGTATTTCTCCGGAGATCTTTGAATATAAACTAGTTACATTGCTTGTCCTCATGTAGACAAGGTGGTAACATTTTTCAAATGCATGTCGCACTTTTAGATTTATTACGGGTACAATCTTTCAGGGGTCCATCTATATATATATTTTTAAACAAGAAGCTATTTCTTAACTTGGAGGTGTTTATAATGTTACCATGTTTTGTTTTTTGTATTAAATTTGAATACAAAGTTCACAAAGTGAAGTTTTCTAAGGGGACAAATGTTTTTGTGCGAACTGAAGATTTTCGAAATCTTTTGGACTGGAAAGAGGTGAAGTACTTGTACATATAGTATGGAAAGGAGGAAGCTGGAGCTTTGGCGACCTTGTGCATGTAGTATGGAAAGGAGGAAGCTGGAGCTTTGGCGACCTTGTGCATGTAGTGTGGAAAGGAGGAAGCTAGAGCTTTGGCGACCTTGTGCATGTAGTATGGAAAGGAGGAAGCTAGAGCTTTGGCGACCTTGTGCATATAGTATGGAAAGGAGGAAGCTGGAGCTTTGGCGACCTTGTGCATATAGTATGGAAAGGAGGAAGCTGGAGCTTTGGCGACCTTGTGCATATAGTATGGAAAGGAGGAAGCTAGAGCTTTGGCGACCTTGTGCATATAGTATGGAAAGGAGGAAGCTGGAGCTTTGGCGACCTTGTGCATATAGTATGGAAAGGAGGAAGCTGGAGCTTTGGCGACCTTGTGCATATAGTCTGGAAAGGAGGAAGCTAGAGCTTTGGCGACCTTGTGCATGTAGTGTGGAAAGGAGGAAGCTAGAGCTTTGGCGACCTTGTGCATATAGTATGGAAAGGAGGAAGCTAGAGCTTTGGCGACCTTGTGCATGTAGTATGGAAAGGAGGAAGTTAGAGCTTTGGCGACCTTGTGCATATAGTATGGAAAGGAGGAAGCTAGAGCTTTGGCGACCTTGTACATATAGTATGGAAAGGAGGAAGCTAGAGCTTTGGCGACCTTGTGCATGTAGTATGGAAAGGAGGAAGCTAGAGCTTTGGCGACCTTGTGCATATAGTATGGAAAGGAGGAAGCTAGAGCTTTGGCGACCTTGTACATATAGTATGGAAAGGAGGAAGCTAGAGCTTTGGCGACCTTGTACATATAGTATGGAAAGGAGGAAGCTAGAGCTTTGGCGACTGTGTTCGCGGTGAAAGCTGTGTGGCGAAATAATTAGTAGAAAACATAGAGCTACTGAAAATAATGACTTTGATAAGTTTTTTCTTTTGGAGGACAAAAGCACAGAAGCACACATTTAAGTCAGCCTAAAAATGTGAGGTGAATTATTTTCATGCATTCATAGTAGGTACATGTATATTTGATTGGCCAAAAGACATTGTGGGACATTTTTATGTGTTTATCGTGATGTCATAACATCAGCTGGTAATTGAACTAAAATTCTGCTCAAGTGTAACCTGTGGTCCTAAAACTTGTATTATATTCTATAAGATGCCATCCTACCTTATCAACAAACTTGAAAGAAACCTTTGTAAAACTCCCCAAGTCAGGTGAAGTAAGTGATCTTGTCATAGGCAAAAGTTCAACCATATATAACATCATTTCCATTACGCATGAAAATAAGAGTATTAGACTGATATCAGTGTGAAGAAGATTTTCCTCCCTTAGTTGAGAGCAGGGGAGTTCCACTGGAGACCAATATCGTGGGGTTGTGCTGGGCGATTCAGTGAATCATGTCTCTTGAACTTTTCCTGACTGGTAGCAACAGCCAGCTGTTGATCTGTCCAATATGGTTCCCTGGGGTGTGCTTCCCCTCTGATGGACAGAGACGTATGACCAGCTCAGTACAATTGTTTATGCAAATGGAAGCTCTGTGCTCCATTTATGACACCCCATTGTCTGAAGCAACCATTTTGCCGAGTCCTTGTGGGTAGGGTCTAGAGCCATGACCTTTTGCGAGGAAGGTGGGCGACTGAGGCGGTGACTTTGTTGGTGCAAATGCAAGGGCCGTTGAAACTGGTCAGAATTGAGCAGATTGCTAAGGGAAAGTATTGGGTTGGACAGGAAAACATGAAGAAAACATACCCTAAATGATCCAAAAGTTCCTCCATGACAAGGTTGCTAATTTGTCCAGACTCTGGGAGTTCTGTTGATTGTAGAATGGTATTTTGATTTTTGTTTGGAAGGTAGGATGATCTCTTATTGGGAAGTTTCAGCTACAAAAGTAGTATTTTATGACATTTATTTACAGCTAAAATGGCAATTTTTGGGGTGAAATTTTAGGCCATTTGTATTAGGTTTAAGTGTGTGTTTTAATTAGTAGGACTCACATTTTTGCAATTATTAACCCAGAATTTCTCTTTTGTTTGATGGCTGCGGGCATATTCATGTTTAGATGCCTTGATTCATAACACTACATGTTTATTGCAAAACAATTACAGAGTTCAATTTTTAATTTGATTTCAGATGCACTTGAATATAGTGTGTATAAGCAACCCTTTGATAGCCATTTTCATATCATTGCTTACGATGAAGCATTCAACATCATATTAATGTCAAGGCTCTGTTTAATCCAGGGACGTAATAACATTTTGTACGTAGATTTCCCCACTCTCTGTGTTGGTGTTGCTTTAGTGACAGTAACGGGTGGAAAGTGCTGATTTGGTTATTTGCGTGGCCCATCATTTGATGGAAACCACTTGTCTTGCACCAATATGGTGTTGCATACGTGTGTCTGTGCATCATGCGTAGTAAAGTTTGTTGGTAACTTGCCTGAGGCCGCTGGTTTTAGCAAGGCACTCTCGTCATCTCCAGCGATAAAAATGACCACCATACGTAAAAGGGAAATATTTGTGTGTGGCAAAGTAAATAAATAAATACCTGTAAATCATTTCGTGCCATTTCAGCATAGATGGTTGTAGCAATAAATTTAATTTAAAGAGAAAATCCATCAGCACTCACTGAAGCGACCAAAAAATCTCAAATCCTCCAAACAAGTATATATGTGCATTGTGCTTTAGTAAAATTTTACGGGCATACGTTCAGATAATGGACTGAGCCGTCCACCCCTGCCACCCATAGTCTTGACCTCTGTCATGTATGAAGTGAAAAATTCATGAGCACACTGTAAACTGCCAACCAAAATAAATAACTGAACAGCAGGATATGTCGACTGTTTTACGAGCGTCTGTTAGTTTGCAGTCAACTGCAGTAAATCTAGGCGCCATGGTTTCGCATTAATGAAGTGATTCTGGTCTGAATACACGTGTGGCTGTCACCAGTAAGCCAATAGATTAGGGAAGGAATCTTCATTAACACTGATAATTCAATTTTCAACCAGCAAATTCGTTAAATTAAGCCAAGCAATTTATATCATTTACATAAGCTCAGCTCTTGTTAATGATTCCTGTTTGGTTTTATGCTGATTTATATTGTATTTACAGTATTATTTTTTCCCTCTTTTGTTTTTTTCTGCAAGGTAATGCAATAATAGGCAGATATGTTAGAAATGATACGTCATCTGAGGTATATTACCTTATCAGCCAATTTGGTTTCGATTGTGAGGATGTATAATAAATGTATAATAAAGAAACATCCTTCCATATTGTGTTCCATCAGCCAGTGCAAGAACCAGATCGTCTGTCAGAGCTTTCTTTTTCGCGACATTTGGAACCAAGGTTCTTTCCAGACATTAGCGTGAATGTATTGATTGTTGGAATCGGGTGTTCTTGCTGGATGTATTGATTCTCACCAAAGCATTGCATTTCTTCTTGTAATATGTATACAACATTGAAATTATTATTAGTAGTAGAGAAAAAAAATTAAAGAAAAAACATTTCCCAAAATGTCCTTGAACCAGTGATGAAAATGATGCATGTATTTTGTGAATGAAAGGACAGGAGCCTGCAAACTGAACTGAATGAATGCAGCAAATTTAAAAAAAAAAAAAAAAAACCAACACAAATAAACAAAATATGACCATTGGATTTGCCTTACTGACATGTGTATTGTGCCCATGACTTGACGTCCAATGATGGCCTTGTTTTCCACATGGCAAAGATGTGTCGTGGTTATAAATATGTCGCTTAATTAATCCGAGAGATTTGCGCGTTTTTAGGCTCCCTTTTATTGGAGTGCATGTTAAGGGCGGCTACTCCAACCATAATTCCTCTCGTCCCAAGTGGTCTCTGCTCAAGTTATGACTAATACCATAAACATCCCAAAAAATAACTAAATATATTTCCATTGAATTTGTTTTGGTGTTTATAGCATTCTGCATGTTTTAAAACAGACATTGTACTTTGACAGAAGTTTAATCTGGCTGTTCATATCTTGACATTTCTTCCTATTTGGAAGAGTCAGAAATTATTAAACAGTGGGAGAACAAAATATTGTACATGTGACGTCACTGATTCAAATCATTTTGTGCACAAAACGCTCCTAAGCTTTGCCATTTCATGTATCAGTGAATGTGGCCAAGTGGTCAAGAGAGCCACCTTTGGATTCGTTCCGTGAATTAGTTCCTTATCATCAAGTTCCTGTTCTTTGCTGCCTTGGCTCCAGCCTTAAAGCAGGAGCTTTGTCATGCATTTGGCTGGATAATGTTGTGTTTCTCTGATGTTGCTGGGGGCCTCCATTGGATTAAGCTTTCAGAAAAGTGAAAATAATGACCCGAAGCCTCCCACCAATGCGGTCGTTGTGAGTTCATCTCTCTCTCATGCTGGCTTCCTCTGCGGCCGTGTGTGGGAAGGTCTGCCAGCAACCTGCGGATGGTCGTGGGAATTCCCCCACCATAATGCCGGCCGCCGTCGTATAAGTGAAATATTCTTGAGTACGGCGTAAAACACCAATCATAAACTTGACAGTCATCATGTAATATGAATGCTCTCAAGTGTGTTACCAGAGATGTCTACAGAAATACAGGCCAAAAAAAACAAAAAAAAGAAGAACCAACAGGAAAAGAATGTTTATGGCATAAATGGAGATACAAAAAAATTAGGATATTGACAGTTTCATATTCAGATTAGTTAATTGTGTCCTGAATGTCCTGCCACATGTACCATGACTTTGTTTATTTTAATCTTTGACAAGATCTAGAAATTGTCGTAATGATGATGTAATGATTTGTGTGGCTTGATTTTTGGGATCTATTGACAGTGACACAGCTCCATAGATATGATCTGGGATCAGAATTCATGTACTGTAATTCCCCCCCCCCCAGAAATTCTCCCCCCCCAAAAAGTGCATTTTGAGAATCAAGTAGTATTCTTAAATTATTGTTGCTGAAACTCACATTTTCCTGGTAAGATGTCATCTAACCTTCACAAGAAAATTCCAACATCAGTGGAACTTCAGAATTAGGCATACCGAGTAACTTCAAGTCATTTATGAAATATAATGTCAAATATTGTAATTATAGTTTTGCCATTAGTTTTATTGGGGGCTGGAGTCGCTTCAAGAAATTGATGGCAAGCGCTGTCAAGATTGATGTCGTCTTTTGTTATTATAGGCTGTCTTTATCAGAACCTCTGTCCATATTGTGAAGATATAGCATTTTACTGCTGTGTATCTTAAATGCCTTTAATTAGAGTATTTAATGAGGATTTGGTTATTGATCCTTAAACAATCAGAAAGCTGTAGCTTATGACCTATTTGACAATCAAAGTGTTCCCAAAGTATTGTGTATGGATATTATTAAGAAACATATAGTAAAAAAAAAAAACGGAACGAAACAGAAAGACCCATTTATGATCACACTTCCATTAAAAATTTTCAGTGTTCTTCCTTCTTTGTGAAACATCTGGTTGAGTGAAACCTTATTTACCCTAATTCCTCAACTTTTTCTAATTGAATCAGTCTTGAAAGAATAATTCCCACAGCACTTGCCTGAATAAACACTTTGCAAACATTCAAAACGGTTCAGAAATACAGGATTCCACGGAAAATTTTTTTGGGATCATAAGTGATTCCTACCTGACCTTTGGCGGTTGTGAAACATGTATGTTTTGCATATTTAAAACAATAAAAGACTTTGAAATTTGTTTTCAAAACATCTTTTTTACGGACCCAGAAATTGTGTGACAAGAGAAACTGTGTTGTTGCGCATTGTGTGACTCACACCAGTCGCAAATTGTCCACAGTTGTGAAGAATCTGATGCAGAACTGTGCTCGTTATCAGCACTGGGTCGAGGATTGGAAGAATTAAGATTGATGAGCAGCATTTGTGACGGTTGGAATTCTTTGTTGCGAGACAAGGACAAATGGCGGAGGAAGAGGCGGTGGCATTTTGGTGTCATGTGGGTTGTTCTGCCATTGTACTCGCTGACTCTAGATGAGGGGTTTTTTTTTTCTCTTTGGCATTGAAGTTTTTATGTGCTCTTGGTTTGCAAGCGACTTTTGTTCCCTGTACAAAAGATACTCAGATTATAATTTTACAAAGAAGTGAAAATGTTGGATTAAGCTTTTAGAAAAGTGAAAATATCAGTCTTTCAGGAAAAGTGAGGATATCAGGCATGTAGTGAAAATATCAGCCTTTCACAGAAATGTTGATATCAGGGTTATAATGAAAATATCAGGCTTTTCATGCCAAAGAGGATATCAGGCATGTTGTGAAAATATCAAGCTTTCACAGAAGTGAACGTATCAGGATTGTAGTGAGAATATCAGACTTTCAGAAAACTTGAGATATCAAACTTGTATAGTCAGGATGACAAACTTCCAGAAAAGTGAAGATATCAGGATGGAAGTGAGAATATCAGGCTTCCAGAAAATTGAAGATATCAAGATTGTAGTAAGAATATCAGACTTCAAAAAATGTGAAGATATCAGGATTGCAATGAGCATATCATCACTTCCAAAAAAGTGAAGATATGAGGTTTCTAGTCTGAGGTGTACATTGGGCAAGAGAAATCAAAGGGAACAATCTCTAGTAGAGAAAGTAGCATCAGAGTTTTTTAAGATTTTGAATGCTGATAATGATTGATTTCTCATTTGTAAGTTTACTGTAGAACAGAGATTAACTAAAAAACCTTGTGTGATCTGATTGGATTCAGAAGTAAAGTTCTTAACCTTTACACCTCTTGGTAGCAATTTTGAAACCCTGTTGGGCATGCAAGTGAGAGAAAATAGATGTATAAGCAGAGTTAACAGTCAAAGACATCACAATGTTGCATGATTGTGGTCACCTTTAGTATTACCTCCAAGTCTTTAACTGAAAGGTAACCTTTTACTTTTGTACAGGTGTATTTTACATCTGATTGAAGTATTCTGGTACATGTAGTGCAAGCCTCAAATGTTTTGTGCATCCTATAAACGAAGTGTTTTCATTGAAAATATATATCTTAACAGTTACCATTCATATCATTTGCTGCATGCTGAATTCCTCTATGGCAGTACGTGGGAAGGTGTGCCAGAAACTTACAGATGGTCATGGGTTTTACCGCAGGATATATCTTCCTGATTTCCTCTCATCGTAATGCCGGCTGCCATCATGTAAGTGAAGTGTCTTGAGTACAGCACTAAACACAAGCATATAAATAAATAAATAAATAAATAAATGTTATCGTTTGCAAAGATGGTGAAATACAATACAATTATCGGTTAATGTGTTACAGTGAGCCTGATTTCCAGATTTTCTGGAGGGCAAGTTTTGGATGACAGCCCAGTTATAGTTACTCACATGAATAGTCCAAGCATCTGCTTATAACGATTCTTTAGCTTCCCGGAGAATGACACCACCAATTTTCTGCTGCTGCATCTCTTAAGCACGCATATTTTTGCCTCTAATTTCCGACGTATGTTGCAGCGTCTAGATATTGATTAAAGGAAGGGTATTTACGGAGGATAGTCAAAATTCCAGCCCATCGGTTGAGGAAACCCGTAAATTAACATCATCCCAGACCCGGTCATCTTTAATTTGATGCCAAGAGGCGGAGAAAATCAGTGGGATGATCATTTAGCGTAATTGCTTTGGCCCAGTTCACGGGGTGGCGTCTGTGTGCGATCTGTGTAAAAATGATCCGTGGAACTGTGGGAAGAGAACATGAGAACAGAGAACATGCCGAGAACAAGAGAACACGCCGTGGCAGAGCGGTTCAGGTGCTTACCGTTTAGTTGCCTGAAAATAAGAAGAGCACGTTCAAACCTGGCGAGGTGTTGTTGTTTTTTCCGTGTTGTTGTCCTCTTACCTTTACCCATGAAACTAACAGTCATCATGTGGGACATGAATATTCTCTGAGCGGGCCGTGGTCTAGAGCTTAGAAGTGTTTGCCTTTAAGTTGCTTGAACACATGAGCTGTGGATTCAGTCCTGGCGAGGTGTTGTGGCGTTCATGTGTTATTACCTTGTTCACTGCTCCCATGAAACTGACAGTCATCATATAGGGCATGAATATTCTCTGATCGGGCAGTGGTCTAGAGCTTAGAAGTGTTTGCCTTTTAATCACCAAGACGCATGAGGTGCAGGTTCAAACCCAGCCTTGGGCTAGGTCTCCATAACTGTAGTGTCTTCCCAGGTTTTCGCTCTGTATTTATCAAGGCGTTCATGCCAGCTCTCTCCTTGTTCGAGCAGCAACAGATTGCTGGCTCTAACTGATCTGTCATTGTTTAATAACTGTGCCTGAGGCGGTCGGGCTATTGTTCCTAGCTCAGACTGTTATTTTTATGTCTCAACATGTCAAAGCGCCGTCAGACCGATCATGACAACCCACTCGTCTGTCAAGCTGCTATCGATCTGTGCGACTGTCTTTCCAACAAGACAAACATGACGTAGCGCCGCCCGTGTCGTCGAGGTTCCAAGACTTGCCGTTGAGAAGGAAGAGCCTTTTGTGCGTCGCAATGATGTTCTCTGTCGAAAAGCCTCACTTCACACTGGAACTTAAGGATTTTCGTGCAGCATGCATGGACCTGTAAGAAAAAACATTAGACTTGTGAAAATGGCAGTGTGAAAAGCGTATAACTTGGGAAACATTTTGTGAGGTACTGCATGACAAAATTTCTCTCTGCTACTCTTTCCCCTCCCCACTGTCCCATCCAAACTGGAAGAAACTTTTGTTTGAAACAAAAAACCAACCCATGGACTGGTAGCAGAATATCTTACATAGGTTTACCCATAACCGCGGTATCTGATTTACTCGGATGACCAAGATGTGTAACATCCAAAGCGAAATTGATGTCCTGAGATTGTTGTTTGGATGGCTGTCTGTATAGTGGCATCTGTTATCCAACTTGAGGCAATACCAATAACCAAGACGAAGCATAACCTCTGATGTGTGTATATATATCTATTGAACGTTTAATAGCATTTGTATGGTAAATAAAGTGTCAGTCTGTCCAAGGGAAAAGAAATTATTGGGGTCATTATTTATTTGCAGGGACAGAACATCAATATTATATGGAGCATGATAACCTCAGCATCAGTATTCCCATGACGACGGGCAAGGCCCATTTCTCCTGTGTGGGGGGGGGAGGGAATTAGACATTCTCATGCAGTCCAGAGAACTTTATGAATGCTTCATTATTCTTTCTGTTATTTCTGGTGTCCCCTTACAAGTGATAATTGCAGGGCTGTGTGTGCAGGTGATTATTCTCTTCTTGTGCGTGATATTTCCATGTAAATTTTTATTAAATATTTATTCATTTGTTTCATTCCACTGGGCTTTGCTCAGTTTCTTCCCACCATCATGCTTGTGGACGTCGTATGAGTGAAAAATCCTTGAGTATGGTGTAAAACACCAATGAAATAAATGAAATAAATTATTTGTTTATTTTTTTGTCTTTTTTTTTGGACACGGGATTACCAGGTTAAAGTTGGAGCTACTAGCCTGTGTAGCAATAAGACAGAACATCTTATGATTATATGAATACATTAGTTTCATTTTCAGGTTATGTGGTAAAAGTTTCTAGCAATCCTTTTTTTTATGAAGGCAAGTAATAAACAAACTAAAGTTTAAGGATAATTAAGCTGAACTTTCCCATTTGTCCCTAACCCTAAACCCCCACCCCCACCCCCACCCCCTACCCCCACCCCCCACCCCCCCATCCCAACCTCCAATCTGGCCAGTTGTTGTAAAATAGAGGTTCAGGAAAAAAAAAATGCCCAAGGGAGAAATGGGAAAACCATTTGGTAATGGAGATAAATGGTTGTTAAAGGACACCATGATTCTGCCCCAGGGACTGATGATTAAAACAGGCTTTTATATTTCTCTGTAACCCATGTGATGTGAACTTCCAACATCAGCCTGATTTAATCAGTTGGATAGGCAGAATTGTCCAACACCAGATCCATATAGATGTTACCATTTCACGAAACCATGAGCCGGATATAGGGCATCAGAGCTTGTCAGACAAATTGACAAATTGTATCTGGGAAAAATAAAAAAAAGGGAAGAATCGAAAACCTTGCAATAAGTCTCTTTTTTTTTTCTTTAAATACAAAGGTAGGCTTCAATGTATTTTTTTTTAACAATATGATTTCAGCATTGACGCGAAAATACATTAAAAATTCATGTTATGGGCTGATCAGGTTGTATGTGGTAGTTGTTTGCATGTTGTAGCACATTCGTTTTGGACAGGAGTATTTGACAAGTTCAGGGAAACAACACCGATGTGGTTGAAAGATGAGCCACCTTATTTTTCTCACTATATATAACACTGGTTTAAAATATACTTTTTAGTACCTGGTGTAAAAAAAAAAATAAGTTGAAAAAAATGCATTTCTTGCTTTCTCATATTTTGATGTAGGAGACAATTAACAAAAATACACCGTCCAACCTGAAGAATTCACAATTTACACACCCCCTCCCCCCCGCCCCCAAAAAACCTTTCCATTTGAAAATGGTGAAAGGCAGATGAAGTAGGTTGATTTGCATTTCCACCCACAGCCAGTGTGTCTCTCCATTCCCTGCCCTCTTCCTCCCCCGCGCCTCCTCCCCTTCCTGTCCCCCCTGACAAACATACTCACTGTGGATATTTCAGTTAGGCAACCAGGCGTACCCGATTGTTCCATTGATTAACCTAGGGGTGTCCGGAGAGCTCAGCGTGTGTAAATGACAAACGATTTTTACGATGCCCAACAACACTGGCTGTGCCCAGCGTGAATTTGTTGGGGAGAGATCGAGCCATTCAGTTATTGTTGATACTGAACAGAGGAGGGGGGGGAGAAAACTGCGTGGCGTTGCGTTAGAAATCTATAGGAAATCTATGAGAGGAAATCGGAATATGTGGCCCTGCAGTGTGTACACTATTTATCCCTTACTACTTTAACGACCTGGCTGGCAGACTTCTCACTCACTGTGTTGACAGTTGATTTTTTTTTTTACAATTTTTTTTTTTTCACTGGACTCGACCTTCCTCTGTAGCATGTTGCTGCTCCAGTTGAGACTAGGATGTCAAAGTGACTGTGGATAATATCGTGGGATGTGATGCCCCCGGATAAACTCTTCTGCGTCTTGGTCTGCCTGACTGGCCCTGATTTTTCCCATGTTTACTTTGGGAAACTCTGAACTCTTTTTGTGGCAGAGGTTGAGAATGTCACATCATTGCAAGCGCTGTCGTCCCCTGACAGGCGCTGCTCTCTCTTCTTAATACCACAGTCTGATGGATTAAACCATGGTGGATATGAACTGTAAGTTGTTGTTGTTGCGGCATCTTTACCACCTGGTTATATACAGTGTCTCCATTTTTGTACATGTATATCTTCATATGATAGCCAAGACCGTGGATAGAATTCATTGCCAGTTGACAGTGGTAAAGTAAAGTAAGTAAAGTGGTTGCTGAAGACTCTATTGGTTAGGGTACAGTTATACACGTGCACACGTGATTTTTACTTCATTTCATGCTATATATTATCTTGCAAATATTTTATGTTATTAAAGAAGAATTCATGCATGTATAAAGGAAAGGGTTGAGAGCTTTATCAATTTCACCTGCAATAAATGTCATAAAATGTCTTTCCTGGGCATTCAAGGTTCTGCCATCCCTAAAAAATGATCGACCAGCTTTGTATAAGTGAAAAATTATTGAGCTCTGTCTTAAACACTCTGAAATAAATGATTAAAAGCATAGCCATGCTGCCAAGCTGGCAGAAGCTAGATTTGAACTCATGACCTAATAGTCAAGAGCTACAGTGTAATAATTTAATCTGTAGGTTATAATCAACTGCAGGCTATTCAGACTACTGCATGGTGAAATCATTTAAAAAACTCTACTTTGACTTCATTTTGCACTCATTGTTCTAGTAACCTGAATTTTGAGGTATTGTTGGACCCGTTATAATTGACTTGTGCTGCTCTCAATTAGTGCCAGCAAATGTTATCAATGGAGGCATTAATCGATAATGCCTCACTGTTTATACAAATGAGCGGGCCAATATTTGTAGCACATATGAGGTGACATAAAAGGTAGTGAATTGCATTGCTTGTCCAAATTTTGGTAGAACAGTTCAAATCCTGATATGTTCCCTTTTGACACAGTAAGTGTCAGTGCATGTGATAAGGTAATTGGTTACACTCCCGTTTTATATGTCATAGGTCCAATTGTTATCCATTGGTATCGAGTCATTGCAACTATAATACGACACAATTTTATTTATTTTTTATTCATTGGTTTACATGGTGTTTAAAAACAAAGTCAAGAATTATTTTTTTACTATGATGGCTGTCATTTTTATAGTCATTTGTATAGTTGGAGACTTCATCAGATACCCGACAAACCTCCTGACAAGCTGCTGCCAAAATCAGCAAGAGCTGAATTTGAGCCGAAAAGCTCATGTCAGTAGATAGTAAGAATCTGACACATTGCATTGCAGGGGGCCTCTGAGGCCGAGGGGGCTAGCGCGCCATTGAGGCGTAATGACCAAGTGACTCCCCCCAATGCTGTCACCTTGAGTTCAAGCCCAGCTCATGCTGGTTTCCTCTCAAGCTGTATGTGGGAAGGTCGTGGGTTTCCCCCCAGGCTCTGCCTGGTTTCCTCCCACCATAACGCTGGCTGCCATCATAAAAGTGAAATATTCTTGATAACACAGTGCAAAACACCAATGAAATAAATAAATAAATCATTGCGCTGTAATTTCTTTTGTATGATGTCCAACCATACACCTTACAGCCGTCTTACATGTGTATTAAAGAGAAATATATTTAAGCATTACCTCAAATAATACATAGCTCTTCTGTACAAAGTACAGCAGGAGCCTAGCATGAGCAAGTAACAGTTAAAGATAAGTTATTACAAGCTAAATGTTACAGATTGGCATCCCCAAATGTTCTGTATGTATTGAGCTCATCTTTTCCATGTATTTTTCACCGATCACCTATGTAATAGTTGCTATGATCTCACTTGATGCTTGTTTTAGAAATAACCCATGCAATATTTATTTATTTTACTTATCATGCACTTGTGTAGCAGTTGCAGTGGTCTTGATCATAGAAGCCTTAACACACGGAATCCAAGGTTTATATCTGTGCTTGCCAGAAGACGACATCTTTTTAGGGTAACAGAACTGCAATGGGCCTGTATTACGCAGGTGTCAGTTTTTGTGGATGCTACGGTAATATTTTTCTGTGTGGATGGATATCCATTTTGGCTGATCAATACCAGGTCACTCAGGCATTAATTACCTTTGCCTATGAGCTTAATTTGATTCCACAAGTGTGACAGGCAAATGAAGGTGTGTGTGTGTATGTGTGTTTAATTCTTACCATCAGCGTCTGGCACAAGTGGTTTATTACCAGTTGAAAGGAGTGGGCTGTGGTTGAGTAGTTAAAGGCACTTGTGCTAGGACATACAAGGTGCTGGTTCAATCCCAGCTGTGAATAGACAATTTTTACATTCCTCCACTCTCACTGCTTATGGGTCCTTGGTGACAGTAAGTGGTCAGTGACACTGCCGTGGCAGTTTTCACAGTCCTAGGTTTACAGATTTCAATATTTGACATTAAGACAGTAGAGTGAAGTCCCTTTGCCACACACAGTACACTTCCTTGAGGTCAATGTCATTTTAAATGGAGTGGTATACAGGCAATATAAAACTGTTGCACTGGTTTACATTACAATTATACACATTAATTCATTTGCTACAGGTTGTGAATTGACAAAACTCAAGGCCAAATGTAAACAGGACATTCTGTAGAATGAATGCTGAGAAGTTAAAGGGCTTTTGGATTTATCAGATTTAGGGGATGAATCCCATCTCAACAGTAATTAGGACATGCCTTAATTGATGTATGGATTTAGGTCAAGCTCCAGCTGATTAGACCCTGTATCAATATGTGATCCAAATTTTACGTCCCTGGTCCATGAGAACATGTTCTCCCTACCAATGATCTTCCCTTGGATCAATTGCATACTGATTATGACACTGAAGTTTCTATCTAACCAAAATGATGTAATGTTTCGTCCATGACTAAGTTGACGTTTTCCCTGATTCTGAGAGTCCTGTTCATTGTAGGAAGGTATGGTGAAGTTTGTTTGGAAGGTAGGATATCCTGGTAAAGTGTACGTTTCCACTCCACAATAACATTTTGTGACATTTATTTGCTTCTAAAAATGCATTTGTGGGGGCAAAATTTTAGCTCAAATCCTTGTAACTTTCTTCTGAACAAATTCACCCAATAAAAGACCACAAGTTCAGTTGTACTTTTTTCACTAAAATAGACGATGTATTCTCTCTTGCTTTTATTTGAAAAAGATTAGATTGAACATAGGTTACGAAGCTTTGAGATTGTTTGGTATTCTTATTTGATATTGAATATGTGACAGTATTGTTCTGTCTGGGCTGATAAATCTATAATTCTCTGTTATAATTTTTTGTAAATCTTATTAGTATGGAGATAAATGTGCATTGTCTTTGACATTTTATTTTCCATTGGTTCAGTGGTTAAAGATTTGGCTGCAAGCTACATGTGTGTATTTATGCTTGTCCAGCTACCTTTGATTTTATGTGTAATGTGTGATTTTATGTGTAATGTGTGATTTTATGTCTAATATTACCAGCAGAGATGACAGAATGATTTTCGGCTGACTTTTGTTTTCCTCTGCGTTTTAGAGCAAACATTTGGGTTATTTACAGTTCTACTTCTCGAACACTAAAATGGTTATGCGGTTATAGTTCTATATTGTAATCTTGTGGAGGCAAAAAAACTCGACAACCTGTAATAGCTAAGTACTTGTAATGGCATTGGCAACAGGGAAATGGGCAAATCCAATAACCAGATGCTAATGAAAATAAACTGCTTGACTGTAATATGGAGATTTTCATTTGATTGGTATTTTCTAGTAGTCCTCAATGAACGTACACTTAAACAACAAAGCCCATGTTGGTATTGGCTGTGGACAGTTCCATAATTTATGATCGTATCAGTCTATTGTGTAAAAGACATGCGTGTCTCGTTATAATTGAGGTTGTCTTTAATGACCTTGTTATGGTTTGTTCTGCACATTGTTGTTGACATTCGTGACCCCATGAATCCTCAGGGGGGTATCAAATAGATCAGCGCACGTCGGAATTCAATATCGTCCACATATGTCAAAAGCGGTGTTGCTGGCAAAAGGCTGGTCATAAGCCTGGCCCCGGTGCTCACATAGGGTTATGATTACTGGTACATCTGCGGGTTTAATAACGTGGTACCCACGCTGCAGATTTCTCGCTGGGTTGCAGTGCGCCTGGTGCATCGTGGCCGCAGTGTCCAGTTAACATAATCATTGGTGGACCATTTCCATGGCCAGTGGCTGTTGTAGAGTGTTGACCACAACCTCTTGTGCTGTGACTTGTTTAGTAGCCACCATCGTTGCAATTGAGCTTCCAGTGATCTAGGATTTTATGTGATTTTACTGTAGATAATATTTTTGGATGTAGACTGTCATGTTTTTTGTCTGTTTAATTTGAATTCTGAGCAACTTGGGCTGCTTGTGCCAGTTTCAGTAGTCAGCTATGCACAGAGGTTTTTCACGTTATTCAAACTGATTATCAAAAAAGCAAACAAACAAACAAACAAAATGTAGAAGACTGACGGACTTTGACCAGATATGGTGAGATAATTGCACGTTGAAAGCACGTCATCTTACTAACTAAATGATTTTTTTTTTAAATTTTGTTTTAAATGTCTGTGAGTGAGCAGAAACAAAACAAAACAAAACATAGAAAGCACGAAACATTACATTTATTAAGAGAGACAATTAAAAGTTTTCAAAAAATAAAAATTCATGTTCCTGATGTGTGGAATGGAATCCACCTGTGCCAGGGAAGAGGAGAAAGCTCCCAAGAAGTAGCACAGTCAGTGGTGTGATTAACATTTTAGATATTCTTTCATGTGTCTTCACGACCACTCTTTTTTTCTTTTAAAATTAGAAAACACTTAATTTACATGTACACTTAAGGAGTTCGAAGTTAAATGAGTGTAAATTTTTTCAGTTTGCCTGGCTCATTTTTTCGTTGTCCAACATGCAGTTTGATTTTTCGTACTGATGGCTCTCAAAGTGTATTACGGAAGTTTTTTGTAGAAGACGATAACATAGCTACAAATTACAATAAAATTGAACACTTGTTTACAGGCTTACTGCTTTAAACTCTTGGTTGAGTGCCATCTGGCATTTTTCTGTGAGGGCTTATGCTGGAACAAGAAAACAGTTGTGGAGAATTCAAGCGATTGTTAGACTAAAAAAAAAAAAAAGAAAGAGTGTCACGCGCCTTTCTACAGAGCTGTGTTTGAGTTAAAGGCATCTTAACTGAGAACATGGCACATATGTTCCAACGTAGACACACTACGCTCTATTTTGCTTTATGCAAAAACAGTGTTTATTTTCTCTAGGAAGACTTGTTTAAGAGATTTCATGCTAACGTAACTTGTCATTGTATCTGCGCTTGTGTTAGCAATCAACATCAGATGTGTGGATGTTTAATTCTGGTTTTATGTTTGATTAAGGCAAAATAGCAGAACATGTAAGGTATTCCTCCTCCAGCATCTGGGTCTGTGTGTTCAAGGCCTTCTGCATCCTTTGCTGTGCTTTTGTGATTCAGCTCACGATAAGAGGCGAGATTTAACAACTAATCCACCGTTGATAGATGGCTCGATGGCTTCGCTTGGATTTTGAGTGGAAAACGTTTTCAGCTGATTCGAATCGCGAGCCTATTTGCTCTGCTGAAGAACCAGCTTAATTCAAAGCAAATATTTTATTGTATCAAAGCGAAACAGTGGCTTGCTTCTGTTAATAGTGGGTTGGACATGTTTGTGAGCGTGACAGACAGAACTGCGTTTTTGAACATGGCTGTGAATCAGGAAGTGATTTATTATTAGTCTTGAATTTTGTTTGTTCTTTCGATTTTTATTGTGTGTATTTGGGATTAATGATCTGTGAAATGATCAAAAAGTTTGATTTATTAAATTATTCTGCAGGCTATTTCTGTGTTGCACTGTGCAGTGTTTTAAATATACATGTTAGGGGGCCTCTGTGGCCGAACGCCGTAATATGCTTGCACAGCACAATGACCCATGAGCCTCTCGCCAATGCGGTCGCTGTGAGTTCAAGTCCTCTCTGGTTGTACCTGGGATGGTCTGCCAGCAACCTGCGGATAGACTTGGGTATCAGATATAGTTTTGATGTTAGTTCATTTATTTATTATTGGCGAGAATGGGAGTAGCTGTATAAGTGTATAACTATCTGAAACATTTTATTTTCTCATATAAAATGGATATATTCTACATGCTTGGCAAGATACTGTTATATACATGCACGCTGTACTATGTGTTATTTGTGATCGATGCATTATTGACCATACACCAGGATTATAAACTAATTAACACTGTGTTTTACCTGAGTGATAAAGGAGTTAATTATAGCCATGGATTGACCAGAGGTTTTAAAGTGATGGCATTCCTGATACTGCCTTCAAAATGGTACCAACATAATTCATTGTATGTATGGGTCCCAGACCAGGGTTGTCCATCGCTGGGCTCGGCTAGGCTAGGCTAGGCTAGGCTAGGCTAGACTCAGCGTTAATTACCTTTACCTGTAATTAGAGAGGTTCTCAGGTATAAAAGCCTTTGATGTCAGTTTTACATTAGGACCTATGTGGAAAGTCAGGCTGTAGTCTTTTTGAGCATAAAGAGTTTTCTGCTGACCAGCACTTGCATTGAAGTTTATCAGTTAATAACTGGGGCAGCATGGGTAATTTTATTTTATTTTTTATTTTTTTTTTCTGGCATTGTATATAAACAGGAAACCTTTTTGTATAATTTGGAACTCTGAAGTTCTTTTCGAGGAATGTATTGGTATATGTACCCATGATTCTGTGTTTATTTACTGATTTCATTGGTGAATCAAAATTCTTCTGATGGTGGAATGATTCTTTTAAAATGTACTTTAACACATGTTCATGAATGCTGTAATTTGTCAAGTCATGTCACATTTTATTTAAGATTTTAGTGGTGTTTTGCAGAATTTTAGGGCATTTTGTACAGTGATTGATGTTTTACCAAACTGATTCATGAACATTTTCAAGCTGTACAACTCAATCAAGACTTCAAATCTGGTGTTAATGACAGTATATTTGAATATTTTCAGAACACAATCACCAACGCGGACAAGCTACTGGCTGCTGCTGACGAACTCGCGCAGACAGGAGAATGCAACCCGGAGGAGATCTACCGCGAAGCGCAGGAGCTGGAAGAGCGCATGCACAACTTCCTGACCAGCCTGGAGAGGAGGCGTGCCGTCCTGGACATGACAGTCTCCTTCTACTCACACGTTCATGAGGTATGTGGAATCTAGGGTGGAGGGTTCAAATCCCACGGGATGCAGTTTTGAATGTTTTCCTAATAAAGGGTTACTGCTGTCCTGTTTATTAGGTATGTGGGGTTCAAGGGTTGGGGGGTCAAATCCCACAGCCTGCCGTTTTTATGATTCGCACGTCCATTTGGTATGTGGGCTCAAATGTTGAGGGTTCAAATCCCACAGGCCTCAGTTTGTATGTTTTGATAATTAAGGGTTAGTCCCCTTCTACTCAGCTGTTCATGTGGTGTGTGGGTTCAAGGGATAAGAGTTCAAATCCCACGGGTTGCAGTTTGTATGTTTTGCTAATAAAGGTTTAGTCTCTTTCTACTTGCACGTTTATGAAGTATGTAGGTTGTAGGGTTTGGTGTTAAGTTCCCACGGCCTGCAGTTTGTATGTTTTGTTAATAAAGGGTTAGTCTCCTCTTACTCACCTGTTGAAGAGGTATGTGGGTTCAAGGGTTGAGGGTTTGAATCCCATTGACTGCAGTTTGCATTCTTTTGATTATGAAGGGTCAATCCTCAACTCACAGGGGTTTGTGGATTACTGAGTCAAGTCCCCTTGCCCACATTTATTGTCATCGTACAATTTTTGATTCAATTTCATTTCAATACATACAGGCCACAAGGCCCACTTAGAGGACAGATAAGAAGCAAGAAAATAGGACAGTTTAAATATAAGATTGTAATTAAAGATATGAGGCATAAAACACTGTAAATGAAAGGCATTAACTGGGGTGAGTTCATTGGCATTTTACTGAAATTCTTTACTTCTTTAGAAAAATGTTTGAGGTAAATTTTTCTTCTTCCTTGTCCATTACCACAGACATTAAATCCCACATCCTTCCTTATGGTTCTTTAAAGGTTTCTTATCCTGATTGTTTTATTATATGGGCGCCAGTTTCTCTTCCTGATGACAAACTCGAGAGTTTCCATGGTTAAGCCAACCCTGGTCTTTCTAGTTTTCATTGAATTGGGTTCGGAAGAGGCTATAGTGAAGACAGTTTTGAGTGCTGGGGCTGAAACACTGATGTATACATGTACATAAAGCGCCACTAGATGCATGTGCCTTGGGTTAGTTCACCGCACAGCATGTTAGCCAGCTAGCTGGCATGGGCTGTCATGTCCAGAGGTTTTTCTCTGAAGCTATCGCTTTTCTGCCATTGTCCACTGTCCAGAAAGTGTCCTCAAAATGTCCTTACCAGCAGACAATGAACGACGACATTTTCCAATTATCCGCAGACTAATTCATCGTTGTTGTCCCGGATGCTGCAGTGGCTTTATTCTGTCGCCATGGCAACCAATTGTTGCTTTATCGAGGGTTTTTTATTCCGTGCCTTATTTTCCAGGCAGGCATGTGGGAGGTTCTACATGTGTAGATATTCTTTATGGGTCAACACAGACTTTATTCCTGCGTGTATATCTTGTTCGTCAAGCACGGTAAGGTGAATAAGGTACCCTAGAGATAAGGGCATGGCAGAGTGGCTTGTAATCATTCAGACAGGTGTGGACAATTGATACGCTCTACTTCATGTACATAGATGTGAAGACATGCATGTAAATAATAGATTATTCAAACAAAAGATGTTGTTTCGAAGATATAAGGGTTGTTTGAAAAAAAAATAGCCTTTGGATGAATTGTATTTTGGGTGAAGTTAAGAAATCATCTACATGTATAGAACTTAAACCAATGCCAAATACGCAATGGAAGAAAATGCCACACACAAAACATAAGTGACATAATGCCAGTGGCACATACAAAACTTAAATCAGTGCCACATATGAAGCATAAGTCACATAAGTGACACATACAAAACTTAAATCAGTGCCACATATGAAGCATAAGTCACATAACGTAATTGACACATACAAAACTTAAATCAATGCCACATATGAAGCAAAGTCAGATAACATAAGTGACACATACAAAACTTAAATCAATGCCATATACAGAGTATAAGATGAAATAGGCAGGACAGAATATCAGTTGAATCAATCTTTGTTTGGGAGTTCAGTGCAGTGCGCAGTTCTCTGTTGATTGATTGATTGAAAGAATTAGCCCTTATGGCTTGATATCTCTGCAGTGCGTATACAGTCACGTATACATATAGTGTCAGTAAAGTCATGCAAAATGACATGATATGCATGATTGATCATACACATTCAGACACCTGTCTTATGCAAGATGATTTAGTGATACAGTTATCAAAAACGAATCCAGTTCACCTCTCGTTTTTTGGTCAGCACATTGATTTTACTGGAAGTATCAACAAAATGTGAAACATTGGTTGATATACATCTTATACATATTGCGATAAAATGGAATGAGAATTTTCAGTTGGTTTTGAAGGATATCAGGATTTTTTCAGGACATCTAATCTTTGTCCAACAATATGGCCAGATCTAATCAGTTTACTCATAGGGGTAAGTTGCTGGAAGAAACTTCAGCTGATTTTGAGGGAAAAAATCCTTTTCCTTAAACATGAAATAGTATTTTGTCTTTAACATTCTCATATCACATCATTTCCAAACATGATTCACCGCTGGCTATATTTTGATACTTAAAACTTTTCCATGATGTGTGCCAGCCAAGAAATTGAGAGCTCCTAGCCTTGCTAAGCTCACACACAGTCTAGTTTCAATAAAGCAGTGCAAGTGAATGCCCTATTTAATTTGTAAATTCTGCTTTGCACAAGTAGGGTTGGAATTTATGTACCATTACTCTAGGCTAACAAGGCAACTGAGCAAGGCATCTTAATTATGTATACAGTAATCTTGACCCTGTGTTGGACAGAAGACACTAACTCTCACTTAGGGCAACCACTAACCATAGAACTACCTGCATTATTAATGCTGGAGTAGTAATTTTACTGTAGATATTGTAAAGATATGTCCTGCTGGTGGATGTTTATGTCCCAGGCTCTTAAGGTGCCATATGAACTTGCTGCTGTCGTGTGAGAGAAATACAGTAATTCATCTAAATACTTTCAGAAGCAATGCATAACCTGTAAAATGACACTTTTTATGCCAAGGCTTAAGTTTTTCTGAGAAGTAATTTATCAGACTACAAAAAAAAAAAAATTCCTAAGTGCGTTTATCAGATGGAGGAATCAGTCAGAATCAAGCAAAATTACGTCGTTTTAAAAAAAAAAGCCAAACCTCAGGTGAAATTATGTAGTCTTGGACATGTTTTGGTTTCCAAACTTTTTGTCAAAACAGGGACGTTCCAAAGAAAATAAATGCACATAGAACAGCATTGTACTGGATTTTCCCCAGGATGTTGCTTGACAGGTTTAAAGGGAAAGGCCCTAGAAAATTGAAGTTCTGGTGATGAACTGTTGTAATTATATGGCGCCACTGTTGACTCGCATTGTCAATATGGTCCATAAAACCCACCATACAATCAAAACGTTTGACTGAATTTCATTTGGTGAGAAAAATGTGAAAAAAATCAATGCAGGTATTTTCAGATGCAGTCCTAAGCCGTCTTTATACTCACCCTAGATTCGTTGTTTCAAGGCCTTTCCCTTCAAAAAAAAAAAATAAAATAACAATATTTTTGGTATTTTTTACACCATCATTACACCATCTCTTCAATTATAGTAGACTTAATTGCTTTGGGATTTATAAGTCGGGAGTGCTAGAATTCCAATTTACCATTGTCGGAATTCCCATTGGGCCCAATTCTTGCCAAAAAATGTCATTTCAAAAAAGTAATGGATTTTCAGTTAAGTAAACCGAAGTGTCTGTTCCTGGTTTGTTGAAATTAGATTTGCCTGACATGTGACAATTAAACATTACATTCAGATGGACAGATGCTGTCCTCCTGCTGCAAAGTGCTTCTCAGTCTGTGATTGAGTGTGAATGTATTACCACTCTAGTCTTTGTGCTCTTATGCAAATAGATTATTGCCACAGGACTCAGTTAGAAATGTGTGTGGTTACCAACCAATCATCTCCCTGCTCCCTAGACATTGCAGATCTGCTAACACCTCATGGCCTTTATTCATTGGCCATAAGGATGGCTAATTTGTTTACTGACAATTTCTGCGGTTTTTAGCAGTTTTGGCTGCACTCATGGCCCGGACTGGCTCATTCGCCTAAAGTGTCGCTCTTGATGCTGCTGATTGGTCGCTGACAAGTCGAGTGACATGCTCAAATTCCGTTCTGTCTGTAATTTTCAATGAAGAGTTTTGTCAGCCATTTGTTGGATGGCAGTAGGATTTTCCCAGGCTTTGCTCAGTTTCCTCCACCCATATAACATGTGTAATGACCATTTACTTTGGTCATTCACACTGAAGTCAAACAAATTCATAATTTGTGGATTTTTGCAGGTTTACACTGAAGTCAAATAAATTCCCAATTTTGTTTTGAAGGTTGCATTAAAATGAAATGTATTACCTTGAGAGTTTTCTGGTCATGAACTTGAAACATTCTTTCCTACTAATTTTGAAGGATAACATATCTTGTGTTCTGTTTTAGACTCTTCCTTAGAATTACAGGTTGCTGTCAGGTACATGGACACCAGTCAAAATGTGCAAATAAATAAACCTGTATGCATCAAAGACCATAACACGGCAGGTTGTTTTCGGGTGTAAAGCCTTATATGAGAATGTTTAAGAATTCTCTGTCGACCATTGATGGTGTCCTCCAGAGAAACTACTAATGGTTTTCTTTCGTCATTTGTGAAGCTTCATAGTAACATGCAAGTACATTTTCCAGCTTTACTTGTAGACAGTTTTTCCACTTAGTTTAGAAGCTAATCATTTGTTGACATTTTATGATTTAAATGCACCTTTGCTGTTTCAGTTGACATCCTGGCTGGAAGAACTTCAGCAAGAGCTTCAGAGTTCAGAAATCGCTGACACTGTGGAAGGTGCAGAACAATTACTGGAGCAGTTCAATCAGCAAAGGGACACAACTCTGGAAGCTGCGATTAACACGGTGGATGAGGGAGAGATATTGGTGCAACAGTTAAGGTGAGAGGGAGAGAGAAATGCCCTGGTGGTTTGCCGCTCTCTTCAGATTCTTGAAGGTTCTATTCCGATAACTAAGCCATTAGAAGTATAATTTAAAAGTGAAACCTACAAACTTGTTCCTCAAATAACAAGATGCACTAAATTAAACATGTGCTTTGTACGCCAGAATTTTAAGCTTGCGGACAATGCAGTCATGAATAATGGATGAATTTAACGCTAGAGTGTTACTAGGGTTTGTAAATTAAATGTGCAAAGTATTGCCTCAATGAACTTCTTTGATTGTAAAATTATTTGGCTCTAAAGATAGTCTCAAATGCTAGTTTCTTTCCTGGGGCCTCCATGGCTCAGTCGGTCAGGGTGCTAGCACAGCGTAAATGACCCCAAGCCTCCCAACAAGTAGCAGTGTGTTCAAGTCTAGCTCATACTGGCTTCCTCTCCGGCCGTACATGGGAAGGTCTGCCAGCAACCTGCGAATGGTTGTGGGTTTCCCCCCGGAAACATATAAGTGAAATATTCTTGATTACGTCATAATACACCAATCAAATAAATAAATAAATAGTTTTTTCCTTCAAATAAAAGAGAAGTACCCATGATTTTTTTGTCCAAGTATATATACTATAGTTCAGAAGTATGGGCATGGATGTCTAAGTATGGTTGTTGTGTTTCAGAAGTATGAATATGGAATCTGAGAAGATCAGCTCTTCCAATGATGTCTCGCATATAGAGGGTAGGTACCTACCAGCTTTTCTAGGAGTGTTCTGTCTCTTAAAGTCAGTACTTTAGCTGTTATTAAGCAACCTTCCAGAGGGTTAACTTATCCTAATCATAATTAATTTGATGTGATAATAAATATTCGATTATGTTTTGTGGAAATTTTTTCTCTGAATCATTTACTAGTCAATGGTAACTGTTAAAACATTGAAGATTGAAAAAATTTGGTAATGCTGGCAGTTTCTGTTTTCTCTGTCATATAAAATTAATTAAAACAAAAACAACGTCCCTATTCATGGAGCTATGGAAAATGGGGACTGTTTCAAATTTTCTCAAAATTTTAAGATTTTTTGAAAGCTGTGTTGTTTCTTACTTCAATTTTCTAAGGAGCATCTTGCTGCAAGGTACATTTTTAATGTGTTCATAGGGGTTTATAGTATTAACCTTTGAGGCGACTGCATATGTAAGCATTTGACTGATGATTTCACCTAATCTTTTACGGGTTTAAACCTGTAAACTTCTTAGTGTTTCCTCCAGGCTGCCATTGGTTTCCTTTACACTCTCCATGGTTTCTTCCTAAAATTCATTGGTTTCCTTCAGACTGTCATTTGTTTGTTCCAAACTGTCAGTGGGTTCCTTTTCACCATCATTGGTTTCTCCCAGCACCTCAGTGATTTCCTTTAAACTGTCTTTGGTTTCTTCTAAACTGTCAGTGGTTTCCTTTGGGCTGTCTGTGGTTTCCTCCACTTTTTAATTTTACTCGCCATAACTTTGTGTAAGCTAAACCTCTGAGTTTGATAGAAAACTTGGATTAAAAAAAAGGTAAAATTGGAGAGTATGGCATGAAACAGCACTGAAATAAACAAAACCAGGTGTCAAAGGTAAGCTATTGTCCAGTGGATCAGCTTGACCAGAGGTCACCTTTGTACCGTTGCAGGTGTGATTGGTCAGCTGAACGAGAGTCGGGGGAAGCTTGAGGAGCTGTGGTCAGCCAGGAAACTGAAACTGGACCTCTGCCTGCAGCTACGCTTGTTTGAGAGAGACGCTCTAGAGGTAAGAAGTGTAAAATCTGAAATCATAAATTGTAACTCCATCTGACCGCACAAAGTGTAAAATCTGACCGTCATGAAATTGGAAAACAGACATCATGAAAGTCTGACTTCAGGAAATATAAAGTCTGACATCATAATAAATATTAGATGATGTCATGGGAAATTTTGCATTAAAGAAACATGGCAGAGTCGTCGGCTTGTCAGCACAGTGCAGTGACCCTTTGGCCTCTCACCAATGTGGTTGCTATGAGCTCAATCCCAACTCATGCCGGCTTCCGTGTCATATAAGATTCTTGAAGCGTCAAGTTTGAAAGTTAATTAAAAATTCCCTCAAATTGTTTTTTAATACAATGTCCATACATGAAAATACAATTACAATATAGTCATATTGAAGATGCATGGTTGGCTGTATATGTATATGTATGTCATTATTGGGTGTAGTTTATAACTTCTGTCACATTCAAGAAAAAAAAGTTGAGAACATTTTATGATCGTTGTGACTTCTAAGTTTTTGTGCCATAGCCTGCTTATCTCATTATCAGCAACTAGATTTTAGGGTAGACTCACCTTCTAACCGTGTTATCTTGGCCCACAGCCGGTATGGTTAGAAAAGATTATGATTTCTTATTCGAGAATTTTTTTTTTGGCTTACAATAAATAACCCACTCACTGCACAGATTTTTTTCAGGCATGTGTTTTTGGGGCAAGGCTTATAATAGAGCTGCTTTTGAATGTGTTTTTTAGAAAGGGAGAATTGTGCTCAGTAAATATTTGTACACTGGTTGCAGAATTTCAGACATAAGGCACATTTACAGATAGCTAATGATTTTATCCAGATCTTGGTATTAAATTTTTTTCCTTTTTATTTTGAATGTTGTGGTACTTGGTAAGAAAAAAGAAAAAAACAAACTCGCTCTGAGTTCATTACATGTATATAAATGTATAAAATGTCCAAACGACTCGACTCTTTTTCGTCCTGTCTGGAGTTGAAGACACCATTGCCTAATTTTGATACTCTCAAACACCATTTCACCAGGAAAACTCATTTGTTGAATCAAGTTTCATTCGTGTTTGTTTTCTTCGAAAACCTTGAGTGTTGCCGTCAGTCTTGTATGATTTCATGGATATCATTTATTTCTCACACATGTGAAGGACTTAGGTGATACAAAGTTTGGAAAAGGTCATTCTGCGTGCTGAATGCAATAGCAATGCACATGGTAAATAAAGAATTTTATATGCCTGTCTTGGAAGGGGAATTCCTTGATTTCCTGCTTTCATGGTTCGTCAGACCTTGGTGACAACAATTGTGCTTGTATTGGGGGGGGGGCATTTGCCGCAGAGCTGTATGGTGGCTGAAGAGAATAAATTCACTTCTTGAATATGACATTAAACAACAACCACATAATTAATGAAGTAAAAAAATAATGGTTTGTCTAAGTTTGTTGAAAAGAGATTTGGACATTTTTTTAGGTTAATGGCATTAATGAGGTCAAATGTCCTTGCCAAATTATTAAAGTGATCCTGTAAACACATATAAGTATATATATATATATGTTTGTGTTATCTTTAAACAACTTGGAACACAAATATTGCCCCCAAATTCTTCTTGATTAATGATAAAATGTGTGTATGAAAATGTTCGTGAACTTTACATGAAACAGGAACCCACCAAACTTCCAAGGCTAGTACAAGATAAATTCAAGCTTATATTGGAAGTTAACACCAGCTGTTAATCCAATCTGATGGCAAAAGTGGGACTTAAAAAAAGAGAAAGGAAGGTTATTTCTTTCTTGTCTCCATTTTTTTCCGCACTGTGTACATGTATGTCTGCTGTGCTGTAAATATTTTTAAATCAGCTGACCCCACCTTCCTTATCAGTCTAGGGTTGGTTTGTCTGACTTGATGATATCAGGCCCAGAATACTATTCCCTTTGATTTGGTTTCAGTCTCTGGGTCTCAGAGTTTGTATAGAAACTTTCCAGTGCTGTAGACTTCAAGAAAACCTGGCTAGAATTGTGGATATATATATATAAATATAAAGGTTATGACATCACAATGTGCTGAAGACTATCAATTGATCCAGTTTGATACATGGTTTAAACATCATTTATTAATTTATTTATTAGTGTTCCATGCACCACTCAAGAATGTTTCTCTTATATGACGGTGGCCAGCATTAGAGGAAACCAGAAACCAACGACCATCCACAGGTTGTTTGCACACCCTTCAAAGTGCTGACATCGGCATGGACTAGGCTTGAACCCACAGTGATAGCCTTAAACTATAATTGTTTTCCGTAATAGTGTCTTGTGAGGCCAATTATTAAAACCTGAGTTCTTGTTTTGACACCTGAATACTTCCAGGGTTTTACAACGACATCGTAAATATTGAACACCTGTATTTTAAATTTAAATGACAAGCTTAAACCTTTAATAGAGTCCATAATCAAGACTTAATTAATTTCATTGTAACAGATTCTGTTTTTTTCTTTTTCCCTTTTTAATGTTTGGTTAATAGAAACCCAGTGCAGTGTGATACAAACTTTTGTTTCAGCTTTTTATTCATTTATTTAGATTAGAGGTTATTTGCATAAATCCTCATTTGCATTAATGTCTTAATTAGCAGAATATAATTATGTGGGCTATGATTTTACCAAACCTAAGTCAGTCATATTAAAGTCCCTCTGGAGAAAATCATGGACAAGTGACAAATATGAATCTGCTATTTGCAAAATAATATTTTTGGAAAACACAAACTGTATTAGAAATGTAAACTACCTTTTACTGAAGGAGAAATCAGATATTTCTATGTAAATCACTGCTGAACAGTAATTATCTAAACAAGAAAAAATATAATTAATTGTCTACCAATTAAAAAAACAAGAAGAAAGGAAACATTGAATTGTGTTTATACACTGTATATTTAAAATCAAATAATTGAAGAAAAATGCATTGTCCTCCGAAACATTTACAAATATTTCCTGTAGGTTATAGTTTTTATTAAATATGACTGTGTAGAGTTGCTGTAGTTCTGATTATTCAGGATTTACTGGGTAGTTTATGGTACTTAAGTTGAATCCCATCATTCCCTGACACAGAGCTTGTCACTGAAGGTCTGCAGTGTGCGGACAAGTGTGTTTGTACAGAAGTGTATAGGTTTGGGAGAGTGTATCAATTGTGTATGTCAACAGTCTCTCTGGGGAAAGATTGAGCTGAAATAGTAGCCTAATGGCTGAGACCAGGCTGAAAAAGTAGCCTGAGAGGTTTTTAATGCCAGGGTGCTAATCAGTGGTGAGGAGAAATTATCAGTGTTTTCATTGCTGCCAAGTCTCGTCTGTAGCTGGTGTGGTTCAGACACTGTGAGACTCTCTGTGGAGTGTCAGAGGACGTCAGGAGTTTCAGCCCAGATGTGAAAAGTTTCAACTCAAGAAGTGGAAGATTTTAGCTATTAAAGATTTGGAAGACTGATTTCAGCAAAGACTTGAAGGGATTCTGGATGTGGAGCTTTTCAGCTAACTTGAAAGATGTGGAAATTTTCAGCTATTTGGACAGTGTGGTGTTTAACCTCAATTTTTCATTTAGCTGTTTGGAGAGTTTGAGCTCCAACATGATGCTTATAATAAGCAGACGTGTCAGACTTCTGGACAACTGCATGTAGTGGTTTGTGACTCAATCAATACATTTTTCACCTATTTGGACAGTTTGGTGTTGAAACCTCAATTTTCATTGAGCTGTTTGGAGAGTTTGAGCTCCGACATGATGCTTGTTAGCAGATGTTTCCGACTTCTGGACTAGCTAATAGACAACAACTCAGTTAATCAATCAGTGGGCAACGCAACTACATGTTCATTATGGAGCATGCGTTTAAACGATTGCAGGTAGGAAAGCTTGTTGATAAACGCTGGTGGTGGTATTTTGTCAGGATGTCCAAAGTGCCCAGCATCTGGTCAGTCGGTCAGTGAATCTGTCTGGGAAATTATAAGATCGTTTGACTGATTGAACAATTTTGCAGCCATATAAGACAGATTGAAAGGATTGCAGCCATTAGGGACGATGGTGATGATGATGATGTAGCATTGATTAGATGACTAATACAACGCAAGATTCTTAATCAGGTAACTTAAGCCACTCTAAGGACAAGTGACTAAATGTATTGAGAACCTGATGATGGGCTGGAAAACTTCAGGTGTAGCTGGATCATAGATGTTAGGACAGTAGTGAAGTGCTGTCCCGTTTTATTACAAGGACTTTGGTGAAATAAAATGGTGACCCACCATAAAGACAATCTGTGATTCTGAAGTCGGGTGAATGTTGTCAAAATAAGACTTTGGGGAATTACATGGGTGTGCTACTTGGAGTTTTCTACTGGACCTTACTTCAGGAAGTACTAGGTGTACTTGTACGGCAATTCGTGGAAGTTGTCGTATCATTTCAAACCAACCTGGTTTTAACTTTGTTATTGAGAAGAGTGATCTCTGGGAATATTTTCATTAACTTAATGTAATTTTTCAAAGAAATAGATTTTAACAAGCTGTGCGCTTCACATAGGACACTTCAGTGTACTGGTTAAAGATTCAGGTAAGCAGGGGTGAGAAGTTTGCTCAAGGATTTCAAGTAGCCTGTTACTTGTATCTCAAGTAGAACTCTGCCCACTAGAAAGAGAACAAAGATGAATGTAAGAATTTTTCAGTTACATCTATGATTTCATTATTGGTGTCTTTTCCCATGTATTTTTTCATTATTGATGTCTTTTTCCATGTATTATTTCATTATTGGTGTCTTTTTCCATGTATTTTTTCATTATTGATGTCTTTTTCCATGTATTATTTCATTATTGGTTTTTTTCCATGTATTTTTTCATTACTGGGGTCTTTTTCCATGTATTATTTCATCATTGGTGTCTTTTCCCATGTATTTTTTCATTGTTGATGTCTTTTTCCATGTATTTTTTCATTATTGGTGTCTTTTTCCATGTATTCTTTTTAGGTGTTTTTGATAAATATTCACGAAAAATAACTCTCATGCAACACTGTTAGTGTAAAAGCTCTTCGTATTTGATCAGTCGGTTAAAGGGCAAGACTAACAATTTTTGACTGGGTTTCTGTTGTTTCTAGATCTTATTTCATGAACACAAGACCCGGGTACACTTAAATCAGAATTGATGTAAGAGAGTGATTAACTAATTTCTAAAACGGAAGTGACACACGTGGTCCATGTAGGCAGTGCAACAACAACACAATATGCTAATGAAGCAGAGGCGTGCTGTAGCTCTGTGCCAAAATATACATACGTCCATCATATCAGAGACATGTAAACACCACTTAGTCCATCACTTGGGCTAGTTGATCATTGCTTATCGACCTACACTGTGACACAAATCGCATCCTCATGGGACATGATGGACTCCATAGCTAACCTAGCCCAAACTGTATACTGTGTACTGGTAGTGTTTTGACTGTCGTATTTTAGCCAGCGGTCACGACCCTTGGTATCAGGTTGAACACACTTGAACTGTCATCATGTAACTTGTTGTCTATTTATACAGTCTTGCACAAACCTGATTGAGTTGTATAGGCCTGAGCTCCTCTCAGCTTCAGTTTCGTGTACCAAAGCTCCCCTGTATTCGTTGATCATCTTATTATCTGAGGTCACAAAGTCAAATTCTTTCAAATGTGGCACATACATTCGAATAAAAAGAAATAATAAAAAAATGGAAGAAAAAAAAAAAAAGAATAGGCCCTGGCCTATGTAATACTTGACTCGGATGAGTAAACATCACAATACATTTATGATATGTTACATTCGCCTATATATAGCTATAAGTGCAAAAGGGGATGGCGGATTGTACCCTCAGTGCCTTCTTTTATGGATCTGTATTTTGCAAATGTCACAGAATAACAGCGAAAAATTATCATTTTGAGACAATCAGACACCGCCAAATATATTGTTGACAGACGTAAAATAAGCACTATACTAATAAAAACATCAAATGGAAAATTAATAAGGATAGTAAGTAAATGTACGAGCAGAACAAGAAGATTAATTCATAATTCCTATATCATACATTCGTGAGACCATGAGCTTGGTTTCCACTTCCTTCGACCGAAACCAAGACGTAGGAATATTAGGCCATCCAGGTTAGTTTTCTTAGTCTCAAGATATGATTCACATCTAGAAAGAAATGTCTTCATTGGTGAAGTAAGTTATATCATGGTGTAATTGATTTAAATTATTATTTCAAATAACGTGACCATCATAAAAGTACACGTTACACAGGTTGGGTGGGATTTAATTGAAGACAGGTAAGTCCTGTTGCCAGAGACCATGTGATTTGTCTAAGTTGGCCATATTCTGTTGAAATAACGTTTATTAAAATGACTAATAGGCATGTAGAGGGCTTACCCAAGCGAGACTGTTAGCTGTTACCACACTACATTGAAGGCATGTATAGGCCTAGGTGATAGGCTTACGAATACAACACCCGTTCGGAGCAAGGTGTGACCTTAACGTGCAGGTTTATAAGCAGCAATCAACTACGTATACAGCACATAATGCACTTAAGTGTGCACAGCAAGCAACAGACAACCACACCGTTTAACTTTTGTTGAAGACTACATGTTTTCTACCACTTTGGTGTGCATATCTATGTGCACACTTCTTTTTCCTTTCTAAAGTTCGTCAGTAACTCGCAAAATGTCTGTGGTTTTACACTGGGCACCCTGGTTTCCTCCACCCATACAATTGACTGCCATGGTACTAGTAAAAAATTTCTAAGCCTGATATTAAGCAACAATTAAATCAGTAAATAAATGTACAAAGTGACTGTTCCGTACTAAAAGGCACTCTGAGAGCATAAACCTCCACCACAGTTCATTGCATAAATACCTGCATGACAGCTAAAGGGACAGTACTCTCCATTTCTGTTCTACTTGTCAGTGGTGAAAGGTCAATAAATATATCGATAGTCACTCAGTGCCTCATTTCTCTGACAGTAAGAGCTGTGGGTAGAGGAATCTCACTCTCAGAACTACGTTCTGACACCAGAGTCAGAAAACCAATCAATAAATCATTCAGTCAATTGATCAGTTAATCAGTCCCCATTCCTCTGACAGATAACCTCACAGCTAGAGCTGTTAACAGAAGTCCAACACTTAGAACTAAGCTCTGACATGAATATCAGAAAACCAATCAATAAATCATTCAGTCAATTGATCAGTTAATCAGTCCCCATTTCTCTGACAGGTAACCTCACAGTTAGAGCTGTTAACAGAAGTCCAACACTTAGAACTAAGCTCTGACATGAATATCAGAAAACCAATCAATAAATCATTCAGTCAATTGATCGGTTAATCAGTCCATCATTTCTCTCCCTCAGGTATCATCACAGCTTGAACTGTGGGCTGAGGAACTCCAGCATCTTGAGCTGTGTTCCGACACCAGCAAGGCTGAGCAGATTCTGCAGATGCACAACGACAGTGTGATGCACATGCAGAGCTGCACATTTGAGGTGCTGCAGCGTGGACAGGAGCTCTCTCAGGTAAAGCTGCGTCTATACCTTGGTTTATACAAGTTTGAATGTAAATTAATTATAAGTTCATAAAGAATGTGTGCTAGATAAATATAGATTTATGTGGGAATCACCACTTTTGGATACATGCATTTCTAGATACAAGTATCTGGAACTGCATGTATTATAGCTTAGGATACAGGATGTGTGGGTTCAAACCCAGCCCTTGACAGGGAATGTGTAGATTCCTAGGCTCTCACAGCTTGTGGGGCCTTGGTGACAATAAGTATTGAGTTCATGATCTCAGATCGTAACAATGTATTATGTTTTTGTCCAGGTGTTTGAGACGTCTGGTGTCTAGTTCATGATCTCAGACTGTAACAGTGTATCATGTTTTTGTCCAGGTGGTTGAGACATCTGGTGTCTAGTTCACGATCTCAGACTGTAACAGTGTATCGTGTTTTTGTCCAGGTGGTTGAGACGTCTGGTGTCTAGTTCACGATCTCAGACTGTAACAGTGTATCATGTTTTTGTCCAGGTGGTTGAGACGTCTGGTGTCTAGTTCACGATCTCAGACTGTAACAGTGTATCATGTTTTTGTCCAGGTGGTTGAGACATCTGGTGTCTAGTTCACGATCTCAGACTGTAACAGTGTATCGTGTTTTTGTCCAGGTGGTTGAGACGTCTGGTGTCTAGTTCACGATCTCAGACTGTAACAGTGTATCGTGTTTTTGTCCAGGTGGTTGAGACGTCTGGTGTCTAGTTCACGATCTCAGACTGTAACAGTGTATCATTTTTGTGTGCAGGTGTTTGAGACGTCCGGTGTCCAACTGATGGCTGACAGCCAGTACGACGCTCAGACCAGGATACAGGTGCTGCTGGAGTTCTTGCACGAACGCGAGCTGGACCTGGAGAACTTGGCGGAAAGCAAGCGCCTTCAGCTCGAGCAGTGTGTTCAGCTCAGACATTTTGAAATCGAGGCCAGACAGGTGAGGGAACGTCACATGATGTCGAGTTATTGATGGTGGTGATGGTGTATGTGGTGCCGAGTGCCAGGGATCACAGTGCTTGTTGACAGTCACAAAACGTGATGAAATAAAACTTTCTGTGACATATTTTTGCAGCGTTTAAATGGAATGTGAGAGAACAACAGTTATGCTTCAAAGTTTTTTTATTTGCTCTGCTTTCGAAATAACTGGTGTAATTCATAAAGAAGTAAATGGCTAGGCATGATATTTGAATCTTTAGGTGATCATGTAGGGCTGTTCACTAAGCATTAGTTTATTTGCTTACAAACAGATGACCCTTTTAGGTTATTTGTTAATCATTGTTTGCATTTGCTTACAAACAGCTGATCAGTTTGGGTTGTTTCTTAAGCACTGTTTATATTTTCTAACCAACAGGTGATCAGTTGGATCCGGAACGGAGAGACGATGCTAACGTCCAGTTTTATGTGCCCCAATTCTCTACCAGAGGCTGACCAGCTCAAGCAACAGCATGAGCAGTTCCAGATGGCTATAGAGGTCAGTATGACGTACCTGTAATCCTGCACAGTTCAACGACAGACTTCAGGACTTGGGCATGCCTTGGTACATTTAGTTTAGGGGAATGTTATCTGATTGTCTGATCGGTAAGGTTATGTCCCTGATGCAAATTGCGTGTTTTGGATATCTGCCTGACTGAGAGTTGGGTACAAGGTATCATTAATATACAAGGTAGGAATACAGAAAGTTGGCTGAATTGCAAGGGGGAAAAGGGGTTGAAAAAGAAAGAAATATTAACAGTGAAATACGACAATGTATTGAACTTTGGCTTAGCAAAGTATGTCACTTCAAAAATGCTGAACTTTAGGTGAAAAACATATGTAGAGTTTCAAACCAAAAGAGAGAAAGAAAAAAAAATTTTTTTTAGAATATTTCAGATTTTTAAAAAAAAAAACACTATTATGTAATTAGGAACACATGTTGGCTGTTCACTGAGTGTGAAGATAATTCTTCAAAACATACCAATAGTACCAAGTAAGAATTTTGCAGGACATGCACATTTCCAGTCTGGTTGTGGGTGCATTATGAGATACGAATTAACCTACCAGTCCGTTTCCATACATTTGAGGTATTAAATCAGGACAGAAAGTTTAAGCCGTGCATCGCCTCTTGCAGTAGACATCTCGAAGTTGTCGATAACTGTTTATTTAATTAATGGTATTGAATATTAATATGTGTTTATAGCTTTTTTTTTTTTTTTTTTTTGGAAAAGCACGTTATCAATAATCTAGTTTTAATTATCACCACTTCAGTGCATCTCTGTTCTTGAGTTTGGCATAAAATACCAATCAGGTCAATAAATAAAACAGAGCGTACATGTGTTTCACGTAGCTCTAATATCAGATATATCAGAGAGATGGCAAGAATAGTGAGGTCTCTCGCAACGTAGAACGATGAACACAAAGAGAAATAATCTTAACGTTTTTCTGGTAAGGTTCATTTGTTTTCTGCTAGAAAAGTCCGTCATTAATACAATAATCAGAAAAAATGCATTGCATCTGCTGGCTTACCTTGGTGAAGGTAATGAATTGTTTTGTAAGGCCATGTTTAAGAAGTGTTCGTTGATGTTGCATAAAATGTTTAAAACGGTTCTGTAGTTCATCCGATACCTTGTACACCTGTTTGAAATAACGTGGCATGTCACAGGCAAGGTCATCCTGTCCAGGAGCAAGACTGAGAATCTTTTGAAGGCCCTTATTCTCTATTCTCTCTTGTATCACCTATTCAGTTATGAAATCTGGTGGCAGAGCCATTAACGTTCGAGATACACCAGTAACAGTCCAGTTTATAATCATGAGGTCAGTCAGTTATGATTGTCATGCAGAGAGATAATCAGAGGTCAGTTGAATTCTGACTTTCTGTTATTATGCCTCTTCGGAGCTGTCTGCTCAATGCCAGGTAACACCTGTTTGTTATGGGAGTACAGTTAAGAAAAAGTGCACAAATTTTATTCTGTAGAAAAACAAGATCAGCATTTAAGTAGGGCAACCTCTCACCCATTACCCAATTTTCTCTCATCATAATGCTGGCTGCTGTCATATAAGTGGAATATTCTTGAGTTCAGCGTTAAACACCAGTCAAATAACTAAATAAATTCCCCTCAGTGAGTATTTCAGGCCTAAGCCCTATAGTTGATGACATTGTGTGAGAAAACTGTGTAAGAAAACGTATTCATTACAATGGTCAGTTTAAGTCGAAATTAAGTCCCATTTCCCCCCGGAAAAACGTACCACAGTTAAATCTATGTAAGTAGGTACATAGGAGTACATCAAACGAATATGTATGAAAGTTCGGCCTAATTGGTGATCCACATTACATGCTATTTTAGCGCAAGGCAGGTGTATCAGCCATTCTGTTGTGTAGCCCTAAGGAGATACATCTTGTCACCTGTGTTGATGGTAGACGTCACCCTTTGGCGTTTTCTTTTTTAACAGGCAAGACTGATTGTTTTGTATTATAATAGATGGTAATTTATGACAAGTGGCTGAGTTGATTCAAAACAGGTAAAGACTCCAGGTGGTATTGGCATATTATAACCTATAATTAAAAATGAAGATCCAGACAAACAAAGGGGGAAGAACGCAATTGTTCAAGCAATCTTTCTTCACCATTGTGATTTGTAACATGATTGTGAGACTTTCAGGCAGACAGGCTTTATGCCCCCTCTAAGACCCTGAACAAAAATTCATTTAAGACGGCAGATTTCCGAATCATTGTCAGCGGAGAGGAAATCACATCATGGTTGTAATGCTGATGACACTGTTGCTCAGCCAGGTGTGAAAAAAGAAAAGAAAAAAAAAGAAAAAAGAAGTTATACCTTCATCTCTCCCCCCACCCCCAAATCATCCCCACTCTGAAACAAAAAGAATCTTGTGGAAAACATTGACTGAGAGATAGCTATAGATGTGTTCACCTTGGTGTCACAATTTTGCTGTAGGGTTTTGGGGCACGTGGATCTTGAGGTCAAGGGTCAAGAGCAGCAGATCATGGAGATAAAATACATTTATACTTGTCATGAAGCCTCTCTGTTTTCATTATTGAATGCTGATGACAAAACCGCTCTCCGTGTTAATTCGTCCTGTGTATCCACTTGGGCTAACCGGGTCTCTATGTGTGTGTTTAAGTAAGAGTTTTGCGGCAGTCGTCATATCATTAGCTGTCGATCAGGTTTTTAATGCTGGTGATCTGGGTCTGAGTTTAAAGCTTACCAGAGATGTAAGTTTTGTGAGGGTACCGGTACTAATAGAAGTGTTTAACTGTTTCAGATGTTACCAGTTTGGAGGCAAGTTATAAGGTTTTTTTTTGTCAGCACTGGAAGTAGAAAATAACTGTCTGATTCAACTTTGACATGTGCTGAACTGTGGCCAACTTGAGTAGGTTCAGCATGCTGTATAACGGGATCTTTCCTGGCTTAGATTTTAGAGTGCTATGACCAGGAGCCAAGTTCTCTCAGAACTTCAATAGTCTTTTCTGCACAAGTGTTAAGAAGTGTTCATAATGTGACATGTCGCATTGAATCTTGACCTTGATCCCATCATCGAATATGTGTATTTCCTCAATAATTCCACGGCTTTCATGCTGTGAAGTCATGACTTCATACAGGTAGATCACCTGTGCTCTTGTTAGTTTTAAATTTGTTTTTATTCACATGTAGTCTTACAGTCACTTCCATGTTTTCTAATATTTTGTTCGGGTTTATTTCTCGTGTCCTTCCAGAAAACACACATGAGCGTGGTGCAGATTACCCAGAAGGCCGAGGCGATGATCCAGGGCGGCCATTACAACTCGGAGCTGGTGAGAGCGATTGCGGAGAACGTGACGATGACGTGGCAGCAGCTGATGTACCATGCCGAGGAGAGGCACAAGCTGGTGATGGCCTCCATGAACTGGTACAAGACTGCAGAACAGGTCAGGAGATTCTCTGATGGGATGAACATGGTGGCCAGTCAGTGGTCTGTGGCAGAATATAGTTGGAAGTTGTGATACATTTAAACTAAAAGCAAAGAATATAATGTGAAATGAAGTTTGGACTGTGAACCCATATTAAAATGTACATAAGGGGCGTCCGGGGCTCAGTCGGTTAGCACGCTATCACAGTGCAATGACCCAGAAAGCCTCCCACCAATGCGGTCGCTGTGAGTTCAAGACCAGCTCATGCTGGCTTCCTCTCCAGCTGTACGTGGGAAAGTCTGCCAGCAACCTGCGTATGGTCATGGGTTTCTGCCGGGCTCTGCCTGGTTTCCTCCCACCATAATGCTGACCGCTGTAGTATAAGTGAAATATTCTTGAGTACGGCATAAAACACCAATCAAATAAATCAAATGTACATACGTGAGGCATCACCAGTTGTTTTTTGTAGCATTGGTTGCACTTGTTGCTGGAAAAGTCATGTCTCAGAAAATAATACATGACACGTACTTTAAGCATCAAGGTATATATCAGAACCATTCCTATGAAATTGTGGTATTTTCATAAATTTTGCATAAAGTTTTCATACTTCACACTTGATACTTTGCATGAAGAAAAACTTTAGCCATGAAGGTGACTTTTCACCTGTTGCCGTAGTATCTGACGAGAATTCTGTGTTGTCCTGTCCTCAGGTGTGCTCTGTTCTGGAGAGTTTGGATCGAGAGTATCAGCGTGACGAGGACTGGTGCAGCACGGAGCGAGCGAATGCCGCTGACAAAGTCTCGTATCTCCATCAGCTGATCATTAAACACCAGGACCAGAAAGAGGCTTTCCTGAAGGTAGGACAGTTGATTGACAAGAGTCGTCTTCATTTTAAAATCTTGTGACGAGGTGAAACAGCATGTACAGGTGTAGCCTCATTTTCTGGATGGTGCTTTATGCATTGCATATACAGGTACTTTCAGTGTTTATTAAAGGGGTGAGTGTGGTCAAGTGGTCAAGGTGCTTGCCTTTCAGTTGCAAAGAAACAGGAGAAGGAGGAGTTTCAAACCTAGCCTTTTACAGAGATTTTGTGGATTTAATGTTTGTGGAACCTTGGTCAAAACGAGCGGTCAACAACACTCATGTGGCCGGGTGCCTAGTCTAACATTTGTGGGAAGACCACCTGTAATCAGTAACTTGCCAAAGGTTGGGTTCCAGAGCAGTACTGTTATGTGCTAGAAATCCAGCCTGCATGGGTTTGGCTATGGCCTGAAGAGGTGGAAGGTTTAGGGAAACGTGGTAGTTTCCTCCCAGGCTGTCCTGGGTTTGGCTATGGCCTGAAGAGGTGGAAGGTTTAGGGAAACGTGGTAGTTTCCTCCCAGGCTGTCCTGGGTTTGGCTATGGCCTGAAGAGGTGGAAGGTTTAGGGAAACGTGGTAGTTTCCTCCCAGGCTGTCCTGGGTTTGGCTATGGCCTGAAGAGGTGGAAGGTTTAGGGAAACGTGGTAGTTTCCTCCCAGGCTGTCCTGGGTTTGGCTATGGCCTGAAGAGGTGGAAGGTTTAGGGAAACGTGGTAGTTTCCTCCCAGGCTGTCCTGGGTTTGGCTATGGCCTGAAGAGGTGGAAGGTTTAGGGAAACGTGGTAGTTTCCTCCCAGGCTGTCCTGGGTTTCCTCCACCTCCTAAATCATATAAATCATCATGTGAGTAAAAGCATCTTTAGTATAACATTATTAATCATGACTGAATTGCATTAAAGTTCAGGACTAAATGTATTAAGTGCCGTTGCAGATTTATCTGTCGCACCTGTCTGACTGGATTCCTCTCCACTTGTATGTGAGAAGGTGCTCCAGCAACCAGCGACTTGTCGTGGGTTTCTCCCGGGCCCTGCCTGGTTTCCTCCCACCATAATGCTTGCAGTCTTCTTAGTAGTGAAATGTTCTTGAGAACGGCGTAAAACACCAATCAGGTAAATGAATAAATAAATCTGTCATACAAGTATTGCTGATCAAGTGAAAACGCATCAGTATGTTGCAAGTGGTACTGTCCAGGCTAGACCATGTGTATGGCTTGAGTGTGGCAGCTTGCAGCCGTAACAGGTAAAATAATCCTGGATTTTCATGAACTTGTATTGAAATTGATTGAAACTCTCAAGAGAGGAAGAAATCACCCATTGTCAGCTTTCCCCAGCGTTGTCGCCGTTCATTGTTGGAGGGGATTTCATCCAATCAATAAGCTTGTTTCTGTTGCCGTTGCAGGCATGCACGCTGGCCAGACGAACTGCAGACACGTTTCTGAAGTATGTGCACAGGAACCTGCACTTCATGGGCATGCAGCTGAAGGCGCGCAGCCCAGAGGCCCATGTCAAAGGTGAGGCGATTCTGAAATCTCGAAGGGAAAGGGAAGCTAGGGCTGGCTTATTGTGGTGGCTTGTGTCTGAAAGCCATCCATAGCACTCTGTATGGGCTGTATAAATGACACTGGATTTCATCAAGGACTATTGACGTTATTGGTTTTACCTGAGTTCTTTTAATCTTAGTATTTCGATTTGAGGTTTGTTCACATGATGGAAGGATATCCTGAGAACTAGAAAAATATTTGATGACCTTTATGTGCACTTTTAAATTGATTCTGTGTGTCAAACTTTCTGAGACATATGTGTGAAATATATGAAAACACGTGTAGAAATATGAAAAATGAATTATGAGCTTCTAAAGCCTACATGTGATTGATGCACCTCTTTTCCATCTTTACTTTGGGACATGAAACAGTTCTGTTAAGAACAAGTGTCCTGAACTTTTATTGTTAAGAATTGTGGGAAGTCTAATAAAAGGTGTGCTTATTTTTCCCCTCTCTGCGGTTTTTTGCTAGCCACCCTCGATCAGCTGTTCCAGCAGGAGAACATAGTGCTAGAATTTTGGACTGTCCGGAAGAAGAAACTTGACCAGTGCCATCAGTATGCTCTGTTCGAGCGTAGTGCTAAGCAGGTAATGTACACACGTGGGAATTGTCGGTAATGTCCAAGGACAGAAATTTGATAATTGAGAGCATTCTCTTGTCTTCGCTTTTTATTGTAGTGCATATGTATATGGTTACAAGGAACATACAGGTTATAACAAACCCTTTAAAAGACTAAGCAAGAAATTTGACTTTTGCCTTTGTTTTTTGAAGGCAGTCTAAAAAGTTACGGAATTTCACTGCCTAGTCATGAAAAGTTTGGAAAAGTTTCGAGCATTTCCTTGGAATGATATTACAAATAATATATGAAGGAGTCCAAAATAGGTTCAGGAGAATGAAGCCTTGTTCATGGAAAAGGCCTGGGAAAGTGCAGGCCAAGAAAAGAGAAAGATGAATTAATTCTCATAAAGGTGTTCAGTAGATACTTGTAGTGTTGTAGCTTTAAAGTTACAATTCCTTATTTCATCAAATCATAGTAAATCTGATACCTTGACTCTTTGGTAGAAAATGCCATTCTTTGAAAGCTTTTGAATACCGAGTATAAAGGTTCATAGGTGATGGATAAGAAACTAAATTTATGGTTATGGCAAGGATAACTTACCTGCTTAAAATAACAGCGCTTGACAATATTTCAAAAAGTTATTACAGGTACAAAAGTAACATCTCATCAGTAATATTATAGGTATCTAATACAAACAGTAATCAGTTAAAAGAGAATTATCTCCTCCACTCACCAGTTAATCCTGTTTCCTCGTCTTAAACCGGAGAAACAAACAAAATCCTTTAAAGAAGAAATGATCCTCAGACAAAAGACACCAGAAACACTCTGTTTTTGTCGGTACGGTGCGGAGCAGGACAGTATGCATGTTATGCAGCATCATGACAGGATTCTCGGAGAGTTCTTTACTGGTCCATCCATGGCTGCACTGATACATTTGTCTGCCTGGATCACGGGCTAGGCCGGCCATGCTGTCACACGTGGGTGATAATCTCCTCTGTGGCTCATGGCCGACTGACTCTTGTCTTTGTTGTGGATTAGTGGCAGAATTTAACCGGCTTGTAAAACTGACACCTAGAGACAAAATGTCAACATCAATACACGCACACATACACACCAACAGATAAACAATGCATTCGCTACTGTCATGTTTATTGTTGACAGATGATCACTCTTCTGGATTCGCAAGCTTGTTTGTAGGATGGCTTTATAGGCTTGGCTAACTTGGTAAATGGTTTGATTACACATTTAGTTTTCCCTTCAGTCTTTATGACACTTTTATTAAAGCAGGGACATAGAAACTGTATGTTGTGCTATTTCCTTGATGAAAGGGGAAATTTTTTTTTTGTGGAAGTTGTACAGTTTTGCCACTCTGAGGCTAGAATGTTAAAAATGTTATACTTTAATCTGAAGTCTACATTTTCACTTTGTCTTCCAATGTGACTCCTACTTTATGGAGCAGTTACAATCCGTTGTTATCAAAATAACAAGCATTCTCTCAATTTGATAGACTGAGATCATAAATGCATTTCCTTTTCAAATTAATCTTGAATGATGCTGATTTGTTTGCATCAGTGTTGAAGGAACGCGGAACCAAGTCACCTTTGTCGTTGATATGATAAAGGACGTAGGGAACGCGAGAAGCATTTAGTAAGATTTCGAACAGAAAAGTGGTTTATTCATTGATGTTAACACGTACAGTGTTATTTTTGACAAGCCGCCTGTGTTTTCTAGGATACGATGGATATTTTCAGGCTTACCAGTGGGTCTTTGTCTTATCTTTGACTCTTAGTATTGGCTGTAAGCTATTTCTGTCTACTCTTTAAGTAAATTCCCTAAAAACCAAAACACACACACACAATAAAAATGGACTTCACGACGTGAAAACATGGGAGTGTTTTTAAACTTGTGGTGTTGAATTTATCCAAAATTTGATTTCAGAAATGATGATGAGATTGGCACTGAGGTAGTTTTAGCATGCAAAATTTTACGTTTTTTTTTTCCATTTTTCATTGTTTTGTTGGTTTTTTTTTTGTCAAATTCTTTAACAGGAAAGAATGAAATATTTCAGGTAGATATGGGGGTTAAGCACGTGTGCATGTGGGGAGTAGATATGTGTAGGCTACAGAGACGTGGGGCGCTAGGACAACAATCTCACGTTGACACAGAGATTTACTTTTGAATCAGGCTTTGTGGACATACAAAGTTGTTGTGGGAAAGAAATTTAACCCCTTTTCTCCAGAGCAAGACAGAGAAACAAGAAATATTCAAATCATTTTGTACAGCTTCTTTTTCTAAAATTTAATTGATATTTTTTGAAATTTAGTTAGAAAGTTGCTAAGTTAGGTGCAAGTATGTAAACAAAGTATTCAGAAAAGTTTTTTTTGTGATGGTGATAGTACCTTTCAGGTGATATTTTTATGAATGGTTTTGTGTTAGCTGCATCCTGTCTAATGATGTAGGAACAAGGGTTAAATGCTATATGAAGCGTTCTTTGCATATGGAAGCACCTGCCAGTCTTTGTGTGTACATTAAGACTGCCATTCAGTTAGCATTTGTTAACATGAAAGCCTGATGTTGTGGACATCATCGAAGTTTAGAAATGCCATTCAGACTGTTGACGATGAAATTGAAGGCAAATTATGTGAATTTTGGTCTTGGATTTATGTCCTGTGGGTGTATTGGAAAACAGGACTTGAAATTGATTTGGATACTTTGGGCTGGCAGAGAAGTAAGTTTTGTATTTTTGTTTTTGTTTTTTTTTTCTGGTATTTTTGTTTTTAAACAGAAGAATATTAGATAGTAAAGATAGTAACAGGTTTTCTTTTTAACTTTCTTTATCGCTACAGAAATGTTGTATTAACGAAAAAAAAACAAAAACAGAAAAGGTATAGCAAAATTTCTGATTTTCTGGGAGTATCACTTGAATTTAAAATTTGTATTAAGGAATTAAATTTTTTAGATGGATACATGCAAGTTTAAATAAGAATTAATTTAGCTTAAACTTCAGTTTAAGTGAAATATATTCCTCTGTCTCTTATATAAATATGAAGTAAAAAAGACATATGTTTCATAAGTTTTAAAAGATGACATAGTCAAAGGAGTTTCAATTTGTGTGTCATTCATTATTGTTGGTTATTCAAAGAATAAAAGATATCTTATGTTGATAATTTCTTGGTGTATCAGTGTGCAATACACGTACACATATTTCCTGGCAAAGCTGCCAATCAGACTTGATCAGAAATATTGTATCAGCTCTACAGATAATGACCAAGTTGTTTAGTCGCTGATGTAATTTCATGTCAATCCCTACGAAACAGAAGAACGTTACTCTTTTTCTTATTTTGAAATTGATATTTAAATTATTATGAATGTTTTATTAATATTTTGGTATATTGACATCTTGTCGATATTGATATTTCCTGACATTGACACTTTCTTCACAAAGACATTTTGTTTCATTCAGGTATTAATATTTTGTTAATGTTGATGTTTTTGTCGACCTCACCATTTTGTTGATACCGATCTTGTATTGATGTTGATATTTAGTTGTTATACATGTGGTTACATTTCTTGATAAGGATATGGTCTTTTATTAATATTTCTCTGGATCGTCACATTTTGGTGATGGATAAAACTGATGTTGACATGTTGTTGCCATTGCTGTGTTGTAGGCCCTGGACTGGATTCATGACACAGGTGAATTTTACTTGTCCACCCACACCAATGTCGGGGAAAATCAGCAGGAGACAGAAGCTCTCCTTAAAGAACACCACGAGTTCAAGGCAACAGCTAAGGTCAGTGCTGCAGCAGTTCTAACGGGGAACCTTTCCTGCCTAAAGTCGTTCGTACTTAAGCTGTGTTTTCTGTCGTTCTTTCCCACAATCATGTTTTGTGTAAAACTAACAAGCAGTAGTACTTGCGAATTACAAGAGAACGATGGTCAGTCCTGCGAGGTCATAAGCTCCCTTTTGACATGGGAAAAAGTACCTCATGGTCACTTCATGTCACAGAAAACTAAGGAATGAAAAATGTTTCTAAAGAACGCAGTTATGTTGGATTTGTTTGAATTTTGTCTTTTTATGTAATCTTTTCTCACATAATGCTTTGTACATTCAGCAAATGTTATAAATTTGCATGGGTAATCTATGGGTAATCTTGAGTTGTAGTCTCGATCACTGTAAATGATCTGAAGTTCCACCCAAATCTGTATTGCTGATTGAAATATGATCGCGGTATTGCTACAGTGTGCCAAGCCTTTAAATAATCAGTCCTTCATTTATGAGTTGCTCAGTTTGCTTGATTCTTTATGTTTCGTTGAAATCCTCAGTGTTTTGTTTAAATCCTCAGGGTTCGGTTTAAATACTCAGGGTTTTGTTGAAGTAGTCAGCACTTGGTTAAAGTTCTCAGTGTTTGGTTGAAGTCTCCAGTGTTTGGTTGAAATCATCAGTGTTGGTTGGAAATTTGTTTCAGTCCTCAGTTGTTTACAAATTTCCGCAATATCCTTCCCTTAGATAATTCCTCTCCATATTTTTTCAGCGCCAATGTCCTATGTCTTTACTCTCTGTTTTCAGGAAACCAAAGAAAAAGTTAAACTCTTGTTACAATTGGCCGAGAGTTTGGTCACTAAGGGTCATCCCCATGCGAACAGCATCAAGTCCTGGGTGTCTGCTGTCGACAAAAGATACAAGGACTTCGCCTCGCGTATGGAGAAGTACCGAATCCGATTAGAGACAACCCTAGGGTTGACTGAAGAGGTAAGTCTCGAAGAGTCTCAGGTGAAGAAAAACATGTGAAAAACTAGTGAAAGGGTGAAGGAGTGGAATGTAAGAAAAAAGCTTGAAAGTTAAGATGTACTTTTCACAAAACCTCATGAACCAGCTTCTTGTAAATTTCGTCTTAAATCACATCGCTCTGTGGCGCTATAACTCTGGTAACATCATTTACGTTAAAAAAAAGACCCTGCAATTAATTTGATTAATGGTAACCCCACAAGTGACCTTGTCAATTTCAAGGTCATTGGTGTTCAATTCTTCTGCATTGAGTGTTCATTTCAGATAGTTTTGAAAGTTTGTCCTGGTTTTTGGATGTTATCTTTCTCCAGGTGAAAGACAGTTCACATTCATTTCACCAAAACGTCTTAAGTCCCGAATCTTAATCTTAAGTCCTAAGATTTACCAGTTCGTTGCACAGTCTTTTGGGAAACCGTCATATGAGGGAAGTTTTAACTGAGGACCCAAGTTGTGATTTATGACCTTTAGTGAAATGGTGCCCCTGGTTTTATCATGTTTTTGCCACAAAATGATTGAAGTACTGACAATGTGGCGTTAGACCATAATTTCTCCTCCCCTTATTCCTTCTGCTGATTGCAGAAGAGTGGGAAACTTTATATTCATGCATCGTCATTTTTTACATTCAGCCTCAATCCACACCCCAACAGCCTCCACAGCAAGAAACAAAGACTCACCACAGCGAATCAGAGGACCGTCATAGCGACCCAACGATTGAAGAGAAACTACAACACACCTCCAAAGAGCTGACTGAGGAAAAGAGGCGATCTGCTAGAAGAAGAGAGTATGTTTTTGTTTTCGTATTTTTGTTGGCAGGGTAGACTGTTGTGGAACTTCACGGAATATGTTGAGTTCATATTTTCCTGGAGACTTAGTCTTCTCTCTGCCTTGTTTCTCTAGGTTCATAAGTCTTTGTCATAAAAAGGCTATTTTAAATAAAAATAAGGTACTTTGGGTCATTTTCTTCTTGCTGGGTAAGTATTATGTATACGAGATCAAAGGACAATTAAGTGTTACGTAAATTTCACCAACTTCAGAACAAATTTTGACATGTCTATAGGCAAAGTCCTAGGATTCTAGTTTATAGAGTTATGTTATGTCATCTTTGGAATGATTTCATTGCTACCTCAGTAAGTTCAAAATGGATTGAAGTTGGTTGTATGGTAATTTAACGAATAACTGGTAAAAAGATAACTGAAATGCAATTTGTCATATGACTTTTCAGTTTTAATGAATTATTTATTTAACTTCTGTTTTTAGTAAGAGTTGCGTTTATTTCAAATTGATGTTCTTTAATCAACAGGTTTATTATGGCTGAACTGTTACAGACAGAGAGGGCATATGTCAAGGACCTCGAAATCTGTCTCAATGTGAGTACATCATCTGTTGTCTCTGTTTGAGTGGGATTTGAACCGTTAGGTGTGAAATCTTTTCGGGTTTCTATCATTTATCTCACCGAAATGTGTTACCGGCTCTGGGACCTGTAATTTGAACTGGGACCTCCACGTTGGTGAGTAGCACCTGGGTCATTGCCTTGCTCTTCTCACCAGCACAGTGACTGTGACTTCAGGGCGGATTCCATTCTAGTCATGTGGTGGAAGATCTGCTCACAGTTTGTGGAAGGTGGTGGGTGTCCGCTGGGCGCTGTAAGGTTTTCTCCCTCCATAATGCTGCCTTCCGGGCGCTGTAAGGTTTTCTCCCTCCATAATGCTGCCTTCCGCCGTACAAGTGAAATATTCTTGAGTAAGGTTTGAAACACCAATAAATAAGTAAGTACACAAATTAAAAAAAAAAATTAAAACACAGATAAATAAACACATTGATTGAGGGTGTCCACACATCTGATGAATTCGTCCAGTCTGTTTGAAAATTTAGAAAATTGAAAAATTGCAGCTGTATCATAATGATATTTATAATATAATCATTAATTTTTAATTTTATTTTTTTACAGAGTTACCTGATAGAAATGACCAATGCGAAAAACAACATACCTCCGAAAATCCGCGATAAATGTGGTGTGATCTTCAGTAATATCACTCAAATCTATGAGTTTCACAACAGGTCAGTATCCTAAAGCTGCCGGCAAACGTAGATGATCTGCCAGCAACCTTACAATGGTCATGGGTTTCCCCCGCCCAGGCTATGCCCAGTTTCCTCTTGTCATAAGGATGGCTGCCTGTGTATAAGTGAAGAGTTAGTGAGTGCTTGGGGTTTAACGTCGTACTTAACAGTGTTTCAGTCATACGACGACGAGGAGTCCTTCTGGTATAGTGTGTCTTCTTGTGGCAGGCTGAGTCCATGCCGCCAAAGTGCTGCTGCCACGGGAACATCATACCAAAGACACCAGACATGACACCCCACCCAGTCACATTATACTGACACCCCACCCAGTCACATTATACTGACACCAAGAAAGGCAGCAACAAGTACCAGTTTTAAAGTCTTTGGTGTGACTCGACCCAGGCTTGAGCCTGGATCTCCCGTCCTGGAGGTGCACGCTCTAACCACTAGACCACCAAGGCGGTATTATAAGTGAAGGAGTTTGAAGTTTGACAATAAATATATAAATCAGTGCAAAGCTGGGAAATTTTAGAGAGATTTCCCTCAATCATTCCTTAACCATTTTTTGCATATGAAAGATCAACTTGATTTTGGACTCAAGATTACATTGGTTGGGTTCGCCAATTTCAAAAGGTCACAAAAAGTAAAATTTTATCAATCTTCATAAAATGTTGCCCACGGAATATATTTGAATAAGCATGCAAAATAGTTGGAAGAGCTACGTTCAAAAAATCGGCACCAAGCGCACTAACAGTATGTGTACCTCTAAAATTGGATTGGAGAATTACTGATTCGATGACTGCTGGTTACAGCCATCAGCCCAATGAGATCTTCTCCAGCTCTGGCTGCTTCAGCTGTGTCTTCTAATTTTTTGTGGCTTTAAATCCGCTGGGTTGTCGTGAGTCCTCCGCCTGTCAAACCCAACTGCCATCATTGGAGGGAAAAATTCTTTAAAAGCATTAAACAACAATCAAAATATAAGTAAATGAAACAGTGTTAATGTCAGTAGTTCTATCTTTGAGGTGTAAATTTCTAAATCTTTCGTTTAATTATTTCTTTCTTTTTATTTTATTTTATATTTGTTTTTTTTTTTCACATTCTACAGTGTCTTTCTGAAAGAGTTGGAAAAATACGAAACAATACCAGAAGATGTGGGCCATTGTTTTGTCACCTGGGTAAGTTCTCGTTTTCAGATGTTCCGGACATTTTTCACAAAGCGTTATATGCGTGTAACTTCTGTGGCCACCAGTACTGTAGGCATTGCATTGCCATGAAAGTTTTATGGTTGACCCTATTCAACAGATCTCTTGCTAAGATGTTTTTAGACAAATGTTTTTCTTACATTTTATGTATCAGTACTCAAATGTAGTTTGATAAGAGAAAGGACTTATGAAATATTTCCTACTGTAACTAAATGAAAATTAGCAGGACGTAAAACTTATTACAGAGTTTGCTCAATTATCTCCCCTTGGCCGAAATGGTTTGTTCAGTGGTAGATGTGTTTTTTCAGTTTCTCAGAAGCAGTGGTATGATTAAGCAGACTAGGAAACAAATTATAATGGAGAATTAAACGCATCTCCATGTGCAGTAATTTTACACCACCTTTTAATCCTCATTCTGGCATTTTTCAACATAGTTATTATAAAAGAGAGTACAAATGGCGAAAAATGGTCTGGAGAGTCCTTTACATCTTCATTATTGTTGGACTCTCATATACTAACTGAGTCTATAACATCAAGGAAATAAATGTAATAAAAAAACAATTTGTCTGTTTTCAGGCTGAGAAGTTCTCTATGTATGTGACTTACTGTAAAAACAAACCTGACTCTAACCAGCTACTTGTGGAGGCTGCGGGCAGTTTCTTTGAGGTCAGTGTTTGGTGGAAAGGATTTGCGTTCTATTAATCACTTTTGATGGAAGTTTTCGCTGGTGATGTATAATTGCCTTTGCTGTACAAACAGTAGTTCTACCTCAATTGGTGAAAATCACTTGAAGTCACATGTGTTACAACATTTTGCACGGTTTTTCACTGGCTTGGCACGAAAGGTTGATTGGTGAAAAAGTTTCACATTAAGTGAAAGCTGGTTGGAGCTGCTTACAACCAGCTAAAAAACCAGGAAGTCCCAAATAAAATCCTGAGGCCACATTGAAAACTTCTGTCTTGTTTAAATGTTTGTTTCTCATGTTTTTTTAGCACCTAGTATAAATGTAATGCACAGGGTTTCGAGAATTCCAACTGCACATATAAATAATAATTTTTTCTTTTTTTTTGGAATTCTTTTCATCTGACCATTACATGTAATTATATGTAAATGCACATCATGACTTGGTAATCATGGGAATTTTCTGTGTGTGTAGGAGATGCAACAGAGACACAAACTAAACGAACCTCTGGCATCTTACCTGATCAAACCAGTACAGAGGATCACCAAGTACCAGCTGCTGCTGAAAGATTTGCTGGCCTGCTGCGAGGAACACACAGGGGAAATCAGGGTAAGGCGTGAACTCATGCTTTAACTGTGGCAGACAGTTCTGTCATGTCCGTCGGTTTGTCTGTTGGTTGGTCGATCAAATGGTGGTCGTTAATTGGTACCAAGTACCGAAGGACTTGCTGGCCTTCTGTGAGGAACACATGCTGGAAATCAGGATAAGACGTGAAACCGGCTTCATCTGTGGCCAGCAGTTCTGTCTGTTTGTCTGTCCGTCAGTTGTTGTGTCAGCCAGATTATACTTTAGTTGGTACCAGATACTATTTTCCTTGCTGGTCTGCTGAACCCACCAGGAAAATCAATGTAGTTAATCGGATCATAGAGACAAGCAAAGCTGGAAGAATGTTAAGTGTAATATTGCCCTGTCCTTGAAATGAGTTAATAAGTAAGCTACCAAAATAATACTGATTATTCCTCACATGATGGCTTGTCTTTGAAGTGAATAGTCCTTGAAAGTGCTTGGATACATAGGATATTAGGTGCTTGAAAAACTCCTATAAAACATTTTCCTTCGTGGGTGGGAAAGCCGTTGTTGTGCCAATCCGTACCAAAACGATCGAGACGTCAGAATTGATCAATTGAGATCATTTAAAGTGAGCGAATGTATTTCATGTAATACTAATACTTCATCTAAAATTGCACTTTCAAAAGCATGTTAAAGTCTAAAAATGATACTTTTGATATTGAGACTTTTTTTTTGATGATGAATTAATCAATCTTCACAAATAAGCAGTAATTCTAACCCTATTGGATACACCACTACCCCCGACTGGACACACATACAAACAGCAGTTGTTTTTATCAGTACTTTGTGGACTTTTATTGTCTGAATCCATTTCTATTAACACTGATGAAATTGATGGTTTTTACTGTTCACAGGATGGCTTAGAAGTCATGTTAAATGTGCCAAAGAAAGCTAATGATGCCATGCACCTGAGTTTGCTGGAAGGTTTGCAGGTGAGTATATATCTAGTCTTCTCTCTCCTCCTGGTGTTGTACATAGTGAGTCCGCCGATGAAAAACGAAAGGCTCCTCCGTGAGATATTTCGGATGGAAATGATATATACAAAATATCATACCAGTCTGTTGTTTTAGTGGTTCTAAAAGTACATTTTTTAAGTTATTTTGACTTCAAATTCAAAGCCATATACAGTCATTTAAATTGTATATCTGTACAGGTACTACAGTGCTTTAATTTTTTAGATGTTTTCAAGAATGTCTTCTTGTACGATATTCTTAAGAAGTAAGCTAATGAATAAAGAAATGTGAAAAATGCCAGATCTTGATAGAACAGGGCATTTAACACGTGTTCTTGTCCGTGTATGGGTGAAGGGAGATAATCAAGCCAAGTCATCTCTTATGGTTATTTATGGCTAGTATAAATGGATGCATGAAAATAGAAGAAATGAAATGAAATTTACCAGTAAGATAAAAAAAAAAATGTAAATTAAGCCCAGAATAATTCTAATCATTACAAAAAGGTTCTATCGAGTGAATGAGTGATTCAATCCAATGCAAACACCTTATCCACATTCTGACATATTTTGACCTCAATATGCTACTAGTGTGGTGTTAGACAAGGAATAAATTGTGTGTAAATTACCTAAAATTTTGCCAAAAAAGTGAATTTTTAGAGGCAAATTTATACCATAAAACATTAGTCTTGATGCGGAAACTTACATTTTTCCAGTAGGATATTATTCTACCTTCCAAACAAACCCCAAAACGAATTTCTAAAATCAGTAAAACTCCCAGAGTGAGGAAAAATTAGCAGCTTCTTCTCAGAGGAAATGTTAGGTCATTTAGGGTATTCGTTGTAACATTCACCGTGGTGTTTTGTTTACAGGACAGCCTTGTGGGGTTAGGAGAAGTTCTGCTACAGGACAACTTCACAGTCTGGGATCCCAAACAGTTGATCAAGAAAGGTCGAGAGAGACGCATCTTCCTGTTTGAAATGTGCCTGGTGTTCGCCAAAGAAGTGAAAGACAGCAACGGGAAAGCCAAATATGCGTACAAATTTAAATTAATGGTGGGTGTTAAAAAAAAAAAGAAAAAAAAATAAAGGAAATGTCAGAAGTTTGAAGAATTGAGATGATGGTCTGATAAGTTGATCAGTGCACAGAAATTGGTGGTTTTAGCTTTTAGCAGGAAAAAGTTGCTGTTGTTACAATGTTCGGGTGGCTGCAAAATAACGAGAGAAAAAAACATGCATTTTGTCAAGTATTACAATAAGTGTGATATGCTCTGTTTACCCTTCATACATGTACGTCTCATTTCAACAGGATGCGTACTTTTTTCTTTTCTCACATGGTCAGTTCATCAAATGAACATCAGATCCATTCTTTTACTTTTCAGAAAAAAAAAAACTTGGAGAAAATGGAATTTATGCCTTTCAGCACCACTAATACATGTCAACAACATTGGAAGAATTACAGTATTGTTGTTGTTTTTGTTGCAGATAGCAGATATCAACATCACAGAGCACATAGAAGGGGATGAGTGTAAATTTGCCATATGGACAGGTCATGCTCCCATCTCAGACTACAAGATCATTCTCAAGGTGGGAGCAGTTTTTCTTGTGCTTTTTCATTTGTTATTTTGGAGGTACAGTTTCACATATTCATGATTGTGCACAGTGCTCTCATTGGTTCTTTAAACCTTTTACAGTACTTGAGTTTTGTTAGAAGGCTTGGAAACCATGACAGTCTTTGAAAAAAAGACTTTGTTTTAGAATGTATCCCTGAGTATTTTATTTTACAATGTTAAATATCATCTGTTTTACAAAGACTGATGTTACCCATTAATTTCCTTCCATGATGGTTAGGATGGGAGGATGTTGGCAAGGTATGGCTGGACCTGTAAATTCGTGGCACATCTGTGAACTGCTGACCTGAGGCACTGTCTTATCAGAAATTGTTTCAAACCTGTACATCCGATGTCTATCAGAAATCGTTTCACATCCGATATCTGTCAGAAATTGTTTCAAACTTTTACATCCGATATCTGTCAGAAATCGTTTCAAACCTTTACATCTGATATCTGTCAGAAATCGTTTCAAACCTTTACATCTGATATCTGTCAGAAATCATTTCAAACCTTTACATCCGATACCTGTCAGAAATCATTTCAAATCGTTTCAAACCTTTACATCCGATATCTGTCAGAAATCATTTCAAATCATTTCAAACCTTTACATCTGATATCTGTCAGAAATCGTTTCAAACCTTTACATCCGATATCTGTCAGAAATCATTTCAAACCGTTAAATTCGATATCTGTTAGAAATCGTTTCAAATCGTTACATCTGATATCTGTCAGAAATCATTTCAAACCTTTACATCCGATATCTGTCAGAAATCATTTCAAACCTTTACATCCGATATCTGTCAGAAATCATTTCAAATCATTTCAAACCTTTACATCTGATATCTGTCAGAAATCATTTCAAATCATTTCAAACCTTTACATCTGATATCTGTCAGAAATCGTTTCAAACCTTTACATCCGATATCTGTCAGAAATCATTTCAAATCGTTTCAAACCGTTAAATTCGGTATCTGTCAGAAATCGTTTCAAATCGTTACATCTGATATCTGTCAGAAATTGTTTCAAACCATTACATCCGATATCTGTCAGAAATCGTTTCAAACCATTACGTCCGATATCTGTCAGAAATCAACTCGTTTCAAACCTTTACATCTGATATATGTAGCTTCACTGTCCAGTTTTCATGTAGTCCTTTTTCAATGACTGTCTGCTTGATTGACAAGGTTTTCTCTTTGCTGGTCATCCTGAAATGGGGTTAGTCTTTTGTTCCTCCTGAAGGGTTCATGTACTATGACGACAACTTGCAGACATCGGGGTATTTGCCATTGTTAGCCGCGATCTGTTTCAGCATCCCTGAAACGTCCCGTTGCAGCATTGCCATTGTGTAGCACAGCGTAACTTAAGTCGTGAAATATGGCTCAGATCATTTTTGACAACAACATTGGTGTGTTGTCTGTAGGCACTGTTTTGCTCCATGATGCAATATGTCGGAAATTCCAGTGATTAGATCAGGCAAACATTAAAGAGACTCAAACTTTTTTTTAGATAAATAAAAACTCCAGGTAATTCCTTGAAAATTCTAATTCTGCGAGGAGTATATCATTCCTTTTTTTTTTTTTTATTTAAACGTGGGAAATTCACTTCATGGAACTAACCTTTTACAACAAATTAATTGTCACGTTATTCATGACCCGGTTTCCATTACCCAGCTACACCTGCCTTACACATGTTACTTTGGCTCTAACAACACACTTGGTGATTATATATCGAATGGGAGTCATGTCTTACCTTCTATTCATTAGCCTTGCTAGCATGCAGTGTAAAAATCACTCAGTTAAAAGAAAGCAATGGTAAAAGCAGAGTTAAGCTATGTTTAAGTGATATCGCAGATGCTTGTCATCGTCACGTTTCTCCTGCTGGTAAGTCTGTAGTGTAGCATTTACAATGTTATAAGATTGACAAAACATAGCGGTAAGGATTTTCAGTGAGAAGAAAATTTAGAAGTAGAATTTATTTAGCTCGGAAAAGGCAAGACAAAAAATTTGTCCAAAATTACTGTTTGAATGGCGTATAAAGAGGATAACTTAGTATGGTCATGGTTGAAGCAAAGTAAAGTACATTTTTACCGCTGTTTTTTCCTTCTTTTGTATAAACATAGCCATTTTGATGATAGTTTTCAAATGTAACATGAATAGGACAAAAAGTGGATAGAAAAAGTTGGGTTTTTTTCTTAGGTAAAATGAAGTAGAAAATGAATATTTATAATAGAAACCAGTGGATTAAATCCAGCTTATTACAATTTAATCACAAAACATCTTAAAAAAGATTATTTAGTATTTGATAGGTATTATACAGAGTACTCAGGAATTTTTCACTCAGACGAAGGCCAGCATTAAATAATTGTGGAAAGATACCTGACATAGTCCAAAGGAAAATCACAGTCATCCGGAGGTTACAGGCAAACATTTCACTGGAGAGGAATTAGGCCTACCTCAGCCAGAGCCGACTTGTGAGGGGCTCCTGGATCATTGTGAAACATCAATATGTAAGATAAGGTCTTACTATAAAGTTAAAATTTGGTCATTGAAAACTCCTGGAATTTCATGTTATTGTCTTTCTATGTCTTATTATTATTATTATTGGGGAGGGGGTGACACATGCTGCAAGCATTATTATACTTTTTCATATAGCCTAGCCCACCTGTGGTCCCCAAATGATCCTCTTCAGCCTCAACAGGCTGAATATTTCTGACAGCTGCCAATCAACAGTCTCCCCCTGTTAGGCCATGCACTTTTGTGATGGTTTAATATTCAAAGGGGCGGTTTTGTGAAAATTAATTCACATAATTTCTCAATGCGTAATTCTTTTAAGTTGTCAGATACCTGGTTGACACCGACAAATTTTTGAGCTGTTTCATCCCTATCCAACATTTTGTTCCTGTTTTGAACTTTGACAGTTTACCTGACTTTCCAGATGCATATGCAGGTTTAGTGTACTGTAAAAAGAAACTTAATTCATAGTCAGTAACCAAGTTTTGATCTGTTTTGCCAAAATTTGAAAAAATGTGTCCTTTTTTTGTTCTGGTATAGATTTGACCCAGCTGTTCTGTCAGCTCAGAGAAGCTTGTCTTGCTTTCACAATTTAATGCTTCTACAATGCTTGTTTGCAGACGCAGTAGGCAAATGAAGTGATGTGGACAGTCTCTATTATGGCAGTCTCAGCATGACATACCGTATTTCCCCTAAAATTTGGCATTTTTCAGAATCAATTTTGATTGATTCATCCACTTCTGAGAACCAGTTAAGACTTTTTCATGTGAAACCTGATTAATTTCTTTCCAGAAAAACTTAAGTGTTTGCATCAAAAGCATAATTTTAAGGCCTTTATGTGCTTCTGAAATTGCATGTCGACATGCTAAACATCAGGTAAAATACAGTAGTTATGAAAGCCACCCAAAGGTCACTGTCGCATGTTTGCATAAAATCAAGCCTCCAGAGGTTGATAACACTGGGGTCCTCTTCACCTTTGCCATCTGTGTAATGTTTGATCTGATAAAGTAGTGCTATTTACAGAATCACTGTCATTCTGTTGTACAATGAAAGTACAATAGACTCATTTCATGAGGAAATGTTGGCTTTGTGTTTTGCTTAATATGCTAATCAAAGTAACAGCTTGACCTTTATTATTGTTTTTCATTATTGTGAAAATCATTACACGGATTTCTGTATATGCATGTATAAAGTACATGTATTCCCAGTAGCGATGGTGCAATCTGGGCCTGTTGGGCTGAGGGGGTTGGCACGCCAACGCAGCGTAATGACACAGGAAGCCCTCACCAATGCAGCCGCTATGAGTTCAAACACAGCTCATGTTGGTTTCCTCTCTGGTCGTACGTGGGATGGTCAGTCTGCAACCTGTGGATAGTTGTAGGTTTCCCCCGGGCTCTGCTCGGTTTCTTCCCACCATAATGCTGGCCACTGTCGTGTAAGTGAAATATTCTTGAGTAAGGCGTAAAACACCAATCAATCAAATAAATAAATAAATTTAATTCTGTTACCATCTTGCTTCAGTGGAGCAATGTGTACATGTATATCAGGTGCTTTCTTTGGACTCCACTTATTGTCCTCCATCCTCTAACTTGATTACCCTCATGTAAGGGAAAGCATTATTTAGTACAATGCAGTGAAGTGAAAAAAAGGCAGACAAGGAAATAGCTGTGGAGACATACTGTATACAGAGTGGACGTTGTAATTACTCCGTTCTGTTGAGACATAAATGCTTTAAGGCCTTCAGTTTGATATGTGATGCTACCATGTCGTGTCATGTGTAACCTAGCAACAAGGCATGACAATAATATTTGTGTTAAGTTTGTTTGTTGTGGCACCTGGCAACATGATTTTATAACGTGACTCTTAACTGTGTCTGTTACTGTAGCATACATGTCATACATTCTTTATGCAAAGAAGAAGCATGGTATATGTAATATAGATGTTAATTTCGACACATGTGTAATATCATGAGCTACATTTGTTTCATGTTGACCAATGCCAAGCCTCTTGATACTTCAGACTGATGGGTAAAGAAGCAGTGGGCAAAAAAAATGCTCTGAATTGCTGCTTGATTTTAGTTTATATGCTGATGGAAGGACAGTTCCATACCGGCACTTGTTGATATGCCAGGCTGTGTTCAGATGCTTCCTTGCCTGGGACGCTACTGAGGTAAACTGACAAGAGGCAGGATACCGCTGGTTACATGCGACTTTTTGGCAATGTATCACACTGTTGTCCCTGCTCTGATTTTACTTTTTATATCCAAGGTTGTTCACTGATTGTACCTTCTGTTGTGATGGCCATTACCTTTTTAGCTCGGGTTTCTCTCATCTGCAGAAGTGGTTTTCTCTTTCGGACGTGTTTGAATGCGGCATCCATCAGAAGGTGTGGGGGGAGGGGGCTGCAGATTTATCTCACTTCAGCATAAAAATGATACATGACTTCAACATGAGGAATTACTGATAAAGTTCAAACCTTGGGCCATTTCCTCCATTTTCGCTGAAATTACTCCAGACTTCTTTTTTTTTTATTTTCAGATTGATTCTTAATTCTGAAATCAAACTGACCACATGGCTTTACCGTGACAAGTTTATAAAACAGATCAAAGTTCGAGTTTTGTGCCATTTCGTCAGTTTTGGACAAAATATGACCGTTTTTGTTCTGTTGTGGAATGTGACATATAACTGTTCTTATGAGGTTTCACACCAGAAGTGGGTACAGATCAAAAGCAGTATTTCCAGAATGCTCGTTCAAATAGTTTTGCACCCAGATAATTTAATTTCATGTAGACCTTTTGTTCATTTTTTTGGCAGGCATCGTCGCTCGACATGAAGCAAAGTTGGGTGAAGAAGATGAGAGAGCTCATCCAGGACCGACTGATGTATGTCCATGAAGCCCTCAGGGAACCCCTCATCAAACCCATGTTCTCCAAACCGCAGAGGTTCCACCCCAATAGAGTCAGCAAGTAAGTTCTGGTTTTGTATCAGCTTTTGAATACTTTCTACAACCCCTCATCAAACCCATGTTCTCCAAACCACAGAGGTTCCACCCCAATAGAGTCAGCAAGTAAGTTCTGGTTTTGTATCAGCATTTGAATACTTTCTACAACCCCTCATCAAACCCATGTTCTCCAAACCGCAGAGGTTCCACCCCAATAGAGTCAGCAAGTAAGTTCTGGTTTTGTATCAGCATTTGAACACTTTCTACAACCCCTCATCAAACCCATGTTCTCCAAACCACAGAGGTTCCACCCCAACAGAGTCAGCAAGTAAGTTCTGGTTTTGTATCAGCATTTGAATACTTTCTACAACCCCTCATCAAACCCATGTTCTCCAAACTGCTGAGGTTCCACCCCAATAGAGTCAGCAAGTAAGTTCTGGTTTTGTATCAGCTTTTGAATACTTTCTACAACCCCTCATCAAACCCATGTTCTCCAAACCACAGAGGTTCCACCCCAACAGAGTCAGCAAGTAAGTTCTGGTTTTGTATCAGCATTTGAATACTTTCTACAACCCCTCATCAAACCCATGTTCTCCAAACTGCTGAGGTTCCACCCCAATAGAGTCAGCAAGTAAGTTGTGGTTTTGTGTCAGCTTTTGAATACTTTCTACAACCCCTCATCAAACCCATGTTCTCCAAACTGCTGAGGTTCCACCCCAACAGAGTCAGCAAGTAAGTTCTGGTTTTGTATCAGCATTTGAACACTTTCTACAACCCCTCATCAAACCCATGTTCTCCAAACTGCTGAGGTTCCACCCCAATAGAGTCAGCAAGTAAGTTCTGGTTTTGTATCAGCATTTGAATACTTTCTACAACCCCTCATCAAACCAATGTTCTCCAAACTGCTGAGGTTCCACCCCAACAGAGTCAGCAAGTAACTTGTGGTTTTGTATCAGCATTTGAACACTTTCTACAACCCCTCATCAAACCCATGTTCTCCAAATCACAGAGGTTCCACCCCAACAAAGTCTGCAAGTAAGTTCTGGTTTTGTATCAGCATTTGAATACTTTCTGCAACCCCTCATCAAACCAATGTTCTCCAAACTGCTGAGGTTCCACCCCAACAGAGTCAGCAAGTAAGTTCTGGTTTTGTATCAGCATTTGAACACTTTCTACAACCCCTCATCGAACCCATGTTCTCCAAACCACAGAGGTTCCACCCCAACAGAGTCAGCAAGTAAGTTCTGGTTTTGTATCAGCTTTTGAATACTTTCTACAACCCCTCATCAAACCCATGTTCTCCAAACTGCTGAGGTTCCACCCCAATAGAGTCAGCAAGTAAGTTCTGGTTTTGTATCAGCTTTTGAATACTTTCTACAACCCCTCATCAAACCCATGTTCTCCAAACTGCTGAGGTTCCACCCCAACAGAGACAGCAAGTAAGTTGTGGTTTTGTATCAGCATTTGAACACTTTCTACAACCCCTCATCAAACCCATGTTCTCCAAACTGCTAAGGTTCCACCCCAACAGAGTCAGCAAGTAAGTTCTGGTTTTGTATCAGCATTTGAACACTTTCTACAACCCCTCATGAAACCCATGTTCTCCAAACCACAGAGGTTCCATCCCAATAGAGTCAGCAAGTAAGTTCTGGTTTTGTATCAGCATTTGAACACTTTCTACAACCCCTCATGAAACCCATGTTCTCCAAACCACAGAGGTTCCACCCCAATAGAGACAGCAAGTAAGTTCTGGTTTTGTATCAGCATTTGAACACTTTCTACAACCCCTCATCAAACCCATGTTCTCCAAACTGCTGAGGTTCCACCCCAACAGAGACAGCAAGTAAGTTGTGGTTTTGTATCAGCATTTGAACACTTTCTACAACCCCTCATCAAACCCATGTTCTCCAAACTGCTAAGGTTCCACCCCAACAGAGTCAGCAAGTAAGTTCTGGTTTTGTATCAGCATTTGAACACTTTCTACAACCCCTCATGAAACCCATGTTCTCCAAACCACAGAGGTTCCATCCCAATAGAGTCAGCAAGTAAGTTCTGGTTTTGTATCAACTTTTGAATACTTTCTACAACCCCTCATCAAACCCATGTTCTCCAAACCACAGAGGTTCCACCCCAACAGAGTCAGCAAGTAAGTTCTGGTTTCGTAGCCCCTTACCATGGCAAAGCAACCAAGCATCGACAAGTCAAGTTATTCTTCTACTGTACAAACAGGCTCATCGTCAGTTTCATGAAACATTTTTGGGCATTCTTTGGTAATTTCGAAGATGCTTTTGCCACCATTTGTCTTTTATTGGGGTCTTGGTGTCAATAAGCAACGATGTTTGTAGGAGACTACTTGCCTTCCACCAGTATGGCTGAGTTTACAATACCTAGGAAAATCTGTCAGTCACATCTGGAAAATTTGTCTGTTACTTTCAAAGAGATCCTTGATTTTTACTCAAGGCACTTACGATATAAATTTCTCTCATCCATAAACTTCACCTTGGAAACCATTCACCGCTTCCCAATTTGAACATATTGTTGGGTGAAATGTTACCAGTGTAGTGTTAAGCCCTTCATTCATTCATTCTATTCATAACCTGACTGTCTGTATAGAAGTGAAAGATTGAAATTTCACCCTTAATTTAAATTTCTTCAGGTGACACATTTTGCTTAATTCTAAATAATTCATCCACCTTATAGGGCCATTTACTGTGATATTTTATCATTGTCTTAATGCGGAAAAAACATGTTGGTTTTGGCCTCAAAAGTATTGTTTTAGGACCTTCAGGTACTGCTTCTGAAAGTGAATTTTTTACAGGTTAAACTTGAAGTACAGTGTGTTTTTGGTCATCTGCTTCCAACCCCAAGAAATCAAAAAGAATTACTTGAATCTCAATCTATGTTGACAGTTGTTGTTTGTTGTTGTTGTTGCAGGGACCTTGACAGCGACACCATGTCTCTGGATGAGGTTGGCTTTAACCGCCGCGGTTCCATGATCTCGGTGACCTCCACGGCCACGACCGGAACCACGGACAGCAGTAGTAGCAGCGGCAGTAAGGTAGGGGGCGTGCCAGCTCTTCTTCCTGTTAAGCTTGATGTTGTTGTCGTCACCTTCGTCATTATGATTCATGTTTGTTTTGATCAGTTGATGAGTTTGTTTGTTCAACATACATGTAACTAAATATGGACATACTGTATCGGACATAAATTCTGCCTATGACCATGAGGTTAATATTCATCTCAATGGATTCAGACAGTTCTGTTGATTTTAGAAAGGTATTTTTGAGGTTTAGTTGTTTGGAAGAAACAGTGAAGTTTCAGCATCAGTATTAATATTTTGTGACCCTCATTTGCTTCTGAAGATGTACTTTTTTTGGGAGGGGGGGAGGGAAGGTTGAAACCGTGGGCCAGATACAGTAAGTGAACATCACAGATGACACTGGCGAGAGAATCCATTGCTAAGGGCAATTAGTTGAATGGAAATAAGGCAAGCTCTATCTGCTATACAGAAATGCTCCTTTCTGTAAATGTTATTTCACTGTTGGGAGTCAGTACATACAATCACAATGTGAACACTTCTCTCTTTACTCTTTGAGAGGCCCAAGGGTTGTGCGTTTCTCAGCATTTTTAGCTCATTCTGTCCTCTTATCCCTCTTTCTTGATATCAGCAGCCCCTCTTCAAGGACGTGTTTGTTTATACTAGTGTTTCGTTTGAACGTCTCCAATTCACAGGGTAGTACGTATATGTGGAGCCATCATTTGCCTTAGTTGCACAATGTAAGATTTGTTTTGCAGGATGTCATTACCGCCATGGCAAGGTGCCAATGCTTACTGTCTGAGGGAATCACTAGGTGTTATTTTCAAATTTCTGTCAATTTTTTTTATAGTTATTCTAAAAACCCAAGGAAATCTGGCACTTTCTTTTCAGTTGTAGAAAGCCTGAGTCTCTGCCACTGTCCTTCATTCCTGTTATTTGTTCATCCTTTCAAACTGTCGTTTGTTTTCTGGACATTTGCTTGGGATCAGTATTTATGGTAAATGAGAGCTCTCTTTATCTCAGAAAAATGTTTTCTGGTTTGTTTGCAATGTACTGCTGGGAAAATGTAGACATAAGTTTTAGCACCAAGATTAATATTTTTATGTCATTTGTTTGTCTCACTTTTTTGGGGCAAAATTTTAGGTCATTTACCATTTTTTTTTTTTTTTTCATCTTGTTTCAAATTCACTCTGACTATCTTCCTGCTCCCTGAGCTGTCATTGCCACAGTTAAATTGAATCTGAGTGTTGCCCTTGATACTCTCTGCCTCCCATTTTCACAGAACTCAAAACATGCAATTCTGAATCTGGAGTCGTTCACATTGTCACAGGGCTTAGATACATGATGCTTTATGTCACACATGGCTTTGAATTTTCCAATTTCAGAGGACGTAGTAGCACATGATAGCCTCCATTTTTTTTAAATATATGGGTAAAAATTGTTGAAATGAAATGCAGCAGCATTACATACGTTATTGGTTCAAGCCAAGTGAATTCCCGTTGATGTGCTACGAGAGTTACACAACAAACTCTTTATCGGCCAGCCATCTGCATCTCTTAACATGACACTCGACTAGTAATCTGTCACAAAATATAACTTTCATGTGACCCCGGTAAACTTTTGAAGAAATAAATCATGGTCAAGGTCATTGGAAAATAACAGAGCTGTTATACATATCTAAGTGTCCCAGTGGTGCATGCTCAGTGGAAATTCTGTAAAGACTCCAGGAGATATCAGATGTGTTAAAGACTTTCTCCCCCCCCCCCCCGACCCTTGTAATATTAAGGCAACCTTTAGAAACTGGACATAGTTGAATTGACTTGCTTCAGTTGGCATGTTGAAACATTGAACTTTGAAACATAAATTTCAGTTTCTGTTCTCAGAAATAAGAATCATCATTGGTGCTGAACTGATAAACTTGACATATTTATCAATAGGTTTCTTGGATATTTTTAAGAGTAGTTTCTTAGTAAGAGTGAAGTCCTGTATGATTATATTCTAGAATATACCTAGGTGGACCAAGTGCTTATTGCATTAACAGGCCTTAATAATTGTGTTATACTTGGGTGTCATTGATCAGGTATATTTATAAATTAGTCATAAATTCTGTCAGATTGGATGTTTGGGGTGTGAAGTTGTACAGGGCCTCTGTGGGTCGGTTACCCTGCTAAGTGTATTGCAATGACACAGGAGCCTCTCGCCAATGCGGTCACTGTGAGTTCAAGCTCTGCTGGCAACCTGCGGATGGTTGTGGATTTCCCATGATCTCTTGTCGCTGTCATATAAGTGAAATATTCTAGAGTACACACAAAACTTCAGTCAAATAAGTAAATAAATACACAGGAATAAATAATATTTGTGCTAACAAAGACAAGGGATGTATTCTTCCTGAAGTTTTGTGTGTAAAAGTTCACTGTCAGGAACACTTAAAGGTATTAAAATGATAATTTTGATGCCAACACTAAGTTTTTTCTGATAAGAAATTAATCGAACTTCACAAAAAGCCAATGAATATATCAGAAATAAACATAATCTTTCCCTTCAAAGAAAAAAAAGAAGAAAGCTAAAATTTAAGTATAGTACTTGAGGTTGCTATAGTTGCATCTAAGCATGTAGCCTAGTTCTAAGGAGTTGTGCTGACAGTCCCAGTGTTTATTAGTGGTTAGATGTATGTAAGACAGGCCGAGGCTCCACTAAATATTGAGTATGCATAGGGGCTTTTTTTGAATGAACTCAAAGTCTGTGTGGTTTTTATTTAGGCTTACCTGAGGTTCAACTCCATTTTTGGACCTGAAAGGTGATTCATATTCTTATTTGGGGGTTTTCTCTGTTTTGTTAAGAAGTGTGTTCACAACAGAGTTTCTCTGTCTGTCTGCCTGTCTGTTGGTTGGTCGGTTAAATCCTTGATATCCTGTTATTGAACTTGTGCTGGTTGGGTTATGTTCTGACATCCTGTCTTTTAGTGTGGACCATTGACTGAACAATAGGCCTGAGTGCAAGTCAACATAGGTGTTGCTTTCTTATTTTGAAGATAACAATTGTAAATCACGTTGGTCTGGGTACATATAAGTCAGCCATTACGGTCATTCTTCACCTGGTGCGGGAAATTTTACTGGCCGTGCAATTACTGCATTATAAAATTCCTCATTCCTTTTAAAATACGATCATGAATATCATAATGCATTGCAGTTAGTTGACTGTCACACTAAGAAGTGTTCCATCAAGATATTGTGGATAAGCCACCTGTCTGTGTAGGAAGGTTGCAATAATTCTAGCCTGCATACGTCATTACAGAAGGCTGAAACCGAGTCTTTCTGCTTTGCTGTTTTCAAATGTCAGGGGGCCTAGTTTACAAGCAGGTTGTAAATTATTTCAAACGTAACCGTCAGCACGACACTTACTGTACAGATTCCTGGGCAAGGTAATTACGATGGTCGTAGTGTGTTACGCCCTCTTCATAGAACAGGCCAATGGAAATCTATTTCAGAAAGCAGTTGTTTTTTTTTAACGTTAGTTAAATGTTTGGAAGTAAATAAAAAAAATAAAAATTTCAGTTTAAAAAAAAAGGCCATACACAATTGTCCTTGTAAATTCAAAATTTGCGCTTCTTACCTCATCCACAACAATTTTGGTATTATAGCGTGGCCGAAATAAAATCACGTGCTAAGCTCGTGGTTTACAGGTTTCATAGTACAGTTTGATTTGTATAAAAAAGCCCATTTAGTTAGGACCTGTGAACGAATTACCTGCTGCCTGGTTGGTGTGAAAGTTCAAAGCCATTATTAGATTTATTTATTTATTTGATTGGTGTTTTACGCCGTACTCAAGAATATTTCACTTATACAACGGCTGCCGGCAGTATGGTGCAAGAAAACCAAGCAGAGCCCGGGGAGAAACCTCGATCATCCGTAGGTGGCTGGCAGACCTTAGATATTAGAGTATAAGCTGCTAACAACCATAGCAAATAACAGGGCTCTTGATATCCGTAATAATTGATATCTGTAATGATTCGGTGTAACACCTTCGTCTCTCTTTCATTGGGCTTGATTATATACCACCCGTGCAGATTGAACAGGGCAAGTGATGTTAGCAGGTAGGGTCAAGCCCACGGAGAAGATCGATACATGAGTGAGTTATATAGCTGACCAGATCATCCTGAGCTAGCCAGCAAGCTTAACCAGGTCACAGGTGATGACAGTGTGTTTACAGTACTGTGCTCATTACCCGTGTGATTGTAAATTAAAGATGAGTGAATCTCTTTTTAGAAAGGCTGATTTACAAGCACCCCACCAAAAGTCTGGACTAAGGCATGCCTTAGTTTTTGTATGTGCATATATATGTTCCTTCCTCAGTGACAGATGTGAAAGAAAACATAATCTTACATTCCCGGAGAGAAATTTTAGCTGCATGTGTTTATTTAGTAATTGTGAGCTGTATATATTCATGCCAAAAGATTTGCATATAGAGCTATATGAATTCTAATCTTCCAAATATGTAAATTTCACTTCTTCATGTATTTATGGTTTTATACAATTTGAATATTCAAACCTTTAACAACACTTATTCTGCAATTTTGTTTTTCCTGCTTTAACATTTCTCACTCTCTTCAGTTATTTTGCATTTGTTTGTATAATATTAACTTATTTATGTGTATAAATAATGTTTTATTAGCCTTTTCGTTAGATTTAGGCCTGGTAGCTGTTTACTGAATAAATAAATAAATAGTAGTTAATAAGAAATAAATAAATTGTAGCCAACTATTGTGTTGCTTTTTTTTTGAGATAAAAATGAGGTTTTCAGTTTTATGTTTTACAACACAATATGGGATTAGCTGAGAAAAAATGAGTGCATGGTCACCATTTCTTGAAAAGAAATTAACCGCATTGTCATAGAATAACATTCTGAACAATGGAAATACAGTTACAAAAACAACTTTCTAAATAGCATCCACGGCTCTGAGCTTATTATAACGTAATATAGCTGCTTTGAAAGTTCTTGGAGGCATGATGTACTCTTAAAGGGCGCAATGTTGAATTTCATATCAGTTGTCCATGTCATTTCCTTACACAGCACGGGTGGGATTTTTACATCGTTAACGGCGATAAGCTCGGCGTTCGCTAGCTGTGCCTGAATGCTAAGCCCTCTATGGCCTCCTGGTGATCGATAAATCCTGACATCTGATTGGTTCACTGTAGCCACAATCGCTGTCATTGCCCCGGGGAATTTTCTTGTTTGCTGATAACATAGTATCATCTCGTTAGCACACCATGCAGCTTACGGATTAATTGTTGCTTTAAATCTCCAGCACTGAGAAAAATGAAATAAAAGTCCTAATCCTTTGCTTGTGTCTACAGTCTGTGGACAGTGATTAGAGCAGCGTATGCCATGCAACTGTTAACATACATATAAATGAAACAGAAACACAGGTAACAGGTATATTATAAGCTTTCATTTTCAAGAACACAGGAAACTATAAGAGTGACTATGAAAAGTATTGTATCAGAAAACTTGAATCTTAACAAATGTTAACATGTTCCTTTTTACTTTTTTTTTCTTTTTTTGGATGAAGTTTCAGCTAAAAATAAATCTGAAATAACATAGAAATACTGAAAAATATGAGTGAAACTGCGTGTTCGTATTTTGAACGAATGACCCCCTTGAAGCACCTCATTGTGTCTATTTGTCCCTTGTGTCTATTTGTCAATCCATCTGAATTTTAAACGTGAGAAGACATTTTAGATCTTTTCAGTACGATACTGAGTTCGATGATGTTTTTAATTACTGTATTTAATTTACACATTTGCAGTGTCTTTCCAGTGAAATGTGTGCAGGAATTGTCCCTAGTTACTGATGTGTAACGGCGTTTCTTTATTAAAATCTAGGTGTATATTCTTATAGAAAAGCTCAACTATAATGGATGTACCAGACCAATAATCACAAGACCAATTTTCGAAAAAAAACTTTCAACATAAACCTTAATCTCTTGATTCTTTTAGCATTAAAAATCAGAAGAAAATAAATCCCTGCACTTTGAGAATTCCCAGAGCACAGATCTCTGGTTTGAGGCAGTGCTGCTTTCGTGGAATTTACCCAGTAGCCATCAGTGATGTCAGAACAAATCTGGAGAAAGGCAATCAAACTGCTATCAACAACGTCAAAATGAAATTTCCGACTTCGGTATTATTTCTGGGAGCTTCATTGATTTGCAATTACTTGGCAAATGATGTGCTGGTTATTTGAAACCCCCTGTGCGTCCCCAGTAGTCAGTCACATGTAGCTAGCTATAGTCCCATTACATCAGAGACCGCTGGACTGTGTCAACAACAACACGCAACTGTTGCCTGATTGTGTGTGGCGAGAACGTAATGATCCTGTTTATATATCATGGCGTCATATTAAGTCTTACGCCCCTAATATACAGCCTGGTGGAACCCCCCCCCCCCCCCCGAGAAAGGTTTAAAGATGTTGTATAAATGGTTTTTGTCCCCTTGAATTATAACGGATTGAACTGGGTTTTAGGTCGAAAACATGATAATGGCAAAATGGCCATCGAGTTAATAAACACCCTGTGACCTTTAATTTTTTATTCTTTTTATTGAAAGGAAATGTTCAGTTGGTGAAAAGCAGAAATATATTTGTTATAAAATAACTGATCAGTTTTGTTATGAATTCAATGATTGTGCCAGATTGAAAGGTTTTGTACCCTTGATGGAAAATGTCATTCCATCCTTTGCCATCCTTATTAGTGTGTTACCCTTTTGATGTACATTATATGTGGCATCCCAGACAGTTGTATTTAATTTTGTTTAGTCTCAAATGGTTGGCCTTTAAGTGAACATAAAGGGGATATGACACCCACATACCTAGCCACTAGCAGTATTGGCCAGAAAACCTAACTTACAATTTGAACATTTGATTGCATTTAATTCATTGAAAACAAAAAAAATAAGTGCCTCAAAAGCTAAAAGTGATCATATTTTTTAGAGACGTCAGTTTTGATAATGAAGCGAGTGTCAATTCTTCTGGTGCTCACTTCATTCTATGCCCTCTTTTCCTTTAATTGTATTTCTCATCAAAAAATGCAGTGACCTTGAAGATGGTGGCTTGAACGAGAAAGTCTATAACAGTCGCGGCTAATGACCGTGCTGTGGTCATATCGACTGAGTGTAATTCTGGCTGCCTGGGTGTCTAGGAATGACCTAGCCGAGATGTCCGCCTTCAGCCCTTGGCTTGGCAGCCATTTTTTTCCTCCCTGATGGTATAACTAATGTGCAGTTTAATTCAAGCCAGACTCCAGGGGTTGGAGTGGAGGGACTCGGGGGGGGGGGGGACAGTAGCTTGATTATTTCGAGAAAACCTTTCAGAACCATTTTGGATCACGTATTATTTTTCACACGGATAAATTGACAGGAGGCAGGATTTCACTGGTGGTGTGCAACCATTTACCAACTGCCTCACTGTTGTCACTGCTCTGGGTTTACTCTCTGCGCTGTAGCCGTTTGTAATATGTTTATTGTGTGTGGGAAGTGTTTGACACAAGATTTTGGACTATTGTGTGGTATTGAGAAAGGACAAAGTATCTGTGTGTATATATATATATATATTACATAGCACTGACAGCATGCGCCTCAGTGGACTCTGTGTGATGAAATAAAATGAGAAGAAGAAGCCAGATAAACAAGCTTTACTGATTTGACTGTTTATTATGCCTAGCTAATAAATTAATACCTGGAATATGCAAGTATATTTGGCAAATATTTGAACAAGGCATCAAAGATATACAAGCAAGAGATACACGTGACTGGAATTGGATTTGAGAAAAATGTGTGGAGTATATTCCACTGGAATTTTGCTGGGTTTTTGGTTTGTTTTTGTTTTTTTTTTTGGCTGTGGTTTTGTGACATGATGTCTCTATTATGCCACATATTTTTCGGCAAACAAGTTACCTCCCTTCCAAAAAGCCAACAATTAGAAACTGTTGGACACTAGTAAGTTGGACCATATGAACATTATAAAAAACTGCATATAAAAAGAAACAGCTAGATACCTTTAAAAGATTTGGAATAAATATACAGGGGAATTAGAGGTAATTGGAGGAAATTACTGTTATTTTGGGGAAATCAGTAATGAGCAGTGCTTGAGGAAAGATCATAAAAATTTTTTTATTCTCCAGTTGGCAGTTTATTCTGATTTATATAATGAATATATTGAGCTGAATGTGTCAGACCATTACCAGAGCTGTAACCATGTGGCCAGGATGCAATTCTGTGTGCATCTTTGATTGGGACTATGGATTAATTACTGTCAGTGTTGACATTTCTGCTTCAACACTACACCAACGGTGTCTGGATCCCGCGTACATATCCATGGAGGAACGGCCGCGGCGGGTCTTCCCGAATCAGCCAGCTAGCATGGTATCCTTATCAGCGATGCGCAGAGCCGGCGAACCATCGGGAATTGCGCTAAGCCTTCTGTGCTTCCATTAGAGGTGTTGTATCAGAAGGGGGACTACATGGTGGTGGTGTGACACCGCAGCGTGCGTGATGATTTACAGGCTGAGGATCAGCATTCGCCTGGTCTGGCCGTCGTAGCGCTGAGCTGCAAGTAGGCAGGCTGGCAGGCACAAGCTAGACGCAATTTCCTCCTTGTCCACAGGGGTTTGAGACCACGGTATCGAGGACGGCTGATACACATCAGCTATACATGTGCCTGGTTACGAGCTAGCACACCACGAAAGACACATCACACAATCCAGCTGACCCCCCCCCCCCCCCCGGGGGTGTCTATCTTGTTCTGCCAGGCCAGCGAGAAGGAATTGTCCAATAAGGAAGAAACAGAGATGCTTTTTGAAACCCAACGGCTGGATTGGGTTTGCCGACGCCAAGGCTGACAGGTATAGTTAAACGCTGTGACAAAGTGAAAAGAAACCTTTTAATTACCGGTGACTGGGGTGTATACGGACATTGAATGAGATGTTATAATTTGTGTATGTTGGAGGGTTTGATGTGTTGGACATTGTTTCTCGCAGGGGAAATTCGCTGCCAAATATTACGCATTGTTTCCAACATATTGGACAGGAATGGTTCATAAGAGACGTTGTGAAACATGGCATGCTTTTGCCTGTTCAGGACCACTGGATTGATAACATAGACTTCTGTTCAAGATAGCTAGGATATCTTTTCCTCTGTGGAAAAATATTCAAAAGTCTCACCTGTTCGTTTGTTTGATTATGAAGATAACTCGACGTTCAAGCATTGTTCTCTGTGCTGAGCTTATTTCAGAATTTTATGCTAAAATTATTTACCTCACTTTGTCAGATTCCTTAAGTACATCATAAGTAGTGACGTTTCATTGCCCATGAATTCATTTTAGAAATTTTTTGACCATACCACAATCAAGATATCACCTAGTTTGCTAATTAAAGTTTGGACAATTTACTGTGTGGATGATTGAACAGGCCTATCATTTTAAATATCTTTTACTAGAAAGGGACAATGACTGACAATGTATTACATTTGGTTAACAGAAGAGACAGTGAAGAGCTCTAGGTATTTGAAAATCAGACATCTGATTGAAAATCATTTTCTGCTGTACAGGGGATAACTCAGTCGTGGAATCTCCAACGGCATCAGCATTTTGTCTTACCTGCTGTCTCTGGGAAGGAAGAATTTTTCTGTTGTTTGGCTGAACTGAGTTTCATTTGATCGTGACAGCTGTAGATTGAAGTTCACTTTGTTAATTTGTGCTAAAGTCTGCAGGAATGGATGAGAAAGCGCTGCTGGACTTGAAACTCGCACACCTTCACCTGGAGGTCATGATTGATGACTGGAATCAGAAGAAGTTTCTGCACAGGATTGAATAAGAATGGGGGTTGATCTTTGAATAATAGTCTACATGTGCTGAAATGAGAGTTCTTTGCGAAGTGTAGAGATGAAGTGTGGATAACTTTGATTCCATGCAATGATTCCTGGCCCTGGCAATCTCTGGCGTTCAAGCTGATATCCCATTGTGCAACGCTTGACCCATATTCAAATGACCTGCAGTGCATCTGGAAGATTATTGCATCAATATTTGAAGCGGTACTGACATAGATGGAATAGCGTTGGAATGGAGGTGTAAAGCAGCATCAGGTAATACAGTGGCCTTTGTCTTTTTTTTTTACTGAATCCCTCCTTTCACAGAGAGATTTATTTCCTGTTAAGGTCATTAAGGGAAAGGCAATCCTAAATAACCTGGGAACTGAGGGAAAAAGTGTACATCTTAACTTTAAACGAATGATGTGTTTGGAAGGGAAAAAAATCGGCTTTGTAATTTAAAGCTGTGAGTTTTGTTCATCACGATTGGACTTGTTTGAAGTACAGTGCATTAGGAGTTAGGAGAATTTCCAAGTGTATTCCTCCTTTTGGAATATCCCCACGTTGAATTTTACTCTCTTCGAACAAAACTGTACAGAAATAACAACAGAGAGACTGATTTTGGGGCAGCATATGGACAAAAGCAAGAATTATTGCACTGAGGCAGAGAAACTTAGCTGTCAGGAAAATTCAAAGGCCAGTTGAGCTCTCTCACAGGACAGAGAATCAAGTCAGCGGTCAAGGTAGTACTATGTATTGTTTCATAGTGTTTCCTTTAAAGTAGCAGATGTGTGTCTACATGTATGTACCTTCAGATACCAAGCTGGATGCGTGTGAAGAAGTATTGTCACATGCACAGGTATCCATTAAAACTACAACGGTAGCTTTTGTTAAATGTAGCCAGCAGTAGAGTAATACGAATTGAATCTATTTCTGATAATTCACTTGTCTAGATGTTCATGTAATAATTGAGGTTCTGTTTGCCTCATTCCCCTTTTCTTGATATTTATACTTACCATATTCCAAGAAATGTTATGTAAAAGACCTCCCTCCCCACTCCCTAAAAAAATATCAGGTATAAAAAGCCAACTTTGGCTGGAATTTGCTCATACAGTAGTGGCTGTTTATGACAGTTGTACATTTTTCAGTAGGTTAATCTGCAATTTTCTATATTTTGCTGAAAGGTGTGATCAATGTTATCAGTGTAGACAGAGGAATGCCCTCAGAATTTATGTGAAAGATCCGTTTTATGAGTAAAAACGAAAAAAATTTGAAGAACTATGGTGTATTGTGGTAAACTTCCTTTTTTGCTCGTCCGCTGCGTTATTCCCTCCAGGATGAAATCCTTTTTCTTGTGCAAATGTCGATCTTAAGAAATCCAGACTCAAATGTATGTCTTAAGAAATCCAGGGCATAGCAGCTATTTCTTGGTATAGTTTTTACCTCTAAACAACCAGGAAGTAGTTCGAGGTTAGTTACGTGGTCTGAACAGATGAGGATTTCCTGAGGGGTTAAAGCTGGCTGATATTCTGGCTTAACTAAATCAGAGAGAGTCCAATCATAAGTAGGTACACAACCATGGCATCACGGGATAGGGGCAAAGAGTCCAGGGGGTGCTGGAAACTAGGACTGGGACACGAGAAGGTATATGAACTGACACGTTTATACAAGGGCTGTCGTATGGTTTCCATACTTTGTCGGATTCATTGCCTTTGGCATATGCGTTGTTTTGGGATATTCAAGCCGTTCTAGTTATACCTGGAAAAATGCAAAATGTGGTCAAGAGAATTCAGCTGAAAGTGATGACTGCTTGAAGCATTGTCTCCGTTACACCTTGCAGTGATGGTATTTCTTACGTGCGCATTTCTTTGATGTTTTAGTGTGTTTTTTAGATGGGACTTCTGACTTTTGACTTCGATTATGCTCCTTGGTGGACTATGATATGTATGTGAATGTTGGGCTTGTACACTGAAGAGATTCTGGAAGCCAATACTTCAGTGACAGGTCAGTGAAAGTTGAAACATCTGTTGTAGTGGTGGAAAACTCTCAAGTTACTTGTTTGCTTGTTTGATTGTCTTGTGTCCATGACTGGATTCTTATGATTTACCAAAGTTTCAGCATTTAAGAATATCAAAACGGCAGTGAATTCCTTCTTGGATAACACCAGAAATACAAAGTTTTTCTTCTTCCAAGGGCAGAAGCTGTGTATCCTGTACTCTCAGATACACTGCTTTCACTGGGTATGAAATCTGATGGACACAGAAAAACTGGGGATTTAGTGAAGGCATCTGTCAAACATATTTCTTCTGCGTGCACTTCAGCTTTGGTAGTAAGGGATGTTAGGAGGATAGGAATTTATTGCCTTGCATTGGAAAGTCACAGCATAAGGTTTTCATAGCATCTTTCACATACAATGGGCAAAATCACTTATTCAGGTGAATCCAGGTGGGTTTTTTTTTCAAATTTAATCGATTTTGAACATTGTAGTGTTGTGTAGTGAGGCCATTCTTGAAAAAAGTCTTTGTTGCAGGTAACACAACTCTATCACAAAAAAATAGGGTACAGCAGAAGGGAAATATTTTGTTTTTTTTGTTAATTTCCCTAATGAAATAGATAAGGATTTTAAAGAAATTAACATATGGAGAAAAAAAAAAACAAAGAAAAAACAAGAAATTCTATCTAAAGCCAACTAAAAACTTTACAGGGCCCTTTTTTGGTGGCTGGGTCAGGTTACTTGGAACGAATATAATTTTAATGATGGTCTAAATAGAAGGAATTCACAGTTTTGGATATTAATGTGCAAGAAGGCATGACGTAGATGAGCGCCAGAAGAAAGGTCAGCTGTAATAATTTGTTTTTTGATTTTGGATAGTTTTCTATCCACTGACAGCTATACTTTGTCCTTTTGGTTTTACTTGACTTCGTTTAATTGTTATCCGTCGTCCTACAGAGAAGTCTGGCCAACCTCCACCTTTCGTTAGCCTTAGGATGACATGTCCTCATATCTTCAATGGAAAGAAGAAAATGGTATGGCATTATGAATGTCGTATCAAAATGGCTTGATTCTCTTGAGAGCAGGAAGTTAGATTTTTTCTTCTCTATGATTAAAGCACTCAGGCTTGGAGAGGCCCCAGTTGATATTTGACAATGTGGGCTGATCTGAATACTCATTGGCTGTTTATCTATAATTGGCCTCGCCCCCATCCTGAGGGTGCTGTCGTCGTCGCTGTTGTCTTTCACCTGCCGTTTTCAGGATCTACGCACCATCCCTACAGGCCTGTGACCAGAGATGTTTATGACATCTCACTGACAAGTTGATTTCATTTGAAAGGTTGGCATTTAACTAGACGGTTCTTTATTCTTGACTGTGACCTTTTAAAATGATTGCAACGTCGACTTCAAAATGAGCTTTAATTTTAGAGTCTGATGACATTTTGCTGTTTCATATGCTTTGTGTTTTGTTTCGGGCTGGGTTTTTTTTTTTTCTTAGCTTTTTCCTTCGGATTTTTTTAATCAGTTTCTGGGCCTCAATAATAAAAATGTAAAGAACTCTTTACCTAAGCAACAGCAAACTGGCATATCAATTGAGGACAAAATTTGCTGCATTTGTGTAGCTTATGATGGACATTGGCATTTTTAGTGGTTGACCAACCCAAGGCCTGTTTCATATGCGTTTATTACAAGGTGAATAACTTTGAGGTAAACAAAAGGTATAGATGTCAGTTATTAGGGTGCGAAGGTGAGCTTTGGAAGAGCGAACTCATGTCTGATGATTCATTTTGCTCTGAATACTTTATCCTTGAAACTGCGCCATATTGAGATGGACAAGTTTGACATTTTCATTTGTCTTACAATATAATGCTCATTTAAATTAACTGACAGTGTAAGAGTTTTTTTTTTCTATATTACCAAGGACACATATTTTAATATCATTGCTTTCAGACATTGAGACTGTTTTAATTAAACGTAACGTATATTGATTATAAGTAAAGTGCGACAGAATGGCTGGAGTGGAGCACCTCACTTATGTGTGACAAACCTTCTGACCCAAAGCTGCAGACACTCAGACGCAAGCAGGATTTGAACCCATGACCTCAGTGATTAGATACTGATCAGCCACAGTTAGGACAGTGCTCAAGCTTATTGTGCGAGCTGGCCCGGCTGCATTAGGTTATTGGTATACGCCTCTCCGAAATGCCCATGTTTGATGTACGCTAAAATTTCCAGGCCTTCCATTTTTATGTCAGAAATATTATTTGCCAAACATGGATTTTCGGTTGGCCTTCGTGTGTTTAATGTCAAATATAAATTTTACATCCTCACAGTGAGGCCATGCATGGATATTCAGTTGACCTCTGTGTCTTTAATGTCAAAAATACATATTATATCGTCCCCATTGTCAAATGTGAATTTTAAATTGGGCTGCATCGGCATGGTAGGTACTGAAGTCTGAGAAAGTGGAAACTAGCACATATGGCCTTGACATAGATTCGTCTTCAGAACAGTGACGATATTAAGATGAAATGACAAGGTACGTTGTTACCATCAGACAATGTCAAAGTCTTGAGGCGTATCTCCTGCGCCTTGATGATGTGTCTCTGGCGAGAGAGAGAGAGAGAGAGAGAGAGAGAGAGAGAGATATGCTTGAACAGGCGATTAACCTCAACTACCCATTTCGGGTGGACATGTTAACCTTGGACTGTGGTCGAAAGGTCATCGGATAGAGCGAAGGCTTTTAGCAGTGTGGTGGCCGCGGTGACTGTATTTCAGGACTCATTAAGGGAATGCCACCACCTAGGTCTCTCCTCCTCCTGTCTTTTGGCCCTGAATTTAGCGTCGGGCCACTGATTCCGTGACATGAATGATGGCTTGTTGGAATGAAGAACAAACCCAGTTGTAGTTTTGTGCCGTTCTCAGCTTGAATCGGCCTCACAAGCATTCAGATGTTGTATTCTACAGTGTGATAGCCCTGGGATTGAACAGTGTAAAAGTGATTTTGTGATTTTATTGGATTGTGAGGGTCACCTTGGAAAATTAAGCGCGAACTGATCAGATGTCTCCGGTAATATCTTGCAGGTGATATGTGTATGTGTGTATTTCCACATGATAGATTGCTTATTGCTTTTAATTGATGACCAAATGACAAGATAAATTATAAGAAGACCTGTATTTGACCAGAAATTTCAGCCGTGACAAAGTCAGCTTTTTTTGGCCAAATTCTTACAAAGGCAGTTTGAGGTTTGTTTGTAAACCGAATGATGTCCTGCTAAAATAGTAAAAGTGTCAGCATCAAGTCATACATGTAATTTACCACCTCTGTTTGCATCTTTTTATGGACAAAATTTTAGTTCTTAATACACAGTACCTGGGAAGGTCTGCCAGCAACTTGTGGACGGTCGTGGGTTTTATCCAGGCTCTGCCCACTTTCCTCTCACCATAATGCTGGTCATCGTCATATAAGTGAATTATTCTTGTGTACGGTGTAAAACACCAATCAAATAAATAAATAAATAAATTCTTAATACAATATATGTATGAAATCAAAAGGATCCCCATTGTGAAGCATTTTTTTTTGGTAAGTTTGATTTTTTTTTTTTAAATTATGCGCAGTATTTAAAAGTAGGCTTTGCACCTGGAATGGCAACAGTCCTCGGGGCTTTATTCACACAGTAGACTAGTAATAGATTATACTTTCTTAAGGCCTAGAAAAAAAAATTGATAAAAAAATATGCGCTTGTGGAGAGTTAAGCTGATTGATGCTGACTGTGCCACTACAGAAGTCAGATATAATGCTTCCATGACCTTTACCTACATAGTGTGTTTTCCATCCTGAAAGCCGTGTTAATTTGTTCTCATTGCAATGTAACACAAGGTGACTACAATTTCAGTAACAGGACTGGACTGTTGTCATAGATTTTCGTCTCCACACAGCTGCATGCAATGCCATGGCGACCCGTTTTACAGCATCACTGCAGCTGTCTTGATTTCATAGATGCCTCCCTGTAGGGTTAATGCCGCAGCAAAATCCCGAAGGAGTTCATTCTCCTCTAAATGTCAACCAAGAAGCCCTATACAGATGTTGAAAAATGCTGCAAACATCTTTTTCTGCCGCTGATAATCCACATACTGGGCCTCAGTTTTCAAAATGGCTCTTTTCTTTTATACCAATCAGGAATGGAGTTATTGTTGAAAATGTTATTATTTTTTTTTTATTGTTGTTGGTGGTGGTGGTGGCTGAAAGAAGCACAAGGGGACGAGAATTTGGCGTGCATTATGAATGGTTTAGAAGAAGTTCCAGCCATTTTCTCTTTGCAGGCAGTTACCACAAAGGCCTCTGCCGGAGGCATGGTTTTTCGCACACAGATGTTTGTTTGATACGTGCCACACTGATATTGATCTTCATATCAGCGAGGACGGTTACATCTCTGACATGGTGCCATTGACTGTCAAGCTCATGACAAGTGATGTCACACATTCAAATCCAGCTTTGGGCTGCAACTTCATGTCAGGAGGTTTGTCAAGTATATGTACCTGGAGACAGTCTGTGGTTGCACTGCTCTGGACACTCAGCACTGAGAACTTAGCATTGTAATTATCTTCACAAAACACATGTTAATGCTTCACCTGACGTAATTGTAGTGGTTGTCACGGTTTGAGGCACAATTTAATATTTCCTCGGGCTCTGACATTTTAGATTTCACCCACAAAAATCTGACCAGTGTCAGAGTTAAATTTCGGTGGCGTGTTTGGGACAGTAAGTAAATTGAGGTACAGACCAATTCTATTTTGCTATCATTTTTGGCACATTGGCGTACTGAACATTTCATGTACATGTACACGCCAAGGACTCCTAACCCATATACCGGAAAAATAGTGGAGTCGGACGTAAAACCCAATCATTCACTCAATCATTTATTCAGCCTCTCAACCAAAGTTTTAATAATTCCAGCAATTTTTGAATCAATCCATCTGTAAGGATTCTGTCTCTGTAGCAAAGGAGCTTCCTTTGTTAGCTTCCTTTCCTCTCTATTTAATGGAGCGAGAAGGGGTTCCTTTGGCAGAAAGCCTGGGTAAAGGGTAATATGCACTGACTGTCCCTTACCCAACTTCATTTATGGACCAAGCTTTCCTTCACCTTGTTAAGACTTGTTAGGCGGCCTTATTGCAAAGGTTCCCGCTTACGTTTCCAATGCCAAGTGTCTGTCACTGATAAACTTTAACCAATAACTTGACACTGTGGTGATTTTCAGAAACTTTCTTCCCGCTTAAAACCTGCTTTACCACATTGATGGGAAATATGTGAGCTGAGGTAAAGCCCATGATCAGCCGTGATCATCCAACCTCCACTGTGTCATATTGGATTAGTCCAGCATAAATAATGGCATTGTTACAATACTGTTTGCACTCTCAGAAAACCACTCAAACGTGTCAGCTAATGCGATTTTGGATGCTGCAGCCCATCATAAGCTGAGGCGTGACTTGAGAGCTGGTTCTGACTTGTTTGGCTGCAGCTTAAAGTGCGGGCGGTCAGTGGGGTGCTGGGATGGATTCCACAATGCATTTCTGACTTTTAAAACCTTGTCACAATGCTTAGTTTATGGTACGGTGAGTTGAAATTTTGACACGTGTCTTGAGGTAACATTGATGACATGGTCAAAATTTTAATTATTTTGATCCCAAAGTCAGGAACGACTTTGTGGAATTGGCATTTAGTTTACTTTGAACTGTCTTAGGTTTCTTCTACCCATAAACTCAAATATGGTAATTAAATACAAACAGAAAATTCTTAAATGTGGCTTTAGACATCAATCAGATCAATAGATAAAATTTCTAGTCTTGAACATGGACATTTTGGATTGCTCCACTCTCATTTCTTGAAAGTGCGTTCAGATATCAATCAGATAAAGAGATAAAATTTCTAGTCTTGAACATGGACATTTTGGATTGCTGCACTCTCATTTCTTGAACGTGCGTTCAGATATCAATCAGATAAAGAGATAAAATTTCTAGTCTTGAACATGGACATTTTGGAGTGCTCCACTTTCATTTCTTGAATGTACGTTCAGATATCAATCAGATAAACAGATAAAATTTCCAGTCTTGAACATGGACATTTTGGATCGCTCCACTCTCAGTGTTTGTGACCAGTGCTCGTAGGGCTGTTTGCTCATTCTTAACATTTGTTGAAAACCACTCGTCTTTCAGCATTATATCGTGTGCATGTTTTGCACGTTACTGGTGTAAAAATTCGGCAGTAACTCCGTTGTTAAAGGTTGGTGATTTACAATGGGCACCATCTAACCAGTAAAACTGACCTCCATCGTATCAGGGAAAACTTCTTGAGTGTAGGATCAATACAACAGTCAGATTTCTTTAGGCACTAAAGGTTCTGAATAACTGTCAAGAGGTATCACGTTGTTCAGTTTAATGTTCGTGTAATGATGAGGGACTTAACAGTGGACACTACCTTTGTTTTGACACAAATTTGCCACGACAGTGGCAAAAGAGTAGTACTGGCTATTGATGCCATCTTTTGCCGTACAACGTAAGGCACTGCGCACGCCCCGAAGCTTATGCCGAAAGGATCTGTTAATGAAGAAACAGGTGAAGGCTAGGACAGCTAGGTGAGTGCAGTGACACAGGTATTTCCATCTTCTCTAGTTTTGTAATTCCATTAACCAACTGTAACGAACTATACCTACAATTCCCCTCTACGATGTTCCTGTTACATTGACCGGTTGAATTTTGGTTGTTGCCTGGATGAATGTGTTCTTCTGTTTTGACTGAAGTACAAAAGACAGTTTCAGACCTTTGAATTTAAATATTTGATGTTTCAGATACAGTTTTATGTGGTGTGTTTAATATCGATTCCTCAACGATCTTTTGTTCACATATCTACCTAAAGATATAGTTTTTGAAAAATAGTCTAAAAACAAGCCCATTGCAATATCTGCAGATCTACAAGAAATCCCAAAAAATGGTGGAAATTCTCAGGCTACTTTACTGAATCCTGAAGATAAGTAACTGGTCAAATTAACCACTAACCACTGGCCTGCCTGTGGGTCACTGTTGACACGTCCAACAATGACCCCTGCTGGGTCTCAATTTGCCGACCCTTTAATTAACAGTAAAATCAAGACACCGTTCCATCCCTGATGCCCAAATCCAATTCCTTCTCCCTTTTCAGGATATCTACAATATACTTCTTTTTTTTTCTCAAGGGACATTTTTCAATATCAGTGTCCCTGTGTCAAATAAATCAAGCGTAAACCAATGAGGACTTTGCTAAATACAGGTAATACAAGTCAACAAGTGCTTCGGGTTTTCTTTTTTTTTTCCTTCTCTTCGGGAGAGGTCATACTTTTTATCAGCTAGAAATCTAATTTGGTGCAATTTCGTTTTTTACTATGTCGAATGAATGACCACTACAGTGACTTTCACGAACAATCAACTTTTCCCAAACATCAATAAAATATCTGTAGAGGGGCTGTGGACAAGAGCTTCTGGACAGCAGAAAGAAATTTACATGATCCATGGGCCGTAACTCTATAGATATATATGTCTGTCCTTATTAAAAGTGTACAAGTGTACATTTTCAGTCTGAAATCGTCTTTTGTACTTCATTCGAAACAGAAGAACACATTCATCCAGGTAACAACCAAAATTCAACCCTTCATTGTAACAGGAACATTGTAAAGGGGAACTGTTGTTAATGCTCATCGTTGTTAATGCTGGCATCAATGTTCTCAAATTATTTAGTTTTTAGGTATTTACAGTAGAATAACTCTTCATATGTCATGTAGGCACTGACTCCGAGAAGTCATACAATCACTACAGTTGAATTTTGTCGATCCTAAAGGTGCCCTCAGGTCAAGGACAGCCGTCAGCATAAAAAAAATGTATCAAAAATATTTTGAAAAGTACATGAATGTAGTTTGGATACATTATGTATAGTGGTTGGTCAGATGGTGATTTTTTTTTTTTTTTTTTTTTTTTTTTTTTCACTTGACTCTCCTTGAAGCTGTACTGTGCAAGCTGTATGCCTAGCCCCATGCAAATGTATCCAGGGGCTGGTGTCAGTTGCATTTACATTTCCACTGGGAAAAGCGGAAATTTCTGACATATTATGTTTGTCTGTGTGTTTGACATGGAATCTGTTGGTACCAGACTGAAATCTACACCACCAGTCATGTGAAAGCAAACTATCCATGCGGCGTTTTCTCTTCCCAGAGAGACTGAGAAACCATGTTGAATAAACAAACCCGTTTCTTGTGAATACCCATTTTATTGGGCCATTTGGACACCTCCTGGAGGCTGTTTTTTAAGGATAGAGTTTCTTCCCAGACTGGTAGTGACTGGTACATTGGTTAACCATACAAGTGTAATAGGAAGTCTTCAAGGTTTTCTGTAACCTGGGCCAAGATTGTGTGGCATTTTTCTCTGTGAACTCTTAGGAGCTGGATGGCAACAAGTTGCTTAAGGATTCTCGTTTGCTGTGGAGTTGTTTTGTTGCCCTTGTAACCCAGAGGGTTCTGTCTGTTTTACAACACCACTTGTAGTCCTGAGGACAAGGTAAGGGTGGACATTGTCTTGTTTCCCTGGGAATGTGTGCTGATGTTGATGAAGAAAGGACAATCAAGGTTCATGTAGAAAAAATCATAGTAGTACATTCTGAAAAGCCAAGATACATTTTGAAAAGTCAGAACGGAATTCAGGAAAGCAAGAGTGCATTTGAAAAAGGTTAAATGTTGCTTTCAAATTTTAACTGGATGAATTTTGTTTTTCAATTTTTAGATGATTTTTAAAAATGCCCGTCTGATTATATGTACTTTGCCCGTTTAAATGTTCATATCTATAATTCGTAGCTTTTTTCACTGATTTAAACAACCATTCTTGCCACAGCGCCAGTTTGAGGATGAGTGATATATAATACATTCACTCATTCAAGATGTGAGTGAAATCTTTGTCCATAGTGAAACTCCAGGTTTATACCCTGAAAGTATGGGTTCATTTCAAAATAGGCTTATAATAATTGAAGCTTTCTTTGTCGCTCGCCATCTGCAGGTTTCTTGTTTTACCTATAAATTTTAGCCACATTATGTTTCTGACTGTAGTAATTGCTTTGCTAAGACTGAGCCCCATTGGAGGGGGGGGGGAAATTACCCCACACAGAACAACTCAAGAAAAGCTTGTCATACTCTGCAGCTGTTCAGTGGAACAGTCTGACTGCCTCCTCAGTTAAATCGTTTAAAAACTTTTTGCCACCAAAAGTGGCAGAGAGTGCCAAACACATAGTAAAGCCTTGTATCTTTGTATGTATATATATATATACATATGTATAACTTTGAACTGATTAATGCTTTGAAAATAAAGATATTTATTATTATTATTGTTTCTTCCAGTGAAGTGGTTTGACATTTCAACATACTTTTGTATGTTTAGATTATACAGAAAGCAGCTTCAGAAGGCACTTCTTCCTGGGTCAGTCTGACTTGATATGTTTATGTAGACAGAGCTGGATCAGTTCTTCAGTTAATTCTGATAGTGCAACAAGTATCAGCTGAAATAACTCATGGAAATATGTTTCCTTTTTGGTTGGTATACTGTTTTTTATTTAGCAATCATTTGAAAAACTGCTGACTCTTTGACATTTGGTTTCTTGGATTGTGCATTGCTCTTATAATTTCTGTAGCGACCATCTGATCATGAAAAGCTTGTGGTACCTGCATATTGGTTTTGTTGCTATTTGCGTGATCCTCTTTACTTCAGCGGCTGCCTTGAACACTTGTGGCACTCAGTCTTTAGAAACTTTGTTTCAGAAGACAGGCCCCATCTCTTATGTTGGCAAACCATCTCTCAGCTTGACAGCTCTTTTACAGGGATCATATTTCTGAGTTTTAAACAAGATGGCAACTGGCCTGACATTTTGTTTAACAAACGTACAATTGTGGAAGTGCCTCATGTTGATCTTCAGGCTTCAGAGAGGAAGGAACCTTTGCTGGGTTGACCAGGCTTGAATTCTTTGTTGTATCTCTGAAAATTGTGTGGATATTTCTACCTGTCAAAACAGTGACTTCACAAATACTAAAGTTCTTGCGAACTATACTTCTCTAATGTGTGCCTTTGTACGGAAAAGCTCGTATGACATTGAACTTTTTGCATTAGGACCAGAGAGAAGTTGACATGACCTCACTGTTGTTGACGCACATTAACAATCTGACCCTTAAAACCCACCATACAATCAAAACATTTGATTGCATTTGACAGAATCGGAAGAGATCAATGAAGGTATTTTCAAATACTGGTTTTAAATGTCTTTCTTGGTCACAATAACTTCAGTTTTGTTGATCTTTTCCTTTAAGGTACCCGGCGACAGTTCATACCTGTAGCCTCTGCATTGATTTTGGCGCAGTTGTAACTTGCCTAGCAAATAACGGCGTGTCCCATGGACGTCAAGCCCTGACTTTGATAGATAGGTATGCAACGTATGGAAATTCATATTTTCAAAAAGGTTTTCAAATGTAACTGTGGAAATCTGAGTATCCGTTGCATGATATATCATAAAATTTGTCTGCCCTCCTCTCAATAACAGTAGACATCATTAACGTCGAACTAGACTCATATCAAGACGGTTTACCCTCAGGCTGTAGGCAGAAACGCTACACCACCATTTTGGAGGGATATTTTTCGTTTTAGTGATGATTTCGTCATTTCAGCAATTGCAAAAAAAAAATTTTGAACATATGAAGTGAAGCAAAGAATATGTTTGTTGTGTAGTATTTCTGTGTTAAGGGTGGGAGTGAAATGACAAATTTTGCCCATAAGATGGGTTTTTATGTGCAAAAAGGTATTTTATTGACCACCCCACTCCCCCATGCTTTGTTTAAAGTTTATTTCCCACTTCAGAAACTAAAAATAGAATTACATGAATGTTTCTTTAAGCTACCTCAAGTGATCTGAGGAGAACAGTTCAGCTTGCTATTTGTGTACTTTTTGACCCTCTCTTCCCTATGTCCTCTGAGAAATCTCTCTGTCACTTGTTTCGTTGGACTGTTATCAATTCTGATGGTGCCCAAACACTAGCCTTGTCTGACTGTCATCATTGTATACAGTGTTGACAGCTACACTTTGTCTTTAAGCTACATGGAGATGCATTCTTAGTTTATGTTAAAAGTTTTTTTGGAAATTAGTTTTATGATTATTCAGTCATTATTCAAACGTCCATTATGCTCGAATGCTTAGTAAACAAATATCAAATGTTTGAATGCCTCGGCCCTCAAGGCTTCTGTGTGTCAGGGCTCATGCAGCTGACATGATGGCTCTGTAGTACACTTACATTCACGTGTATTCGTAACGGAACTTTATACCTGCATGTTACACAGCTTGCTGTCATGAGGCTGGCAACGATGCCTTGGCACATGGTTTTGACGCTAATGTCACTTGATCCCGCGTACCTCTGTCCGAGACAAACCAATAATGCGTATCATGTGCATTATTTAATAACAACATGCTGATGCCTCTGGCAGGCTGTTTCTTGATTGCATTGGACCGTAGCTGCTCCAGATATGGCTTGTGTAACGCTCATATATTATTAATTATTGTATGTCTGGAGGGCGTGTGTAACTCATGAGAACTGTATGAAACTTGGTGTACTTAGATGTAGTTGGGCACCCCGCCCCCACTCCCCACCCAGGTTGCATTATACCTTTGGAGAATTTTAAAATGACCTACTTGTTTTCCCTTACTTACACATTTTGTTAATTTTGGTTTTTCCTCTAATTCACCCCCGCCCCCACCCCATTGTTTTTTTTCAACGTGCATGTTTGTCATAAGTGATTAACCTCTTCAAGAACAATAGGCATGCGAGTTCCAATGCCTCAGTGTAATGTAAGTGGCTGGGTGCAGCCTTTGTTTGGCCTATACTTTGAGGATTTTAAGTACAAGTAAGCTTCCGAGGTCGTTAGGGCAAGGTGGAACATATTTATAAGGTTGAGTGCAGGTGTCAGCCAATTATGTTTGCTGTTTTTAGCTAAGGGAATTAAGTTCCAGTTTTCATATATATCGTGTTTCCTGTACAAAGTCCACAGCAGATCGTGTCTTCTTCACACCAACTGTTCTCTGGGTTTATGTGTGGTGTCTAGGGACGTGATTTGGGCGTGATTATTTTTTAGAATTGCTCTACAGTTGTGAAGTCTACAGACCTTGCTAATGAGGTGCTTTTGAATGGATTAGGGACCAGAATGGCACATAGCTAGCCACAGGCATATTGCCACTTGCTCCGAAACTGAACGGATATGGGTTTACCTGCTCTGTCAACAACAACGGCAACAACTGGGGATTTTTTACGATGTTCTGAGGCAATTTGTTGATGCATTATTTGGATGTAGTGTACAACGGTAACTGGTATGTACCCGGCTCATCAGACAGCCAGTCAGTGGCCTTCAGTACATGTGGGTTACCCATACATGCAATAAAGCCAATTAGGCTAAGTTTAGTACCATGTAGCTTGTCAAAAGCACACCTCAACGAAGGGCAAAAACATGCTTGGCCAAATCGCAGGCACAGCTAGCCTCTGAACAGCAGTACGCTTTTGCTTCTAATCGTAACCGCGTGTTAGGTCTCCTACGGACACATTACCAGGAAGGCCTGACGGAATACTGAGCGTGGTTCCAGCAAGCACTCTGTGTCTTCTTGTGTGAGGACATCCAAAAGGTCTGAGACAATTCCTGTTGAGAGACTCTGTACTTGCTGCAAACATAGACTACCTTAATCGTCCACCTGGATTTACTTAACTTTCTCACCATGCTTCCAGGCCACGACTTAGTCATTGAAAACCAGATTTGTTTCACCGTTCCATCTGGGTTGGGATGTGTAGCTTCTCTGACCATCCTAACTAGGCTTTGTTCTTTGAAAACTGGATTATTTTTTTTTCTTTTTTTAGTATTTCTTTGGATTAAGAGTTAAGATTTGGATTCAGTAGTGCCAAGACATTTTTAGCTGTCTTGGTTCTTGTATGAAGTGTTAAAGTTTGAAGAAGATTTTTTTTTTTTTTTACATGTTGGGAGAATTCCTTGATTTCAGTACAGTCATGTTATCATGAATTGGTTTTGTTTTAGAAGTACGAAAACAGATCCAGATATTCAAGTTTTGGAGAAGCCATGATAAGAAATGTCTGCTGATGATATCTGGCAGCGCACTGTATAGGCTCTGTCAGTTTTGTTTGTTAGGCACTAGGGCTGTCTTAGACATTTGAGACCATATATGTCATGTTAGAAATATTGTGATCAATTCCAATCCCTCCCTTGTCTTAAATTACATTTAAACAGTTATATTTCTTCTCTGGCATTTTTAATGTCCTTTATAAACTTTATGGATTTTAGCAGATCGGGGAAATTTCCCCGTCTTTAAGTCCTTGAGGTAGGCATCTGAGTTTCAGTTCTTTTGTGTCAACATTTTCTGGTCGATGACCTTTTAGTTTTAAATGGCCCAAGTATCCTTTTAAAGTTTCAGGGTGCACAGAGAGTGGTCTCAGCTTTCAGGTTGTATCGGATGCAGTCAGTTTAAAGTCTTTCAGAGTTTTCTTTGATGTTGTGAATTGACGACGTGATGTATGGTGGTGTTAATCTGTCCTGTTGGAAGCCTCCGGTGCTGTGTTGACACCTTTGTAGGTGTAGACTGGTTGTGTTGTAATTACCGTCTGCTACGCCAGCGGCAGTTCATTTGCTCCAGAGGAAGGCACCACCCGCCAGCTGCGTCAAGCAACGCATGCTTCTCGAGGAGACAAAGCCGCACGTAACAGAGCGTAGCCTCCAGGAATTACTTTGATAATAACTTGCTCACCGACAGAGGAGTTGTCCAAAGGAGACTAGTGCTCCGGTACTTTTGTGTGTGACAAGGATATTATGAGTTCCATACATGCTGGACTTCTTGCCGTGTGATATGTAGAAATGTATGCGTGGAAATGTTACAGCATTGCAGGAGCTGGTGAAAGGTTTATTTTGGATTTTGGGGGAGATGTTATTAATCATACGAAATGGATGAAGGGCATGGTCTTTTCCGCTTGGATTAATTGTGGCTCCTGATGCTTACAAGTGATGGTGAACAGGTTTGGAAGAGCTGATTAGAAGACATGATTCAAGGACTAGACAATGTGTTAACAGGCTGCAGCAAAGGTATCCCGTTATTCAGTCTTTTTATTTTGTGTTCTTTGAAGATAGGGTTAATGGACTAAGCTTGCCTGATGTGAACAGCTTTGGTGGATGTTTGGAGAAAATGGTCCTTTTCTGCTACATTTTAGATGAACTGGAATTCGAGGAGTTTCTGTAAATGGTTTCTGATACAGAAGCACCATGTTTCATTCTTCTCTTCGCTCACAAACTGGTGTCAACAGTTCATGTAGATTTAAAGTAAAAACAGGCACTCCTTATAGTCAGCAAGTGCCTGTCTTGCAGCTTTTACAAGGGACATAACTGTGGGGTGCAGACTTGGGCAGTTGTTAATAGTGACATTGTTGCCTTCTGTTAACAAAAGTGACAACTGTTCATGTGATCACACATTCCTGAAGTGGATAATTGTCACTTTTCATGCATGTGAATATCACCATATTACGACCGATCGGCACAAAATTAGAGTGACTTTCAACGATAATACTTCCAGTTGGAGATGTTGTGAGATAGAGACTGCAGTTCTGTGGTCTAAGTACATATACTTGGTGGAATTTATAAAGAATCACCACAGCTTGAGTTTTAAGTATGGCCTTCCAGTTCATGGGATTTATGGTTGTTCGTCTTCTTCGATGGAAACGTTCCATCTTGGAGAAAAGGAGGAAAGAGTCCAGAAAGGTAGGTTAAATTAACTAGACGGCACACCAAGAGCACACACCTCTGCTACAGCTAAATGTAGGTTACCCGAACGGATTGATTTCCCTTACTATATATGTAATAAATTTATCAACTTCAATCTCTAAACTTTTGTGTGGTGCCATGACAAACCACTACATGTTACTTGGACTTATCTCTACGACATACATAAGATGACCACCATTTCTTTGAGCTGTTACTCCTGGAAGTGATGTAGTAGTGTTTTTTCACCTTGGTAACCTCCAAGGGGAGGGGGGTGAGGGGTAGTAACCCCGGCAAAAAGCCATGATAGTTTAACTAGGTGTTAAATGACAGTGTAGAAATTTGTAGTGTATCAGCAAGATAAGACTGTCTATGTGGAAGAATTATCCAGTCGGTGCTCTAGCGCTCTTTAATTCTGAGCCGAATCATGGACCCAATTGCTTGTATTGGACATGTGTAGCTTTTGCAAGAAAGTCCTAAACTACAGACAAAGAGACTGTATCAGCATATCTTCAGCGTATTTGGCATATATGTCAGTGGAGAAAGATTATTTGAAATCATCTTGGATCTTGAATTCATTTTGGATTAGAGCGCAAAATGTTTTGTGGATTGGTCCATAGCCCTACAGTATGTACAAAATGTTTCGTGGATTGGTCCATAGCCCTACAGTATGTAGAAAGCCCAACAAGCTGTGCACGAAATTTCATCAAAATCCCAGCGATTTTTTTGATGATCTTGGAGGAGAAAATATATCTGTGACCATTAAGTAATTGTAGGCTGGGATTTAGCTTTCTCTGGTTCGGCATCGCCATGATATGGCAGAAAAAATTGCCAAAAACAGCCATAATCATTCATTCATTCATTTTGGTTCAGCAGGAGCTTTGTGCATAAAATCTTGAGCTCAATCATGTGTATGCCAAATGTCAGTGGTTTATTTCTAGCTCTCTGTATTCTCTCTTGACCCATTAATCTGCATGACAGCTCTCATATCCATGAAAGAGTACCAGTACACAGGCTACATAATGTTTATGAAGGTGAAATTGCCGAATCCGTTTAGTAAATTAATGCTGCAAGGTGTTTTACTTCCATCTTGATTACCAAATGTTTAATGTTTTAAGGCATGTTAGTCTATAACATAGCTTTTGTGATCTTGTGACAAGTGAGTAGTGAAAAGATTGTGGAAATACGGAGCCAGTGATCTCGGCTATAAATAGGGTCCTCGTTATCCTCGTGTCTGAAGGGAAGCGGCGGTATGGAGAGGTGTTACAGGCCGGCTGCTGCGGAATTAGACAGGGTGAAGACAGTTGTGCTGATGCCAATTCAGGAGCGAAATGCTACAGACCCGTCTGATGAGCTGGTGAAGGGAAGGAAATGAGGGAGGGGGTAGGGAGAGGGGAGGAAAGGGTCTCGGGGAGTGGCGGTTGACAGTATTGGCTGCAGGGTGGGTAGGTGGGCTTTGTGGTAATTGTTATAAAACTGAGACGGTAACGACACAGGTGCTGCCAGGTGAAGCAGAATGTTGTGGGGAGTAGAGGTGGTTCATGGATTCAGAGAGAAATATGAACCATTATAACTTGCGCATTATTTCCGAGATGCAGCGAGTCATTGGCCACTGCCGTAGTATGGGTGGGTGGAAGTAGGAGGGAGGGACGGAGGGAGTGGTCCTATTTCTGACAGTCTTCAACAGAGACGGCGATAATTGTACGTAGGTGGACACCACAAACAACCTAAATTACAGCTTCAGAAAACCTAACAGACGTCGCAGTTCATAACTGTTCATTCTCAGGTACAGATTTGAAGGAAGGTTTGTGATTAGGGGACATTTTGCCAAGGGGAGGTAATTAGAGAGGCTTGAAGTTGTAGTATGATAGTGGGGAAATGATCTTAGGTGCTGTGTATCGGGGGGGGGGGGTATGGCTCAGCTGGGCAGATAAAATCAGGTTTCAGAAATTAAGTGCTTATTTGTTTGTTTCATTCTCTGGTTAGGGATTTAAGTTACACTCAGAAATGTTGTGCTAAGACATTAATGCCTGTCAGGTATTTTTTTTAAGGGAGGAGGGGTGAGTTGAAGGAGGGATAGATGGTGTGGTTTGGTTTTTGGTGGGGATAAAATTTGGATGCAGAAATTAAGTGTCTGTTTGTTGTGGGGTTTTTTTTAGGTTGTAAGCTGCTTTAACACAGTATTAAAAGTGTGTCAGTTTGCTTGAGGGTGGGTGGGGAGGTGTGGTTAGGAAACCAGTGGATGCCATTGGCTTTCTCCTGGTACAAACCTCTTCCTGTTGAGCCTCAGCAAGCCACATTTCAGATTTGGAATTAAACTGCTCAATAAGCATGTTGACATGGAAAATTAAGATTTTCTCCCATCCATAGTAGATGTACTCTGTTTTAAATTACACAAGGTACAGATTCTGAAGAGAGAGCCAGATAGCACACCTGACACTTCATCTTTAGTGTAGATGAATTAAAACCTGTTGATTTTGAGTAACTTAGATCTGGGTGAGACAATTTATGAAGGAATGTGATTACAAGAGACTGTGGATACACGTGTGTGTGGGTAGTGGTTGATGTGTGTGATCGGGTGACTTGCGAAGAGAATGTCTTATTGGTTATTTGATGAGGAGATGATGAAAGGAGGTACACAGCACCTGATGGGCTTCACAAAAATACAGAAAATACTTCACTGTAATCGGATCTCCAGGATAGGAGTGGACATCACAAGAAATATGTTTGCAGAGAGCGCCGTTATTTTTGGAGGAAACTCGGACAATTTGTGACCAAAGCATTCTGAAAGTGTGATTTCTATGGGTTGTCCCCCTTGAAGTTTTGTGGGAGCTTTATTAAGAGCTCTTTATTGTAGAGAGGACCAAAGACCTGAATACAACTTTAAAACAAGTTGCTAGGGGTCATAATCTTCAGGTTTGCTGACGATTTTACAGTTAACTTTAAGCACTTGGTTTTTACATGCTCAAGCAGAGGTATAGGATTTCACACAATTATTCTGTCCAATAGAGCTTTCTGAACTGTCGCACAAGAAAATTAATATGACAAATCACAAGCATTTTGCAGTTTTTCACCTAAAGTTTTCCAGTAAAAATGCACTTATGGAAGTGCATAAAGGCGTTAGAATAATAGTTTTGATGCTAACACTTAATTTTTACTAACAAGACATAGATTATACTTCACAGAAAAGGGAACAACTCTTAAGTGGCCTTACAAGGTCAGTGTATGAATCAGATTCAGGGAAAGCAAAATGTGTGACTTGGAAAAAGCTAAAGTTAAGGTGATATACGGTAGGTCAGTCAGTTACCCCACACATTGGCCACACATGCCCAGTCTTTCTGTATTATGATGTGAGATCACAGCAGCTTTCACAGAGAATGGAATAAGTAACTTCATCCCGAGAAAGGGTTGGTGGCACTCCTCCGTCGAGTGTGATGATACTGTCAGCTTTTTAGGTGGTTCACTGCTACACCTCAGCTCTTAGTGTAGGTCAAGAAGCTAGAACGCCTCTGAGCTTTTTATGTGGCGGAGAAATATTTATGATATTGATTAAAATAAACATCTTTTGCTCACTTCTCCTGACAAGGCCTGGGTTTATGCCTCAGAAAAACAGTTAGGAGCTCTCCTCAGGGACTTGTAAATAAACACAGTGTCAAGTTATAAATAGAGGTAAACTTTTAGTACAAGTGTTCCTGGTGTATCAATGTGCTCATGCGGAGGGTCAGGAAATGCACTGCAGACCAGCGTTAGAGGTTCAAATCCAGTGACCGTCAGTGACGATTCTGGTTCATACATGTACGTTGAAAAAAATTGCGAGTTAAATGTCGGGAAGTTGGAATGTCGTTGATTTCATCAGACTTAGAAATTATTGTCATGAAGGTAAATGTGCGTAAAGTTTTTCACAAAAAATACGCAGGGTGTCCAGATGAAATCAGTACTTAATATCTCTCTCAGGTCTGTGAGGAACCAATGTGTCCAAAAGAGTGGGGGGCAAGGAGGACACCCAGTTCTGAGAGTTTTCTTAATCTTAGACAGGTGTTTGGAGATTTATTCAGAAGGCATGATGATAATCCTTCTGGGGAAAAATGTAAGCTTAAGTACAAAAAGTAACGTTTCATGAAAATTAGTTGCTTTTTTACGTGCAAATTTTGGAGCAGAATTTGAAAGTTATTTGCCGTAGGCCATTCCTATGCTGAGCTTTCAACAACTGCTATGTGGATATATATAAAATAAACCCTGCCCCCAGCCCATTGGATGGCCCTGATATAATTGGAGGGGACAGGCATTAGTTCCAATGGGAATGGATAGATCCACCACCTCAGATGTCCCACCACCATTTCTCGTGACAACCTCACATTTCATTCCATTGCAGGTGAAAGCAATTGTGACGTCATGACGCCACAGAAAGATTAAAAATTTGCAGCCATTTTGTGGAACATTAGGTCAACCTACTCACAACATGATTGATTGTTATTGGTCAAATGCATGTTCTTGATTGGCAGTTCAGAAAGATCTGTCGGTGCTTCTGTTTACAAATGGGTGACAAGGCAAACTTCACTTTCCAAAATGCAATGTCATAATTTGATGGCCAGATTAGCCCACCTTGTTCATGGAGAGTAAGTGTTTTTTCAGATCTGGTCAGGGACAATCCAGTCCGAGGGGAGAGGCTGGGGGTGGTTTTTACAGGATCTGACTAGATTGGTTAGGTTAGGGTTTCTCCGGATGGAGCCAAAGACAGACCAGTATAAGAGCAACTGCGCGTGGATCTGACTTTAATGAAATCGTTGTTTTTCAGATATTGTAAAGGATAATAGTGGTAGGGTAAGGAGCTGTTACCGGATCTGTACTTTAGTGACACTGTCAAGAGCATCTGGATTCCTCACAGCTCCATCTGTACCTGACGTCAAAGTCTCGAGAATGGCTGTTGGGAGGACGTAAAGGAGTTATTGCTGTAAGACATGATTTCTGTGTATGTTAAGGTCAGTTTGTGATTAATGGATCGCGGGACTGTGCAGGTTGGTGTTAAATATCCCTGCTGACTCTGAATCTCAGCCACTGAGGTGATGGTTTCTCAGCTGGGGGGCAGGTTTCTGTGCATTATGGCGCAAGTCATATACCCTTAAGCCACATGTGCTTTGAGGCCATACATCATTTTATCTTTCTCGTTCATGTGTAATTGTTATTTGGGGGGGGGGGGTTGTTCTGTCAGACATGTTATTATTATTCACCTTCAGAATGCTGGACTGTTATACACCTCATTTTTATCGCCAGCACATGGTTGCGCCATCACCAAGCATGCTACCTTAAGGAGATGGCTCCTCCAACGCTGCAGCGTGTATGACAGATGGCCGCCAAGTGGCCGTTGAAAAAATTTACGACGTCTCTGGCAGTGGTTCTGGAGAGGAAGTGATGTAATAATGTCGGCTGGAAGGCCAGGCTGGGTTTGTAATAACTGAACAAGTGATGTAATTGCATGTTAATTTCCCATCTCTTGGTTCGATGTGAAAGGCTGTAATGCGTGAGGAATGGCCTGTGGTAAACTCCACAGTTGTTGGGGTGGAGCAACACAGAATCTGCATGTCTGGGCGTTTTTTTTCTTTCTGTTTTTTTATTTTTTGTATTGAGTGCACAGTTGTTGAGAATATGTTATGAACCTATGGCAGGCAAAAAAGACCACCATGATCTTGAAGGCGGATGAATACCATGATTTAATATTACTTTCTAGATATCGGAATTAACAAGTGTTTGTGAGCTGCAAGAAAGTTGAACATATGTGTGGGATGCATTAATATATATGTAAAAGAGAGCTATCCGATTCCTATCTGAAACCCCTGGAGGTCTGATTCCCTACCCTTGTGCTGCCAAGTTTTCTGCACCCTCACCCTCTCCAGACGCCCTGTACCCTGCAGCTGCAATGGGGTCCAGTCCCTTGAGGCCACCCTGAGGTTCAGTCACCGCAAGGCATGCCTAAGGCTTAGTCCCTCAAGACCTCCACGAGGCTCAGTCTCCCAAGGCCTCCCTGAGGCTCAGTCCCCCAAGACCTCCCTGAGGCTCAGTCCCCCAAGACCTCCCTGAGGCTGACTCCCCCAAGGCCTCGCTGAGGCTCAGTCCCCCAAGACCTCCCTGAGGCTCAGTCCCCCAAGACCTCCCTGAGGCTGACTCCCCCAAGGCCTCGCTGAGGCTCAGCCATCCCAGGCCTCTATGAGGCTCAATCCTTCAAGGCCTCCCTGATGTCCAGTCCTGCAAGGCCTCCCTGAGGCACAATCCCAAGGAGACCTCCCTGAGGCTCAGTCCCACGAGGCCTGCCTGGCTCAGTCCTCCCAGGCCTCTATGAGGCTCAGGCCTTCAAGGCCTCCCTGAGGTTCAGTCCCACGAGGCTTCCCTGAAGCTCAGTTCCCAAAGGCCCCCTTAAGCGCAATCCCCAGAGGCCACCTAGAGGCTCAGTCCTCTGAGGCCTTCCTGAGCCTAAGTCCCCCAAGTCCTCTCGAAGGCACAGTCCCCAGAGGCCGTGTCTAATTAAGGACCACTGCCCTGAGGTCTAGCTAACTTGATATATGTACATATACCAGTATTACACGACTAAAGATGCAAAAGTCAATTTGACCTTGTAAAGAAATTTTGTCAAAATCTGTGAGTTAGTGATCATATTGAACTGTCCTCAAGATGTCTGATGGTTACGTTTGTACAAAACGTATGTTGGATATGTATGGTGTTACTTGAAAACCTGTAATACAAGTACTGCTGTCTGACTTCAGCAGTCTTTATCCTTGTCAACTCAATGCTGGGACTTCGAGCAGAATGAGAAAGCCTTGAGCGAGATTTCTGACACCTGACAGCTATTTCATTCTCAAGAGCTCATTTTTGCTGTCCTTGATTTCGAATTCAGCCAGCGAGCTCCTCCCTTCGCCTCAGCACCCATCTGGTGCCCCCTTCCCACCATCCCCCTTACAGCAGTAATAAATCTCCTCTAATTCGGGTTTCTCTTTAATTGAGTTTTCCACAGAACTGTTTTATGTGATCTCATCTTGTCTCGGTGGTGGTGGGGATTCATTGAAGAATCAGGATCAATATGTACCCCTCGCACTTCTCTTGTCCAGGCCAATTGGCTGCGCTCACGGAATCACTGGCAAATGAAATAAGATGACCTACAAGAGAAAAGCAGGCATCAGAGCTACAATCAGTTTTCAAGTAGGCCTGCTTTCATTTATTCTGACCCAAGTATGTAGAAAGAAAAGAAACATATTGGCATGTGTAAAGCTGTGGTGGAATGTTTGTGAAGACCATTATGAAGTACATCTCATTGCCAGATGTGTGTTTTATCAAACAGAATGCATTGGGGAATTTGAACGGTGTCAGTAAAATGACATATTTTCTGAATTTTGTGAACTTATTTATTTATATTTGCCTATGTATGTAGGAATTTATGCAGCTGTTAAGAAGAAAATGAAGAAGACTACGTAATCGGTTTGATTAGTGTAAGGCGTACCAAACAGAATTCCTTGTGGGTTACAGGCCGTAAATGAATTTATTGCGAATTTATGTAAACCAAGTGCAGAAAGGTATTATTTCAGTCTCTGGTCATTAAAGTTGATGTGTGGCTGAATGGAAAGAAGTATAGGGTAAGTGGTGCAGGGAAGAAATTCACATTCTCACTGTAAACTCTGTTCTCTTCCAGGCTTTTAGTATTGGGGATTGTACAGTTCAGTTGTCGTGGTGAATTCAGAAAGGCATGACATTTTCCTTCACATTTTGGATGAATATTCCTCATTGTTGTTCTTGTCGCAAAGATTTTCAAGAAAAAGTTTAGCTTAGATTTTGCTAAGAATTGCTAAAATGACAAATTATAGGAGGATGTTAATTATGTAAGAAGACCTGAAATTTTTTCTGCAACTAAGGTGCACATTTTCCCCAATGTTGAGAGTTCTCCTCATCTTAGTAAGATGTTGGTGAGGTTTGTTTGGAAGTTAGGATAATGCCCCAATGAAAAAATGTAATGTTCAGTGCCAAAAGAAATATTTTTGTTTATTTTTTTGTGTTTAAAAAGCCACCAGTTACAAATGAGCTCCTCTTTTTCCTCCAAGTGTCTGTTTTATCACTGAGAACTGGTGGCTCCCCCTACTCAAGCCACATTCACACAACTTTGTATGTCACTTATTTCGCAACTTTTCTCATAAAAGATGTTGCCTAGGTTATAGCGCCTTAAAGCGAAGTGAACCACAAGAAAAATAATGGGAAATCAGTTAGGAAGTTTTATGAAAGTGGACTCAGTAACATTAGAACTCATCCAATGGCGTTCATTAGCATGTCTACTTTGTTGAACATTTAATACACCGATACTGTTTCAGGCTAAAGTTGTAAATTGCACTTACAGAAGCACGTTTCCCCTTAGAATGATACTTTCGATGCCCAAATTTAAGGTTTTCTGACAAGAAATTCATTCAACTTTACCACAAAAACCCTCTTTAGCGGCCCAATAAGATGGATGAATCAATCAAGCAAAGTCGATCAATCTTTCAAAGTACAAAACACACATTTGTTGAGTTTCACGAGTGAGGAGACTTCCATTGCAAACTCTTATGCAGTAAATCAATTAACGACTTTTCCATGGAACTTTTCACCATCTAATCTAAACCTTGGTGTATGAACTGTAGTACAGAAGGGTGATTTGATCTTTGGAGAAAAATCATGTGAAGATGCATATGAATGACATGATTTTTCACTGACTTAAACACATTGGGATGATTACTTGGTGAGAAATGTCATGTGGCCGTAAACATGTGGGAAAGGTTTATCATTATATATGCTTGACTACATAAACAAGGATGGGATTTCATATCCTTTTTGTAAGACGGGAAACCAAACAACAGAAGTATAACATTAAGATTTACTCTGGTTCGGTGTAGCGGAGAATGTGTTATGATGTCATAAACAGGACCTATGCTGAAGGTTAACAAAAAGTGATAACCATTTTTATCCAGAGATAAGTAAGCAACCTTATTAGGCACTGGTCAGTCTGTTTTTGGAAATTTAAGCATTCCGATTTTCAAAGATGCTTGCAAGGAAGTATTTAGATGCCATAATACACCAGTAATCTTTGCTGAAGTTAATTTGCCAACAAGTGGGAAGGTCACCCTTATCCTTTTGAACCCCAAATCTGTGCACCCCCACTCTGCGGCCTCTTTGACAGCAGCAAAGCACATGGGAAAATTTAATCTTCAGTGTCGTGCATTTAATGTGTGAGAGCTGGTGGAAGAAGGAGGCCTGCCCAAACCTACTTCTCTGGAATTCCCTCATTTCTGGGCTTTGTCTGATCACACACTTTTTTTACCAAGGACCGTCTGGCAAATCCTGCCAGGGATTGCAAGATTATCCGCTGGAATTGAAACGTGGTTGGAGGACTTTTAGACAGGGGTAAGGAAGATAAGTGTTGGGTTGGGAGACGGAGCAATGGTGTTAAACCTGTTAAAATTGGTCTTAGCAACACTGGTACTATATGTCCGCACTAATCCCTCACCCGTCATTGGGTCAGGGTGAAGTCTTCAGTTTTCTGACCAGGCACAGCTGTGCATGGATTTCTGGATGACAGCTATGGTTAGCTGCGGGTGGTGTATATATGTCACCATGTACCTACATGCCAGCCTTATGAGGCCAGTCTAGGTATGAGTGTGCTTAAGTTTTAACAGTGAGTTTGCTGTTGTGATTATTGGCTCTTGCTTTTAAGCTTTTTTGGTTTTTTTTTTGGTCAGCACTGTGGTTGTCTTGGGTGTCAGCTGATGACTTGAACAGTGGAACTTGTAGTGTACACAGAACAAGTCACCGAAGGCCCTTATTTCATATGTAGTGAGTGCATACCTATGTATAGATACACATGTCCTCCATTTATCAGTGAATTGAGTATAGTGTTATCAACACCAGTTAATCAATCAGTCAGTCGGTTTATAGTGAATTCCAATCGTAAAGTTCCATCTTTCCATGTATTAGACTATTTGTTTAACCTCCATTTTGAAAACTTTTTCAGTACAGCGTTAAACACCAGTTGATCAATCACTGTAATAGAGTGTATCGCAGACGTGAAATTCTACCCACCCATATGTCAGAGAATCTGTGTGATTAAATTAATTTTAAGAAATGAATTAAATTAAAATGTTTACTTCAGTTGAAGTTGGTACTTTAAAAGTCTGCAATTAGCACTTCTGAATGGAGCGATTTAAGCATTCTGTGAGTCATGTACTGGTTCATTTGTTAATTGAAATGAAAGTATAACTAATTAAAAGTTATTTTGGGTAAAGTTGTCCTCAAAAAGAAACATTAATGTCAGCTGGAACGTAAGGCTTATATCATCTACAAGGCGTAATAGAATAGAAAACTTAACCCCTATTGTCTTTTCCATTTACATTAATAATAATAATAATAAAAATAATGTCTTTATTTTCCGAGGTTAATGCAACTCAGTCAATATATTATTGATCTTCCCTGAGGCCCTCCACAAACACATAAACATAAACATTGACACAGTACATGTATACAAGTTGAACTATAATGAAAACAGAATGAAATACTGAAGATGTCATAATATTTAAACAAAGGTGGTAAAATGGACAATGGAACTTTAGAACTATGTACAAGGCAGGCTACTGTAAATATCCAAGCTTTTCAATTATTAATGGCGTTATTAATGGCTATACAGTTATTGTTAAAATGAAGCCATAAATGATTTGTTTTGTGTCACCACCTTTTATGAAGGTATAAGCTTCATAAAACTGTGAGAATTATTTCTCTAGACCCTACAGTTCTTCAAGAAAATTTGGAAAAATTGTTTTCAGTAGTGGTAGAAAAGGTTTAAAAATTAAGGTATAATTCTATGATAATGCAGTTATCTTTCAGATACATGTCTATTGGTTAACCATTTGTCATGTAGATGTTGGAAATTCTGTATTGAGATGGCACATTAGACTGAAGTAGGGAGAGCATTCCAGCGTAAACTTCCAGAATGGGACAGACTCCGTTTAACCATTTCAGAATGAGGAAAACGGGGAATTAGTTGTATTGTTTGACTTGATCTTAACTGTCTGTCTTGTTGCTCTTCTGTATGAAACATATTTTTCATATATTCAGGGAAACAGTCATTCAGATATTTGTAGGTAGTTAAATCCTTACGATACTGAATGATTTCATATATACACTTTTCCATGTTAAGGCTGAAAATATTTGACAGGTAGTCATACTTTTACTGTTCTTTAATATCAGCTGTGCTGCAGTCTTCTGCAGTTTATACACTCTTTCCAAAAGTGCCTTCAAGTAGTTAGACCATATTGTAACACAATATGTTATATGTGGAAGAATGTATGCATTATAATAGAGCACTCTGGTTTTGTAAGGTGGAATATGCCTGTGCTTCCTCCTCAGTACAGACAACAGTTTAGAAATGAAACCAGACAATGATAATCAGACTAGTCAACATTATGCATAATTTATTTGTACAAAAAGTTATAAATGTGAACACACTCTTTCACCTGTGAAAGTTTAGTCAATAAAACAAACGCACTTTCAGGAGCACGTGAAGTCCTCGAAATGATATGTTAGATGCAAACGCTTTAGTTTTTCTGACGGGAAATTTCTCAAAACAAAACTTTTTAGAATCCTACTTAAAAAACGCTTTAGTTTAGAAATTTCTCAAACTTCACAAAAACTTTTTAGAATCCTAGGTGGAATCACGTGAAATGTGTTCCTTAAAAAATGCTAAACTTAAGGTGTAATACACAAAATATATATATAGATAACAGCGTCAGGAATCAGATTTGGTGCATAAGTATGAAACTGGTGACATGTTCGGAATAATTATAAATGCATGTACCATGCTTGGGATCAAGATTTTCTAAACTTCTGCACCGGTGCAGGTATGTGTGTGCTCCATGTGTTTCTATCCCTCTGTTCAGTGCAATACTCAGACGTTTGTAACCAGTACGCCAGTGGTCAGTTGTATGGATGGAGTAACCTGAACCTGTGGTAAAGAGGACTCTGTTATCGTAATGTAATGAAGCTGATATGACATCGTGCAATCAGAGATTAAACTCTGAGTTTGCCATCTACCCCTGGTCACGAGGTCCTACGTGAATTGACTTGAATGTCCGGCAGTTATGTTTGTTGATATGAGTGGTGGTATATGTGTCATTCTGGTAAGTATATCACGAATATGATAACTGTCGATTAAGTTTTGTCAGTGTAAGATATGGACAGCATTCATGTGAAGAGGACACACAGCATTGTGTCATGTACCTGCCGTAAATGCCCTAAAATTTGATCCCAAAAAGTGCATCTTTGGAGGCAAATAAATGTCATGAAATATTATTACTAGTGATAAAACTCACATATTTCAAATAGGGTATCATCCAACCTTCCAGACAAACCTGAAAACATCTTTCTAAAATCAACAGAACTCTCAGAATCAGGAAAAATAAGCAGCTTAGTCATGGGCGAAATTTTAGGTCATTTAGGGTAACTGCCTGCAGCTGCTGGCTTCCATATCCAGGACTCCCCTTCAATGTGAGTTGGACACACTAGAGCTAAAAGAGCAAGATCAGGTGGTCTTTAGCAAAAAAAACATGTCAAATAATTTAGCCAAAAAAATCAGACCTAATGTAAATGTACAGTACTATATTTGACCTAAAAGTTGGTCCATGATTTAATTAGTTCCTAATGTTGCTGTATTCTTAGAGTTCAGAGATCAGAGCACTGATTGTAGAATGATGGTTTAAGGTTTCTTTGGAAGGTGGGATGATATCCTATACTGAAAAAATTGAGTTCTATCACTGGAAGGAGTGTTGTATGGCTTTTATTTGTGGTATGTATATTACTTTAGATTGATTTAGGGATGTTTTAACTGGTTATAGCCTTTAAAGGGATTGGCTGACATGTGTACGATTTGTTTTGAGCATCAAGCCACACACATGCCATAAAATGTATTTGTGTGGGACATTTATTTTATGTATGCAAAAACGGTTAGCCATTCAGCTTCTGAGTTAACGGAGTTTTAAATCTTCAAACTTAAAAGGATTAAGTCCAAAAGTACGTCTGTGTATGTGTTTAAAAAAAAAAAAAAAAAAAAAAACCTTGGGAAAGAGGAGATGTTTGAAACTGTTAAGGTTTTGAGGGTGAAGTCTAAATTCTTGCTTTACTCCCCTGATGCGGTTTGTGTACAGTCACTCCTGCTGTTTCAGGGGTTCGTGGGTGTTTGGTGGAACACAAAATATAAACACTCACTAAATGAGTTTACACCTCTCTGGGGCTGGATTGTATGGAGGATGGGCCCAGATATACCTAGGCCTAGTCAGTCAATGTGACTGCCATCTTATCTTTGCATGCAGAAACTGAATATGCCATAGGACTGAGTTAGGTAAACACAGTATTGGTCTGGGCCAATTCCTATTAATATTTTGGCAGAAGTCTTGGAATGCGCTCTTTTGCCACTGCTGCCTACTTTCAGGAACTAATGTGGTTGTCAGTGTTGTAAAAACTATGTGGTGGTGTGGTGCGCGGACTTGTGCTGAGGGAGGTTTGAAAATTGTTTTCCTGTTCCTGGTTATGCGAGTTCCTTGACAAGCTCGGGTGTTTTGGCACATTGTATGTTATAAGCTGCATGTGAACAGCTCTTTTTAACTTGGTTGTTCAAATGGGAGGACAGGGTCAAGTTTGTGTGTATTTTCTGTTTGGTTTATTATTATTGACAGAATTAAATCAGACTTCAAATCAAACTATAAAAAAGCTCTTAAGTAGCAGTATGAAGAGGGTGAATCAGTCATAAAAAAGCAAAATGTGGTACTTGTAAATGCTAAGGTTTGGGTGAGATTGATTGTTTTGTGGTGCTTTCCCAGCAGTCACAGAGCCGGAATATTTTATTAAAATGCTTCCCATCCACAACCAAATACAGTAACTCTGCTCTTTTTGGTTTTAGTGTGGAAAAAATATAAATTTCTGGGCAAGTCCCGGTTTTCCTGTAGTTTTCTAGATTTGCATTTTTGTGGGTTTCCATGGCAACAGCTAGGGTTTTCCAGTGAGAAGGATTTTTCGTCATGTTTACAAACAATTCCACGTGAAAGTTTTGGAGATGAATAGCAGTCAATCGAAGCTCGTTAACAGTTTAATTTTACTTGCTCGTTAAACAGTATACTGCCAGGTACTTTGAAAGATTAGTTATATAATGGGGTATATACAGGCTGAAGTGTTTTAGTGTATTTATAATCCACGGGTCATATGTACAGAATTTCGGGAACATTGTCTATGGCTTCAAGTACACATACATTTAAGGCCTTAGCACAGCTGTTCACAGTGAAAAATACATGTGTTGTACAAACAAAATTAACTTTGCTACATATCTTTTAGAGAGGAGTTCAGATTTAAACGGGGAGGGGGATGGGTGCTTTCTTTTCTATTAATTGCTGTTTCCAAACTTAGTGCCAGAGATTTAAAACTTTGCAGTCTTGTGAGAAAAAAACCAAGTTTCTTGAGTGCACTCAGTGTATGTTGCATCAGGGAAACAAAACTTAAAAATTTGTATGCAATTATACTTTGTAAGGTGGAATGGTCAAAATAATTAATGGCAGGAGATGTCTGTTGAAAGGTATATCCTTGTCAGGCAATGAAGATTACATTTTTCTGCAACTTTTTGTGTGTCGGTAACAAAAAAAATTACATGTGGTGGAAAACAGCCAGCTCCGTGAAACCATTTTTGTTGCCGCCCTTCCGTCCTCTGTAATTTAATATTTGTGTAACCATGCAGTTCAAGATTTGACCCAGATATGCTACACAGTCCCAACAAGTGAAGAGTGGAATCAGTGCAATCTGTCAGCTGTTTTCTTGGCAGTTGTCGAAATTGTGCAGATTTGTACATATTCACACTTGACCTGCATGGACTGTTGGCTGTGATTTCTTGTGGTTATTGGACAGTTATGTCCCCTGTTTCTGATGATATTTTGTTAAGGATATGCAATCTGTCAGCTGTTTCCTTGGCAGTTGTCGAAATTGTGCAGATTTGTACATATTCACACTTGACCTGCATGGACTGTTGGCTGTGATTTCTTGTGGTTATTGGACAGTTATGTCCCCTGTTTCTGATGACATTTTGTTAAGGATATGCAATCTGTCAGCTGTTTCCTTGGCAGTTGTCGAAATTGTGCAGATTTGTACATATTCACACTTGACCGGCATGGACTGTTGGCCGTGATTTCTTGTGGTTATTGGACAGTTATGTCCCCTGTTTCTGATGGCATTTTGTTAAGGATGTGAACACGCGTCGCAATGTAGTCGCACATTCAGTTATTTTTGTCAAATTCAGAACTTCTGCAGTGGAAAGTAACCTGGATCAGAAGAGACACACTCAGACAAAACCGTGTTAGACAAGCAAATTTCCGATTTAAGCGAGTGTCCTGGATTTGACCTTACACTCAATTTATTTAAGTTCACTATGTATTTTTTATTACCTAGGTATATAATTGTGGTGGTAATATGCCGTGTAAGATAAGGTGTGTATTTGGGGGTGTCACGTTATACATTTCCTAACTCTCGCAGATCTTAGGAGTTTTGAACCGTATGAGCAGCCCAAAGTGCTCACAGAGCTCTTTGCACAGTCTAATATTTGTTAAATACCACTTTCCTGACACTAATACAATGTGTGCATATCTGTACTTCAGAAGTGTGGAAGTTGGTAAATAATTGCTAGCGGTCCTGGTTTAGTCTGGACTCTTCAGTTTCATCAACACATGAAACTGAGCGCTGTCTTATGGGAGAGCAAAACTTATATCAGTCAGTGAGTCGTTTAGTCAGTCGTTTTCGCAGGAGGACATGGCTAAGTCGTTACGTCAGTCGTTTTCGCAGGAGGACATGGCTGAGTCGTTTAGTCAGTCGTTTTCTCAGGAGGACATGGCTGAGTCGTTTAGTCAGTCGTTTTCGCAGGAGGACATGGCTGAGTCGTTTAGTCAGTCGTTTTCTCAGGAGGACATGGCTGAGTCGTTTAGTCAGTCGTTTTCTCAGGAGGACATGGCTGAGTCGTTAAGTCAGTCGTTTTCTCAGGAGGACATGGCTGAGTCGTTTAGTCAGTCGTTTTCTCGGGAGGACATGGCTGAGTCGTTTAGTCAGTCGTTTTCTCAGGAGGACATGGCTGAAATATCACTCTCATGGCACTCACGTGATCATATTCACGTCTTCATTCATTACCTACTGTGACCTCAGATGTTGTGAAAAAAGTGCGTTTTTAGAGGTAAATTAACATTATAAAATATTTGGTACCGATACTTGCATTTTTCCAGTAGGACATCATCCTATCTTCCTAACAAACCTTAAGACACCTTCCAACAGTCAACAGAACTCCTAAAATCAGTAAAAATGAGCAACTTGGTAATGGACAAAATTTTAGGTCCTTTACGGTAATCTTGAAACTTTGACTGTGAGTTTCATGTGAAGGCAACAGTCAGTAAACAATAATAACGAAATGTTTTGATTTTCTGTCTTCCTCAGACCCAGTATGACGTCACGGTGGTGATAGAGGACTATAGCGCCATAGGCAGCAATGAGCTCACTCTTCACCGCGGACAGCAGGTCGAAGTGCTAGATGCTGCGCCAGGACAGGCTGATTACTGTTTGGTTCGCACAGTGCCCCTAGATGGCGCCGATCCAGTTCAGGGCTTAGCGCCTATGTGCGCGCTGAAACCGGTCGCCAGTTTACGCGTCTCCGGATCCAGGACTAGTATTGACGGCGACGGTAAGATGAACTTAAACAGTTAATAATGATAATAACAATAAAAATAATAATGTCTACATTCTGATGGTTATACAACTCAGTCAGAATAGTATTGATCATCCCTGTGGTCCTCCACCAGAATAGTATTGATCATCCCTGTGGTCCTCCACCAGAATAGTATTGATCATCCCTGTGGTCCACCACCAGAATAGTATTGATCATCCCTGTGGTCCACCACCAGAATAGTACTGATCATCCCTGTGGTCCTCCACCAGAATAGTATTGATCATCCCTGTGGTCCTCCACCAGAATAGTATTGATCATCCCTGTGGTCCTCCACCAGAATAGTACTGATCATCCCTGTGGTCCTCCACACACACACTTATATAAGGTTTTTGTTGTTTGGGGGATTTTTCTTCTTTTTCAGTGATAGTATCTTGCAAATATTTGATGATAAATGATACTTTCACAGATCTATTGTTTGGTCGCATTTCAAAGAATTAAGGACGTTAATCCAAACATGGTCCAAGGCTAGTAACAGGTTAAAGCCAGTTTGGGCACAGTAGTCACACTCAACTCAGTTTACAAAGGTTTCGTGGAATGAGGTCCTGGCTTTTTATATGTCACATTGCAGTTTTTTACTTTGAAATTTAATGTTAATTTGTAAGACCTGAGGATGTTTCGAGACAAGCAAAGCTTGGAAAGGAGCTTCTCAAAGTACACCTCCAAATACACACACAAAAGTAAATTTGAATTTTGTTAGATCTTGGAATTTGATGCTGAAATTGCCTTACTAATAAGTTAAATCATACTCGTTTGAATTTGGCAGTTGGAATCTTGGGAGTTATACTTTTCATAAAGCTCTCCAAACTTGTGGGTGAAAATTGGCGTTGTCATGAGCGGTATTTCTGAAGCAGAAAAAAAAAAGTATCATTACAAAAAATTAATTCTGCAAAATGTTTAAATGTCAAAGAGTTCCAGTACAGGTATTCTGGATTTTTGTAAATGACATTTCTGGATTTTTTTTTCTTTGCAAGGGTTTTATATCATTGTGGCTGGCTGTACTAACACTTCAACGATTGAGAGGTCAAATATTTTGGAAAAACAGGTTATGTCTGACTGATCAAGGCGCAAACATTAATGCCTAAGACATTCTATCAATACCAATTGTTTATGTGACAGTTATGTGTCTAAGCATGGCATGAACTGCTTAGCACTAATCCCATCCAGCTGGACCTCATGTCTGAGACTAGTCCAAATAAAGAGGGATAACTCTGAGTAGTCTGTGTTTGCTACGTCTTCAGTGTTGATCCTACATCGTACATGCAGGATGCAGCAGTGAATTTGTTTAAAGCAAAAATCAAGAACAGCACTCACAAAGTACAACAGTTTATTGTTCATTATGTCATTGTTGTGCCATTTGTGACAGTGTAACCAGAATCAGGAGCAACAATTGCATAACATTCAGCTTGTCCTTCATTTCAAGTTTACAAAGACCGTCATCAAAAGTCTAGCGTTACGATACCATTACAGTGTAATCTGAGAGGAAAGCACCAACAACATTACAATGCATGATCTCCGTCGCGTGATAAAGTGACAGAAATACAGCAACCAGGGCCTTGCTTTTTACTTGTTTTATTTCTCAAGTCACAAGTACAAGTAAGATGCAAGTTGTGCATGGTGAAGGGTTGTCACATTCACGATTAGTAGGCTTTAACCTTTGGAGGAAAGCCCCACAATGTCACTATGCTGTAATACCATAAGCAACTATGTGGGCCTTAATGTCTCCTTACATTGTCAGAGGAACGGATTGCTGCCAGTAATGTCACACTTGATTTCTTTTATGGCTGCCTGCAGGCCCAGTTCATGCTGGCTTTCTCTACAGTCATACGTGGGAACATCTGCCAGCAACCTGTGGATGGTCTTGGGTTTCCCCTGGGCTCTGGGTGGTTTTCTCCCACCTTAATGGTATAGGTTAAATATTCTTGAGTACGGTGTAAAACATCAATGAAATAAATAAGTAAATAAATATTACGGCTGCATATATAAACCCATATTCAGTTAATGAGAGGTGTGAAGGAAGAAATTTTGAAATGTACAGAACATTTGATATATGCTACAATATCTTGGTCTCTGCGAAGTTCCCATGTTTTAATTGTTCCTTTCTTCCAGTCACATCTTCTTCAGGGGTAGTTGATCGGAATTGCGCAGTGCGTGGCACTTCTGTAGATATTTGAGTGGTCCGTTGTTCATAGAAGACAGCTTGTCTTCCATCGTTATGGTGTGCATGTATGCATGCCACAACCTGGGAAAGTTCGTCAGTAACATGCCAGAGGTCAGAGGTTAACCCCACGCAGGCAGTTTAGTTTTCTTCACCTGTAAAACTGATGGTCATTGTATATTAAATGAAAAGTTCTTGAGTATATCGTTAAGCAAAACTTACATAAATACGGTATTGTATTTGACGGAGAAAATTCCTTTCATTACGAAGTCACTTGTTTCGGCTGTTTCTGAAAATTCGCTTCTTTTTGGAAAGGTGTTTTAATTTTTGTTTGGAAAGGTGTTTTAATTTTTGTTTGGAAAGGTGTTTTAGTTTTAATTTTTGTTTGGAAAGGTGTTTTAATTTTTGTTTGGAAAGTATGTTGTCATTGTGCTGAAAAACTTTTAAGGTTCAGTGAAACCTGTAATATTTTATTACCTTTATTTGCACCTTGTTTGGGCGTATTTTTAGATGAGCTACAGTCAGTTGAATAAATCTGTCTGTATACTGTTATGTGTTGGTACTAATATGATGTTTGCTTTCCCTGCAGAAGTCTATGAAGGAGGAATGTCTCTGTCAGGTGGAAACAGTTCGGCTTCAGCCTCGCCGGTCACCAAGAGACGGAGCAGCTTCAGGTAAGTCAAACCAGGGATCCCCAACTCAGATCAGTATGTGATTAAGGAAACAGGATAATGCATGCCTCCCTCCATAATCCAAATAGTGTTTGGAAAAAAGGACAACAAATGATGTAACCACAGACCGGTGGATGGAGATCTGAACAGTCACAGCCATTTTTTGCTGACGTGTCTGATGGCTCTATAAATCAACTTTTGATCGGGAATTCCTATGTGGCCTTGGCATACGCCATGTTAGAATAAAACGGTAACACAGTGTTGTATCGCTCATGCCCCATGCTCCGATGGTCCCAAAGCAATGTGGTGTTTCCTTGATATCAGTGGAAACTGCATTCTTGGGTTACAGAATAATCTGTGTCTGAGTGGTTAACATTTATGACATGGCAGCACCTTTGATATTCAAGGGCTTGCTTTGTACTGCTATATCTCAGTTATCCAACATCGCAAAAATTAAAAAAGGTATACTTGTTTTTTAAACAATACACAGGTTACTTTATTGTTACGGAGGTGCATTTGGTGTAGTTTTGTCTTTTCTTTTAATGGAGGCTGCTAAAAGGAAAAACAGCCGATAAAACTGATGTTACTGAAAATCCTCAATTTTTATGCATGAATAAATTAATTTGGTTTCTAGGGATTCTTTTCTGGCTCAGGTGGTTAAATTGCTAGCTCACTGCATCAAAGCTGCCCCAGGACCAGTGTGGTCACTTGTTTGAATCTACTTGTTTGAAGCTCTCGTCTGTTTTGAGTTGTTAAATTCCTGGACAAGGTGGAGGGTTTGCTGTAAATGACCACCAATGCAGTCGCTGTGAGTTCAAGACCAGCTCATGCTGGCTTCCTCTCCGGCCGTACGTGGGAAGGTCTGCCAGCAACCTGCAGATGGTAGTGGGTTTTCTTCTGAGCTCTAGGCGGTTTCCTCGGCTCTACCTGGTTTCCTCCCACCATAATGCTGGCCGCCGTCTTATAAGTGAAATATTCTTAAGTACGGCATAAAACACCAATCAAATAAATCAGATTCAGATTTAAATAAATAAATAAATGACATACAGTTGGATTCATAACAATGCATTTTTAGAGGCAAAAAAAAAAATGTCTTAAAATGTTTTTACTAGTGATTTTTCCAGTAGTATCCCAGCTTCCAAACACACATATTCTACTGGAAAAAGTTGAAGTTTTAGCATCAGTAATGATAATCTATGACTGTAATTTGCCTCTAAAAATGCACTTTTTTGGATGAATTTTGAGGTCATTTAGAGTACTTGTGGAATAGTTTCCTGAAATTGTGTCAGAATATAGAGTTCATGAAAGAGAAGGACTGAGAAACTAGTTGTCGTTTGCCTTTTGGAGGCTAATTACAAAGCGTCTAAATGTGTTAAGTGGTTGTGCTAACTGGTATACTGGCTTCCCTTGATTTCGTCCGACCGCTTCTCCGCGCCTTTCCTCCGAGATGGTTGATGAACCGCTCAGAACAATGGGGTCAGTGTTTGTTTTCACTGCATCTGTCTCTGGTACGTGGCCACCATGTAACATGCGGGCCCGTTTTGCTGCACATTTATCAAGTTGCTGAGTTTCCACGTTTTTTCTTAGGCTCATTGTTTTATGAAAGACGTCAGTGATTTGGCTAACAAAGGTGTTGGTGATTGCGAAGGCTGTGTGTTTTAAAGTTTGATTTTGAAATCTGTCCTGATTTTATTGACTGAGAATTATGCAGTGTTCTTGTTAAATCCTGTAGTGTCTTTGGAAGAAAAGAAAAAGGAATTTGGTGAAATTTCAAATATTTGTACTTACTTTACATGATAACATAGATTTTGAAATAAAAACATTTTATTACTTGCCTGTACTAGCCCTGACATACTTTTACATTATATAATTTAAGCCAAAAAAAAAAACCACAGAAGAGCGGACAAAATTTCTTCCGCATTTTCTTCTGTGGTATAAATATGCACTTCAGTAATCTCCCCCACATCACCCCTCCCCCCACCCCTCACCCCCACCCCCAAAAAATTTAATGTTAGCCCTCATACTGTAGGGGTGAATGATCAACAGTGATGTCATGCTAAGTAACAAATTAAACATCATGAAAAGTATGTGTGATGTGAAATGCAGCAGAATGTGCAATCCCAGAAGTGAACATATTTAACCTAAAATTACTTGTTTATCTGTTGACCTAGGGGGTAAGTTACATTGGGGTTTGTTTGGAAGGCACATTTACAGTGATATCCTGCTGGCATGTTGTAAACCTTCATCCAGTAGATATAAGTGAAATATTCTTGAGTACAACCTAAAACACCAATGAAATAAATAAATAGATATGTCATTCATCGGAAGTAATTTTATAACTTTTATTTGTCTTTGTGAATGCATTTTTGGGGGGGGGGGGGGTCAGGGAGGAATTGTTTTTAGTATTTCTTGTGTTCTAGACCCATTTGATTGGTTGTCTTTGGCACCTAATCAGACAGTTTCACGGGTTTCTCAGAAGCCGGTTGGATTTGGCAATTAAGCTGTGATGTATACACAGCTTGCCTTTGACTGCAGCCTAATGCTTCTCTCCCTGTACATATCAGATCCTAAACACAGGACGTGATATTATTAAGAAAATAATTTCACCAGCTTTATTTACTTGAAACTCTTAAAAAGTGCCTGTCTAGTGTGTAACAGTTTACCCTGCTAGAAGTAAAAACAGCCCCAAGGGTTTATACACACAGACACTCTCAAAATGATTCTGCCAGCGTCTGTGTTTATCTGATGGGTGCCATCTGTAAGGGGTGGGGGGAAAGGGCGCATACTTGAGGGCAGCACTTTTTGGGAGCATCAGAGGAGTGGGGTACAAGTGTGAGGTCGGGAATTCCCCTTCCTCTGTAAATAACAACATAAGGAACAGGCTTGGACTGGAAAGGTACACAGGTTGCTTACATACTGTACAGGTCACTATGTACACTGATACATATATATGTATGATTAGTGAAACATGTTCATAATATTTTTAAGCTAATACTTGTTTTTTCTTTTTTTTTTAAAACGTGAACTCACTTCTGCCGAAATAACTTTCCATGATTTTTGCTTGTTGGTGAATCTGTGCATTTCTTTTTTTTTTCTCTTTCTTTTTATTTCATTTTTTCTCTGTTTTTATTATACTTTTTTTTTCTTTCTCTTAATCTTTAATCAGATGTCTTCACACCCAACCCAGCTATGTGTTTTGAGTGTTGATAATTATGAATGTGTTAAACTGGCTTGACTTCAATATCCCATTGACAGGGAATAAAAAATTTAATAGTTCTAAGCATTGTAAAAGACATTTTCTTGACCAATTATCAATCATAATATATATATTCTTGGTCAGTATTTGTTTGACCAATATCGAAATTAACATTCAACACATGCACCACCAAGGAGCTAAGAAAGTATGTGGTAAGACCTGACAGCAACTTGTGCATGGCAGTGGTTGTCCCCCACGGTAATGCTGGCTGATGTCATACAAGACAGTCATTCTTGAGCACTACGAAAACGTCAATGTGTACGGCCTAAAACACCAGTCAAATAAATAAATAAATACTAGTCGATAAGTCATTCATCGGAAGTAATTTATGACTTCTATTTGCCTCTTTAAATGGATTTTGGGGGTGGGGGGCGGTCAGGGAGGAATTTTTTTAGTATTTCTAGTGTTCTAGACTGAATTGAAACATGAGGGTGAACCCATTAACCCATTTGATTGGTTATTTTTGCCACCTGATCAGATAGTTTCACACGTTTCTCAGAAGCCGGTGGGATTTGGTAATTAAGGTGTGATGTATACACAGCTTGCCTTTGACTGCAGCCTAATGCTTCTCTCCCTGTAGGTATCAGGTCCCAAACGCAGGACGTGATAATACTAAGGGAATAATTTCACCAGCTTTATATACTTGAAACTCTTTCATATTGTTGAGTACTACAAAAACATCAGTAAATTAAATAAATAAATAATCCTAAGAAATTAGAACAGTCGTTTAAGGAGAAGCTTGTCGACAGTTTTCAGTGATGGCAGAAAGGTGCAGGACATGTGTAGGCATTTAACGGACAAAGACAAAAATTTTATGGTATTGAAACGCAGAATGGTGTGTGCTTATGTGATAGAGTATTATCACTCAAAGCTTTTCCAGGCTGAAGGTAAAATGCGTCTCTTAAACTGATATATTACACTGCTGTGGAAATACACCCACACATTCTCACTGACGCAGATCAGTGAACACATGTTATGCAACATAGCTGTAAATAAGGAAGTCACATATTAGCTTTCACAGCTTGACAGTGTGGGAGGGCGATGGGAGTTTTTCTATCATGGCCAACAGATTTTACTGTCTTTCTCTTTGTAGTATTTAGATTGAGAGAAAAATCTTGTAATGTACATCGTTGTGCAATGTGGCAGATAACAAGCCATGTTTGTGGTAGACACTGCCATATGTATACCTCCTTGCTGGCTTTCTCTCCGTACATGTGAAGGTCTGCCAGCAACCTGCAGATGGTTGTGGGTTTCCCCCCATAATGCTGGCCTCCGTGTAATGTGGGGTAAGGCGTAAAACAATCAAATAAGTAAATATATACCTCCTGTATTCTTATGTACATGAAATGACCTAAAATGACACCCCATAATTACCTTTTAGAAACAAATAAATGTCATTAAAAAGCATATCTGTTGCGGAATGTTTTTTTTGTTTTTTTTCCGTAGGATGTCCTAAATGTCAAACAAACCTAAAAACACACTTGAAAGGTCTATAAAACTCTAAGCAAAGTAAGCGTCTTCATTGTGGATGAAATTTTAGGTTATTTACCTCCTTTTACGAATTCCTTCTTGTTAAGTAACACTAGAGGTGTAGCTGCAAGAGAGCATGTGTGAGCTGAATCCACCATCTTTTGAATGGAATAGTCCACATGGGCACAAATGTATCACACACATGCATCCACACACACCTCCCCGTTTGTGATTGTACAATGGACTAGCCGGGCAAAGTGCTGGCTGCCAGCAGTGCAATATGATCTGTGAGTTTTGAGTAACCAGCAGAAGTTATTCAGTTCTCTGCCCCTGTTAAAGGCGTAGGTTATCACTGTGGAGATTACCGTATGGATGCCGCTGGGAAGAGCTGATGTAAAAGTCTCGCAGCAAATTGCGATAAGCTAGTGTCATGGCATTTTTTCACGTTTTGGGGTGAGTTTCGACATCAGCCTTATCATTAATTGATTGACTCATTTTGTCAGTGCTGAAAAAAAGGGAGAGAGCCTGTGATAGCTTTTTGGAGTTTGGGTGTATTGTTCTGAAGTATGATGTACATCTGTAAATTTTTGGGTCTTCCAATTGAATCATGGTGAAATTGATCTACTCTTTAAATAGTGAACTTAGGGGAAACCTTTATGTGTATTAAGAAATCATTGAGGTTTTAAGAGTTTTTTTTTTATTTTTAGGGGTTCTCTTTTTCTCTGAGTGAAAGAAAAAAAAACTGTTTGGTGTTTTAAGACGGTGTACATGTACATACCTCTAAATAAGATTATTTCTTCCTTTCGTTCTTTCTTTATTTATTTATTTATTTATTTTGGAGGAAAGCAAGCAGAGCCAGGGAGCTGGGGGAAATCCACGACCATCCACAGGTTGCTGGCAGACCTTCCCACGTAAATAAGATTAAGAAGATTTTCTAAATTTAGCCAGTTGTGGAATAATAGGAAGCGATCAGTATGCAAACAAATCCCTATAGAAGTTGTTGAATAAAACAACTGGCTCCAGGCATTACACTGAATTATTAAAGTTCCCTGTGATGTGACATGTAATACGTAAATAAATTTTATTTTAAGGCTCAGCGCTGTCCAGTACCTTCATGAAACGGAAGAGAATTAGTATTTGAGTTCAGAGTTGAGTAATACGTTAGGACAAAGTGTGGTCCCGGGGCCTCATACCAAGGAATCAGTCTACCTGAGGGTAATGATAGTGTTGCTGTGTTGTTTGTTTGCCTCTCAAAGCTAAAGTACTAGTAAGGAAATGGTAAATTAACTCCCACAGGTAAATATAGTAATAACATAATATAGCTTCAGGGATTTTATTTCCAACTGTTTCCCTGACCCACAGCCTGTAATGAAATGGACTGGGCCACCCAGGGGCCCATTAAGGTTGGGGGGGGGGGGTTGGAGGAGGAGAGAAGCGTCTGTGAGGGGTGATGGTGTAGGGGGCTTGACGTGGCTTGGCCTCATCCATCAGTGCACAGGATGATTGGTTTATTGATTGATTGATTGATGGTGAGTGGGAACACCTGGGCAATTGGAGATGGGGGAAGTAGGAGAGGGGGTGGTGGTGCCTGTACTGTAGCTGTATTCTAGAGTTTGAGAGGTAGGTTGCCTATGATAGGCACTCAAAAAAGTTGTTGTTTTTTCTCAAGAAATTAGATCCTATCCGTTATGGATCCATGTTGCGTACAGACATACCGTATATGGCCTAACATTTGTCTGTAAGGGCGAATAAATGCTACAGAATTTTAATGCTAAAAAACTTGCATATTTCCTGTAATATATCATGTTAACTTTAATAAATTGCACAGAAGCCTCACAACACCTTAAACAGACCACTCACAACTGATCACAATGAGCAACGGTACCATCAAGGAAGAAGTTTAGGTCAGTTACAAGATATCTCATCAGACTCGGGGTGGGGGGCAGAGAGAGAATAGAAATTGACCCATGTAACAGGTGTATCCTTTACTGGCAGTGTTACAAAAGATGGCAAATAGCTGTTTCTTCCTGTAAGTAAATCTACCAACTCTGCCAATAGGCAAGTCTGTGCATCAAGGCTCGGGACAACAACAACTACAAACATGTGGTAAACTGAAATATGTTCCCCCGAGCTCTGTCCGACTTCCTCCAACCGTAATTACATCAATCAAGTAAATAAATAAATAAATGTGTATACCTTCGCAAACAATGAAGCACTGAAGGCAGTGAAAGACAACACTAGGTATTCCACATCCAGTATTGTGTACGTCCTATGACTTAGAAATTGCACAACAGAGTGAGCAAAATTGTGCGAATTGAGGAACACCATGTTCTCAGTTTTAACCATTGAGACACACATTATTTGTATGGCCTGAGTATGCAGCTGTATCCTCAAACATCACCTGGACATTGTTTTGCCTTTTTAGCCCTGTCATGTCTGAGGGTAGGAGTGATGGAACATCATGATCCCTATCATGTCTTGGGGTAGGAGTGATGGAACATCATGATCCCTATCATGTCTTGGGGTAGGAGTGATGGAACATCATGATCCCTATCATGTCTTAGGGTAGGAGTGATGGTACATCATGATCCCTATCATGTCTTGGGGCAGGAGTGATGGAACATCATGATCCCTATCATGTCTTGGGGTAGGAGTGATGGAACATCATGATCCCTATCATGTCTTGGGGTAGGAGTGATGGAACATCATGATCCCTATCATGTCTTGGGGTAGGATTGATGGAACATCATGATCCCTGTCATGTCTTAGGGTAGGAGTGATGGAACATCATGATCCCTATCATGTCTTGGGGTAGGATTGATGGAACATCATGATCCCTGTCATGTCTTAGGGTAGGAGTGATGGAACATCATGATCCCTATCATGTCTTGGGGTAGGATTGATGGAACATCATGATCCCTATCATGTCTTAGGGTAGGAGTGATGGAACATCATGATCCCTGTCATGTCTTGGGGTAGGAGTGATGGAACATCATGATCCCTGTCATGTCTTGGGGTAGGAGTGATGGAACATCATGATCCCTATCATGTCTTGGGGTAGGATTGATGGAACATCATGATCCCTATCATGTCTTGAGGTAGGAGTGATGGAACATCATGATCCCTATCATGTCTTGGGGTAGGAGTGATGGAACATCATGATCCCTATTATGTCTTGGGGTAGGAGTGATGGAGTACCATGATCCCTATCATGTCTTGAGGTAGGAGTGATGGAACATTATGATCCCTATTATGTCTTGGGGTAGGAGTGATGGAGTACCATGATCCCTATCATGTCTTGAGGTAGGAGTGATGGAACATTATGATCCCTATTATGTCTTGGGGTAGGAGTGATGGAGTACCATGATCCCTATCATGTCTTGGGGTAGGAGTGATGGAACACCATGATCCCTATCATGTCTTGGGGTAGGAGTGATGGAACATCATGATCCCTATCATGTCTTGGGGTAGGAGTGATGGACACCATGATCCCTATCATGTCTTGGGGTAGGAGTGATGGAACATCATGATCCCTATCATGTCTTGGGGTAGGAGTGATGGAACATCATGATCCCTATCATGTCTTGGGGTAGGAGTGATGGAACATCATGATCCCTATCATGTCTTGGGGTAGGATTGATGGAACATCATGATCCCTATCATGTCTTGGGGTAGGAGTGATGGAACATCATGATCCCAATCATGTCTTGGGGTAGGAGTGATGGTACATCATGATCCCTATCATGTCTTGAGGTAGGAGTGATGGAACATCATGATCCCTATCATGTCTTGGGGTAGGAGTGATGGAACATCATGATCCCTGTCATGTCTTGGGGTAGGAGTGATGGAACATCATGATCCCTATCATGTCTTGGGGTAGGAGTGATGGAACATCATGATCCCTATCATGTCTTGGGGTAGGAGTGATGGAACATCATGATCCCTATTATGTCTTGGGGTAGGAGTGATGGAGTACCATGATCCCTATCATGTCTTGGGGTAGGAGTGATGGAACATCATGATCCCTATTATGTCTTGGGGTAGGAGTGATGGAGTACCATGATCCCTATCATGTCTTGGGGTAGGAGTGATGGAACACCATGATCCCTATCATGTCTTAGGGTAGGAGTGATGGTACATCATCATAAGTTTTCTCTATCACGGCGTTTGTCCCTTGGCCACATCAGAATTCCACACTGTGTTGATTTATTGAGTTACCAAGCATGTCTGAAAAAAATGGCTATGTCCATTCAGGTCTGTTTCCACCCCTCTTCTAAACAAAGGTTATATGTTTTTATTATCTTTTTTTAAGGGAAAAATATGCTGAAAAGGAAAAAAAAGGAGAAAAGTTGTACTTACCCCACAGTTTTTATAATCTTGATGACCCATTGACAAGCTTATTTAATGATGCCAAAGCATAGACGTTTTGTTAAAGTAAATTGTACCAGGAGTTTGAATCAGCATCTATTTATTGTCTTCATATTTCTTGATAATTACAAATGAAGTGTGAAAAAAGTTGATTTTTCAGTGCTTCTTCCAATTGAGAACTTAATGGCCATCTTATATTAAGTGAAACAGTGATGAAATGAAATGACTGTAATTTATGTTAATAATAAAACAAGTGCAAATCCACATTAGCTGTAACATCCAACAAGAAGTCAGCTGCATTTGTGGTCTTGTTCTCAGGCTGCAGTGTTGAAAGATATGATGTTAAAAATTAGACAAACCAACAGATGAACAGACAAGCAGACAGGCAAACAAGTTAAAAACCACTTACAGAGCTGCTTCCTGCAACAATTGGACAAACAAAATCTTGTATATTTCAGAAAATGGCTGACCAATCCAGTGCGTAAACTAAGCCAGAGTAAGATCGACAAAGCAGCGCTGGAGAAGCACAGCTGGGACGTCAGTCGGGTCAAAGGTGACCGGAGGTCAGGCACGGCTAAGGTAGGCTCGTTTGATTTTTATTGTCGCAGAACTGTTCCGTCCAACAAGCAGCCAATAGATGCGAACACGTCAGCAGCCAATCAAAAGGTAGCACTTTTCATCTGTGTGTTAGTTGTAGTATGTATTAATACCTTTACGCATGATTTGAATTCAGCGATAATATTTCCTTTGCCGATTTGTATTATATGTGATGTAAATACTAATAAGTCTTTCATATTTTACTTGACGTGTGATTTTCAGCTTACGGGTGAAGTTTAATATGGACCCTGGAATTCAGATGATGGCACATTGCTGACATTGACCAGTATTTATTGTGATGTAAACGTTCTTTAATTAACACATTCATAAAGTTTGTGTATTTTTCTCTCATTTTTGGGTTGAGTTGTTTTGATTTTCAGCATGGAAGGTGTCATTTGACACATTAAATATGTGAGGAACATGTTTATGCCCATGTATACACTTATATAGTTATTCATTGTTTTGTTTTGAATGAAATGTATGTCATTGTTTCACACACAAATCAGCCACAGGGATGGTCTGCTCGAGAAACAGCTTTGTGATTTTCAGATGGCCCTGACACTCAGGGCCACTGAGTTTGGAGTGACCTTGGATGACCTTGTGTAATGATCAAGGCACAAGGATTTCAGTAAATTTTAGCAGAAATGAAGTTTTAAGGTTTCTGTCATCATTTAGATTGTAAGTGGAGAAGAGATTATCGTTTATTCTGAGAGATGATCGGGAGAGAAGATCTGTGCTTTGTCCTTAAATGAGGGCAGCACACACACACACACACACTAAAAAAAGACAAAATGAATGTTGGGAAAAACAGATTCCAACCACACAGGATTTGCCCAAGGAAGATGTTTGATAACCTTATACATAGCTCAGTTGCATGTCAAATTCAAGTGCCAGCAAGAGCGAGATTTTACCCTGTTGGATATCAGATGAGCAAAAATGGTACATGACATACCAATGATATTGTTCAAACACAAAAACTGCGAAGTTTGTAAACATGATTCATTGGTTCACCTCGATACGTGTGAGTCATTTACGACTCATCATCAAAGACAAGACTCGCGTTAGAATGAGAGGCTGAACTTTACTGAGATGACCGAAAGGGATATTTGACAAAACCGGAGATTTACTACCTGAACGGAACCTCAGCTTTACTGAGATGACCGAAAGTGATATTTGACAAAATCCAGAGATTTCTTACCTGAACGGAACCTGAGATACTCAGATGTTTTGGTAAGACTGAAGGCCCAAATTCTGCCATCGTGGAAATTACCTGTTGGAGAACTGTAGAGGATCAGGACTCCCTGATAATTGCTTGTTCCCCTCACCGGTGAAATGAAGCCTACATGTACCTGTTCAGCTGGTGGTTCCGATCTCTTCACCATTGGTGACATTACTACCTGGATTGTCACGAGGGTTGGAAACAGGAAGCCTGAAACATCATAATAGGTATGTATTTTTTGGTTATAACATTTACGTATGTAATTAATGTTATCACTGCAAAGAGAAATTATGAATAGTTATTCCATGTGTTATTCCCATGTAAATTAGCGGTGACCATATTTTTTCATGGAAGTGATGGTTATAGGCCATAGAGAAGTTAGTAGAGAGTTGTTCAGTGTGAAGTTATGATGCGAAGGGAGCAAGAAGTTTAAATCAGGCTGGAAACAGAACAGAAATTGCTCTCATGGTGTAAAGGTTGGATGACATTAATGTTGAGTTGACAGCCACATGTACGCTAACAATATGCCCACGCAGTCTGTGCCATTTCCTTTGACAAAGGGAAGCTTTTTGGATTTGGTCCATGATATGTATTGGCAATATGAACCCAGGAAAACCCATTTGCATCTTTCTGGAATGTGTTAACACTGCGTTTTTCATGTATTTGTATAAATTACCACTTGAAAATGAAAATGGTTGCCATGCCATTTGTTGGGAAAATACAGTAATGAAGTATATTGGACAATTCACACTTTTCCTTTGGTTAGTTCAGAAAAACAGTAATTGATTGCTATGAGTTTTATGTACACAAATCCATGTAAATGGGAGCCTGACAAAGCTCAGGTTCAAGACAGGCAACTTCAGCCAAAAGGTATGTTCAATCCCAGCTGTGGACAGGGAAATGTTGAATTCACCATGCAGCTCTGGCCATTCATTTTCGTCCAGTGGTACTATCTGCAGAAGGTCTGGAAAACATCAGCTGGCATGTTATAAAACCTTCTGACACATAGTGAGTCTTAGTGACAGAAAAAAATGATAACTGTTGTTGAGCAAGTAGGCTGTGCAGTATTTATTTACATTATTTACAGCTTGTAAAGTGAGAGCGACTTCAAAGAATTCCACCTGTCAGATGTGTAAAAAGTGTAAAAAAAAATTTAAAAAAAAACAAAAAAAAATTTAAACATTTATTTACGTTTGAAAAGATATGGTATAAAAACTAAAATATTTGAGGAACCATGGACTTTGTTGTATCTCTCCTGAAAGCAAAGTAAGGGTAGTCTAGATTATTGTCAGGATAGCTGTCAGTTTACTTCTGCAGGTGTTTGGATGCATCTGTATAATTGTCTGTCTGCCAGGTATTTGGAATTAGCGAGATAGTAAACGATCGAATGATTATGGCTTAACGCCAGATTAGAAACGAGAAAAGTAAAATGATATTGCATTAACTTTATAATATTAGATTGTGGGAACGAGGAATTAGGTAAAAATTAAGATAGGAGAGTTGTGGTTCTTATCTGAGGTTAAACGAAATCTACATCCCTGTCACACCTGTGGTAAAATATGACAAGTTAAACGACAGGCAATCAATCTCCTGGACGAAGTAAAGGCATGCAAGTGTTTAGCACGGGTTTAATTTTTGCTTTTTTGATAGACTTGCCTCATTCTCGATTCCGCATGCCATCAGTCTATCTCATTCAGCTCTTAGCTAAGTGAGTATTAGTGGGCACCTGCGAGGACCAACTTTTAACAGGGGACTTTGATACACTTTGTTGGGTGTTTGAGAAATAAAGGTGATGTGAAAATCTGCAAGCTTCTCAGCAGAAAAGCTGTTAGTTGCCTTGTTGGTTTATCAGCTGCAGTAAATCTCTGTTTACTGCAATTTATTGGTTTGTACTGTTTTGTTCCGTTGAAGGAATCCACACCCTGTGTATCTGTCTTTTTGGAAGCAGAGGTTGCCTTTAGGGGAGATAACTCTTGCGAAACTCCACAATCTCTTCTGTGCCCTGGCAGTGTTGGATGATTTCAAAGTATAGTGGGTTTGGGAAGGAATCCTGTTGTGAGATTATTAAGTGCCCTTTTGGTTGGAATGCGGAGTTTGTGTTTTGGCCTGGTGTCACACTGATTTAGAGTAAGACTGGTCTCTTTTTATAGCTCCCATAAAACTATGCAAGAATTTGGTTTGGGTGGAATGTTGTCATTAATAAGCCCTTTCAGGAATTTGTGTCCGTCATAAAATTGCAGTTTTGCGAAGCTTACTTCAAAGGGCAATACCACAACAAAACAGTTTAACCCCAGAAGTTATCTTCTTACATGTGCCATTAGACACATGATTGAGGACTGTATTCAATATACCATCATTTGACCTTCTGTTTACCTGTGCGATTGGCCGCAGTGGACACCATACTTCTGCAACAGACAGTGTAATGTGCACCATGATGAGTAAATCAAAGCCTGTTTTGTCGAGTCCTTACATATGTCGAAAAGGTTTCTTGAGTAGACGGAAATGATTTACTTTGTGATTATCAGAAGCTTTGTTGTAGGTTATTGATGACCGCAGATATTCAGTGTGACTTGTCTTGTTTTCAGACAAGAGATACACCACTGTCATAACATTGTGATAAAAATAAACCAGTATCGTCTTATTGTGGCCGCCGCCGTTGTATAAGTGAAATATTCTTGAGTACGGCGTAAAACACCAATCAAAAATCTTATTGTGGCCAAATAGACTGGTATCATTTTGTTGTGGTACAGCAATAGAGTAGTATCTTCTTTGTATTATAAGTATTATTTACTTATAATGCAGTGAAATAGATAGACCATTATCTTCTGGTACAGCAAATTATAGACCAGTATCATCATGTTGTGATACAACACATAGACCAGTATCATTTGTTATGGTACAACGAACTGGCCAGTGTCGTCGTCTTGTGATGTGACAAATACATTGGTATCATCTTGACGTGATACAATGAACAGACCAGTATCATCATGTTGTGATACATTACATAGACCAGTATCATTTGTTATGGTACAACAGATACATCAGTATCATTTTGTTGTGGTACGACAAGTGGACCAGGATCATTTTGCGTACATTTAAGACGCATACCCATTAACCTGACTATTGTCCTTTAAGTGAAGAATTCTTTAGTAATTTGTTAAACATTAATGAAAAAACTAAAATACCCGAATTGACCCAAATTTCAGCCGTTACAAAGTTGCGCATTTTTTGCAGATTCTGACAGTGGCGTTTAGAAAGATATTTTGTGGCTTGCCTGATAGATAGAATGATATCAGAAATGTAACTTTCAGCGCCAAAACTAATAATAATTTGTCTCTATAGCTGCCTTTTTGGTGCAAGTTTTAGGTTATTTACGGTTAAGTGTTAAGTCACACCTGGATCTCTTAATGAACAAGGTACACATATTTATGATATTGGGGTTTATTCAAGCAAAACTAATACAGAACTGATGTTAATCTATGCATTCTGAATGGAATAGATTTATTCTGCTTGTTAATTTAGTATGTGTTCAGAGTTAACAGACTGAATGTATGTGCACAACAAAGAGAGCAAACGAAAAAAATGTCACAAAAAAATAAAGGAAGAAACACAATATCTGCTGGTGAAAACTGGTTCAGTGTGTAGTCTGCCACGTCTGTTCTTTGGTCTCTGCACAATGACCTTGCCCGTTGTCTCTGCACACATCTCCCTGGCCTTGCTTCTACTCTCTCCCTCCCTGTCTCTCTCTTTCTCTCTTTCTATGGCTCCCTTTCGAGTCGGCCATCAATTCGCGACACTCCACGATCAATACTAATGCAGCGAGCTGCATTCCTATGCTGGCTACCATGGAAACCGCTGTTGGGATACTTTGAGGCCAGCCGGCCACGTAGACTGTTGAGGAATGGATGAATCAATTTTTTTTTTTTTGTGCTCCCATTTATGAAGCCAAGTCTTGAAAATGCTGCAGCCTGTGTGTGTGTATATGTGCTGGCCATGGGACTCCATGGGAGGTTTGCTTGTCACTGGCTGTGCACCCTCCCCTCCTCCCCCCACTTATCATGCAATGCTACAGTGAGCTGACCATGAGGCCCTGTGAGGTTTGCTTGTCACTGTCTGTGCAAACTCCCGTCCTCCCCTGAAATGTCTTGTAATGCTGCTGTGTGCTGGCCATGGGACTCCATGGGAGGTGTGCTTGTCACTGGCTGTACACCTTCCCTCCTTCCCCTACTTGTCTTGTAATGCTGCTGTGTGCTGGCCATGGGACTCCATGGGAGGTGTGCTTGTCACTGGCTGTACACCCTCCCCTCCTTCCCCTACTTGTCTTGTAATGCTGCTGTGTGCTGGCCATGGGATTCCATGGGAGGTTCGCTTGTCACTGGCTGTGCACCCTCCCACCTCCCCCACTTGTCTTGTAATGCTGCTGTTTGCTGGCCATGGGACTCCATGGGAGGTGTGCTTGTCACTGTCTGTGCACCCTCCCCTCCTTCCCCTACTTGTCTTGTAATGCTGCTGTGTGCTGGCCATGGGACTCCATGGGAGGTGTGCTTGTCACTGGCTGTGCAAACTCCTGTCCTCCCCTGAAATGTCTTGTAATGCTGCTGTGTGCTGGCCATGGGACTCCATGGGAGGTGTGCTTGTCACTGGCTGTACACCCTCCCCTCCTTCCCCTACTTGTCTTGTAATGCTGCTGTGTGCTGGCCATGGGACTCCATGGGAGGTGTGCTTGTCACTGGCTGTACACCCTCCCCCCTCCCCCACTTGTCTTGTAATGCTGCTGTGTGCTGGCCATGGGATTCCATGGGAGGTTCGCTTGTCACTGTCTGTGCACCCTCCCCCCTCCCCCACTTGTCTTGTAATGCTGCTGTGTGCTGGCCATGGGATTCCATGGGAGGTTCGCTTGTCACTGGCTGTGCACCCTCCCCCCTCCCCCACTTGTCTTGTAATGCTGCTGTTGGCTGGCCATGGGACTCCATGGGAGGTGTGCTTGTCACAGTCTGTGCAAACTCCCGTCCTCCCCTGAAATGTCTTGTAATGCTGCTGTGTGCTGGCGGTGGGAGGTTTGCTTGTCTGTGCACCCTCCCCCCTCCCCCCACTTGTCTTGTAATGCTGCTCTGTGAAACTGAGATTTGCAGAAAATAGAATATTATTCCTTAGAAGAGCAGTTTTCCTGACTGTCATCCAGTTATTATAAAACATGGAAATACAAAAACAAATTATGATTCAAATTTAGGTACGTTATGTGTACCCATGGGTAGTTTTATGAAGTAGTATATCTTAAATTATATAGTAATTGGAGAACAATACTTTTATCTAATCAATTTTTCACCTTCCAGTATTAATTTACTCTCAAATTTATTTTGACAACACAACTATTAAAATGGGCTTCAATCAGGTGTCATAAGTTATATTAGACCTTTGGGGTAATCACATCTGAAGTGATGATACTGTTGCCAAAAGGCAGTAAGACGTGGCTAGTTAATACAACATAAATGTTACAATAGTTACACCTGACTGTAGTATGTACATCATAGAAATATGTACTTCTGTATTTGCCGAATTCAGGACATTTCCCCTGAAGGAGATTTCACCCTGTGGACATTTCCCTCTAAAATATAACTAGGAAATAAACGCAGTATATTTTGCTTATAAATGTGATGTAATGTATTGCAGTTACGGTACACAGTACATGACAGCTGTCTTTGATTGTGCAGAACAACATATCTGTTTGAAATGTTGCAGCTTTGTGTATGTGTGTTGTCAAACTGCACACAAAGATATTTAGACTTTGCGAAGCATTTGGCTGGTTTGGCATGAATGTTCAGTATTACCCTTCTTTGGCATGAAGTTACATATGTCAGAGTTCTGAGTGCCAAGTCTTTGCTTCCAAAAGCCAAGAATTCTCTGGAGTGCATCACTGCCAAGACATTGCAAATCCCAGATGACACAAATTAGCTTCTGTGACTCCTGGCAATTCTAGGAATGATACGGGTCATGGGGTCTGTACTTGGTGGAATTTGACCTTAAAAAGCTCCATTCCTTTTGAAGTCTCGCCCACTGCAGCAGTGCCTGTTACATTCACCATTAATTCCTGTAGTCACGGCTATCTTAATAGACCATCTTGGAAAAAAAAAAAAAAAAAACATTGGAAAAAGATAAAAAACATGCATTTTATTAATTCTGTTTTTGACTTTTCGTTGAAAATGTATTCTCCTCCTTACTAAAATGGCATTTTTTTTTTTTCTTTGTTTAGAGAGGTGGGGATATAAAGTATGACAAATGACCTTAAATTTAACTGTCCCAGATGTAAATAATGACAGGATTAATCTAGCAGAATGTGCTTCTGAGTAATATGTGCTGTTGCACGTTGAACACAACTGCACGTTGTAAACGACCCGTTGTAATGTATATTGCAACTATCACCACGTCTTGTATTGGATGTGAACTCGATGTGGTGCAGCTTTAAGTGGGCTAAAAATAATATGGCTTGCCAGTAGTTATTTTCTGGTCGTGTGGTATGGATAGTTCTTACGCGAGAGCTGCAGCCGTTCCATGCCGCTGGCCTTGCATTCATCATGGTCAACCTGCATACGAGGCTGGCTGTGTCAATGAGATTAGGACATGCAAGCCAGCACGGAAGTCAGTGTTTATTTTTATCACAGTTCGTAACCTTTTTCTCATGTTTACGTGGCTCTTTTATTTTGGCATGTTGTGTGGCACTTAGGATGGGATTTATCTTATCATGTGTAGCCAAGTTGCTGACTAAGTGGTATAAGGTGTCACTCTCAAGAGTAGGCAGTGTCTAGTGAACTTGAATCATTACCTGTCAAGAGAGTAGAAGTTTCTGTTCTGCTAGTAAATATGCATCGTTTCTTACCACCTGGTCGTTTATTATGAACTCACCCAACATGACCTAACAGAAATGTGGTTAAAATTTAAGCTATGTTAAACCCACCAAGCGAGCTAAAGAAACAAACAGTTGTAAACACTATCTAATTGGTTAATTGTACCTCAGTATATCAAAGAAATGAAAGGTTTTTCAAGAAATCATTCTGGCTTAATGTGCTGTGAAATTATAAATTGTATTATGCCAAAAAATGCAAGTGATAATAAATTAAAGATTTATCTTTAATTAGGCACAAAGGCATGATTAAAGGATAAGGCATGTACAAAGACATGGTGATTATGGGTTAAAGGATGAGGAATGTACGAAGGCATGATGATCATTTAGTTGAATGATAAGGAATGTACAAAGACATGGTGATTATGGGTTAAAGGTTAAGGAATGTACAAAGGCATGATGATCATTTAGTTGAATGATAAGGAATGTACAAAGGCATGGTGATCATTTAGTTGAATGATAAGGAATGTACAAAGGCATGATGATCATTTAGTTGAATGATAAGGAATGTACAAAGGCATGGTGATCATGGGTTAAAGGTTAAGGAATGTACAAAGGCATGATGATCATTTAGTTGAATGATAAGGAATGTACAAAGGCATGATGATCATTTAGTTGAATGATAAGGAATGTACAAAGGCATGGTGATCATGGGTTAAAGGTTAAGGAATGTACAAAGGCATGATGATCATGTAGCTAAAGGATAAGGAATGTACAAAGGCATGATGATCATTTACTTGAATGATAAGGAATGTACAAAGGCATGATGATCATTTAGCTAAAGGATAAGGAATGTACAAAGGCATGATGATCATTTAGTTAAAGGATAAGGCATGTACAAAGACATGGTGATCATGGGTTAAAGAATAAGGAATGTACAAAGGCATGATGATCATGGGTTAAAGCATAAGGAATGTACAAAGGCATGATGATCATGGGTTAAAGGATAAGGAATATACAAAGAGATGATGGTCACGGGTTAAAGGATAAGGAATATGCATTGTTCCTGAGAGATAAAAGCTGGGCTCAACAGCCTGTTGGTTTTGCTGAATGTTTTGACAACAGGTGTCAGCACTTGCATCTTAATTTGTACAAACATTGCTCATGGTCTTAATTGATTTGAGGGTAGGATGGCGAAGATGGAAGGGAGGGAGTAGAGTCAGACCTGCGTCTGACAGGTAAACACAGCAATGCTTGTGGACGATGCTGATTGAAATTCACCGGCTGCGCGATGCTCCTCAGGCTGTCGATACCGTGACGTACATGTGTCGTGCGTACTCTTGCAGAGCGATTGAGCCCGCCTGCCCCAAGTCATTTGAGCAGAACACACGCTTGCCCACACAGGTAATCAATTTGGCCATGTTCACAGAGCAGGCATAGCAATGGGAGACAGACCTCACAAGCTGGGGTGTGTATTGACGACTGCGAGATGTGCCTGCGGAGCCTTGGATGCAGTCAGCAGCAGTGGCGCTGGCAGGGGCTATTGTGGTCTCCTCTCCTAAGGCAGGGGACCCGACGGTCAATGCTATCCCTGCATGCATGCATTGAAGGGCTGCACGTTGCAATCGAAGATTCACTGACCACCGAGTACTGCTTCTTCTTCATTGATGGAATCAGGCTTGAAGTGCCTGCCGTGAATCCGAGATGTGCTTTGTTATAAATACTAACAGCTTTGTACAGCTGATCTTCATCTGGCTTTCTGTTGTGATGGTGTAGTACAACCCTACGTGGCACAGCTACAGGCCAGCGTTTATGTGTAGACATCAAAGGTTGAAAACGCGTACTCCCCCGACACATAGTACTCTGCCCATAAAGCGTGGAGAAGAGTGACGCGGATTCCACTTGTACATATTCCACATCTCAATCTCTCCCAGCTGATGACTGGGAAGGCTTAAGTCAGTGAAGGCCCCGTGTTGCTCAGTCATTCTCTGAAACTGGTATGGTGTGCACAGCATTAGCTCCCCGAGCCTGAAGACCATATCGCCTTGTTCTTCTCTCAGAGGAAGACTGTGTGGACTAGCCGTAGTTTTGTAGTTTTACCATTGGAACACAGAGTGGAATTGCGTGAGTCACATTTCCACTGAAACCTTCAGTCTGTGTGCAGAATTGAGAACATGAGGTTTACTGTTGACAGCTAGGGAAACAGTCTATGCGCTCAGCACAGCAAGGGTACCTGCCCTGTGGGATTAAAGGACCGGGAGACCACACAGAAAGGATACAACATTCTCTCTGATCTGCCGCTTGAGTTGTCTGGCTGCTTGTCAGGATAATAATAATAATAATAATAATAATAATAATAATAATATTGGAAGACTGATTTACACCACAGCACTGCCATAGACATATGTTGTGAAGACAAACAGCTGGCCGGTCTTGTTTTCTGCTGAAGTCTTTTGCTGTCTCTCTGCAGGAACCAGTGTTTTCTTGGATGCACTTTAACATAATGGCTGCAAGATGAGGGTGATCATGATTATGTATTCAATATAAAGCCAGACTTTTTGAAGCTAGGCCACCAGATTTTTTGGTAAGAACATTGTCTGTGTATATGTATGTATATATTACTAACCCTAAAAGAATTTATTGTCTAATTCCCTCTTTCAGTTGAGCCATATTGAAGCACCAATGTAGACCTGGTGGCAATAATGCCCCTTTTGGGTTTCCATAGGATAATTAAGGGAGCTAAATCCTTTCATAAGAATTATAATCTGTAAAGGCTGGCCTTTGGTTCTGTATATAGGCGGGAAAGCTTGTTATAAAAAGGAGTCCAACCAAGGCATTTTGATGCACTAGGCAATGGACGTGGGAATGATCCTCCGGCCGAAGATGGAGGACCGGTGTACGTGTTGGCCAGCTGATCATTATTGTATGTCTCGGACAATTTGAGCCAAGACAAGATGCTGCCATTTTGTAAAAACCCCACCCCTGTGTTAAATGTTGACACAAGGACACCGGGCCAATGGTCTAAAAATGTGCATATGATTCTATACACCGAAACCACAAGGAAGTGGAATATTAAGGTGAATGAGTACTGGGTTTATTATGATTATAACCCGTGCTGTTTCCTGCCACATGTACACTCATTAGCTAGGCTGATATTCATTATTCTCAGGACAGGGCTGGGGGTAGTAGCTGTCATTGTGTGAATCCTGGTTCTCTAAAAGCCTGCCTTAGAAAACAGGCAAGGCAATTCCAGCTCACTTGGAATTGCTGCTGGAATTGCCCATGGTCTTACGGTGCACGGCGCATGCGTTATTTTGGCTTAACTCATTCACTGTGCAGTTTGCTCAGCCTGGAGGAAGTGCAGAAAGAAGCCAGGTTGGTAGTTATAAAGATATTATATATAGATATTCCATCAAGGCTGTTAACGTAGCGTGTTAACTAAAATGCACAGTTAGTCCTTTGAAGAATGGAGATCGAGTCTTTTTGTAATGGTCTAGTTGTGAAAACCTGGATTATGGACGACCCTAGCATGTAAGTGTGTGTTGATTATGAAGTGGCTGAAGAAAATGTCAGTTTCATTTTACACCTCAATCATTCATCTTTGTATGTGTGTGGTATGAGACCAATGCTACATCAAAGCTAGTGGGGAAAAAATGCAGTGGGTGTGATTAAGGGCTATATTTATATTTATATAAGAAAACGAAATCAACACCTTAAAAATGTAACCCGGTTCGCGGTATCATGTGATAACTCGTGAGGCATTATTTGAAATTCCAAACAGTGACTGTTCAGATATATAGACATTAACTCTCTCAGACTACAGGTTATCAGGTTATGTATCAATCAGTCATGTGGAAGCATCGCGGCAGGAGTTACATTAAGAATGTCATGTGTATCAGAAAGCAAAAGTTCAGGACATTTTCAACTGTGGTTCCTTTGTACAGAGTGGGCAAGTACATGTAATTTGTGAAAGTAAAATCAAACTAGACAATGGGCTTGGGCATTGTAGCTGCAGCCTAAACCTGTTTCACAGAATTATTCATTAAGCGGACATTTTGCTCCCTCCTTGATTGTCACTCAGGCCTGAGGATCATCAAACTAAGTCCACAAGTGCGGTCGCTGTGAGTTCAAGTCCAGCTCATGCTATCTTCCTCTCCGGCCGCACATGGGAAGTTCTGCCAGCAGCCTGTGGAATGTCGTGGGTTTCCTGTGGGCTCTGCGTGGTTTCCTTCCACCATAATGCTGGCCGTCGTTGTATAAGTGAAATTTTCTTGAGTACGGCATAAAACACCAATCAAATAAATCAGTCAGACTTTGTTGCAACTCATGGTAGTATTCCTGAACTTATTTAAGATCTTAAACATTGGTATTCACAACTTCTGGTGTCGTACTAAAAATTCTTTAGATGCATCACAATTTTTGGGCAGTAAAGTGTTAAACAGTTAAGACAAAGCCCGTTCTGGATCTAAGACAGCCGTGCGTTCCTGTTCCCCAAGTGTTTTATATTTTATTAAGGTCATAGCATTTATCAAATTCATGGTCAAGAGTAAGAATTATTCTGTGGAATAGCAGATTAGTCAGCTGGTGGAGAAATTTGAATTCCAAGGACTTTGTGAAATAATGTGACATATAAATTAGCTGTAATGTTGGATATCTGTACAACACATGATGTACAGGTGTACGTGTGTGTGTGTGTGTGGGTGTGTGTGTACGTGTGTGTGTGTGTGTGTGTGTGTGTGTGTGTGTGTACGTGTGTGTGCGTGTACGTGTGTGTGGGTGTGTGTGTACGTGTGTGTGTGTACGTGTGTGTGTGTGTGTGTGTACGTGTGTGTGTGTGTGTGTACGTGTGTGTGTGTGTACGTGTGTGTGTGTGTGTACGTGTGTGTGTGTGTGGGTGGCGCACAGCTAATGGTGTAGACAGCTGCATATGGCATCTGGTTCAAAAGGACCATTCTTAACAGACGAAAAATAATTAAGTTAAGAGGTCAGGTGTAAAGAAATTGAGTCAATGGTTATAATGATTTAGGAGTTGTAAGACTGTTGACGGCTTCTCTTTGCATGAATCCCTATTAATTTTGGGGGGTATTTTATAAACTTGCTTAGTTTTTCCGTGGTTTGTGTTATTTTGTCAGCTTTGGGAACTGGTCTTACAATTATTGACCCGGAAGGCCCATTTTGGTCGACGGCTGGTATACAGCTGTCGGTTTCGACGCCTAGATTTGCACATATAAGTAGTGCTCCTTCAGAGGGTATTATTCTGTGTTCAACATGTGTGATGATAAAACCTAAAAGACGTGAAAGGGTATATCTGTGTCAAAATTTATACTAAAACGAATATTACATCATCACCACCATTATTGAACATCAAATAAATATCATGAATGAGCTATTTAGCATGTAAATTGGAGAGTTCTTACCATGTAAGCCTTCATGCGTAATGAAAGTTTTTGTTTTTAGCTCGCCTGTACTAAGTTCAGGCACACCTTATGTCGTACCCTAAGCGTTGGCGTCAGCGTCCAGTAACAATTAAACCAATGTTAAAGAAAATATTAAGGGTGATATCTTAAAAAGTAATACATGTATTGAACTCAGGGTTTGCACACATGTAGAGCAGAATAACACAAGGGGGATATTCCATCGTTGATTTGTGTCTTCATACTGTGTGTACTGTGTATTAGAATGTGTGATAAACGAAATGTTAGGAGTGGTATCTTACAAAATACTGCAGTTATTGAGTTCAGGGTTTGCACACATGTAGAGCAGAATAACACAAGGGGTTGTTCCATTGTTGATTCCGTGTGTGCATATTGAATACCGTAAATTACCAAATTCCTGACTTGGTGCACTGCATATCAGAATCTATCCCTTACAGGCGAGCTCTTTGGTAGCCCTTCTACCACATCTAAGTTTGCGGGTGTTTTGTTTCAAGGTGTTGGCAGAATCCTCTCACAGTCAACAACAAACCAACATAGGTATAGGACTAGTTATGTAAACTTGGGCTTCAGCTGAGACTCTGCTGAACTCTGTAGATACTATTTGCATTGGCTGTCTCCCCACCAAACTGAACTGGATCCTCGGGCAGAGAAAAATAGGCCATATTACATCAATCTTTGTGGAGCTACCTGTGATTACCATTAGCGCAGTACCTTTGGTGATGTCATCATGGCCTAATCTGATTGCATGCGCACACCTTTGAATACTCATTACCGCACTGGGTCATTTGCAATACACGCAGCAAGTGGGGTGTTGCATGAGGTGAAGGGTTTGTGGAAATTAGAAAAACGGACATAAAGTGATTCCTTAAGCCTGAATACATCATAGAGAGTAAAAGCAGAGCACTGACGACAAGGTGTTATTTGGCAAACAGTCACACTTTACCAATGAAATCCAGTTTCTTGTCAGTTTACTTCAATTTGGGTTTTGTTTTAAGTCTTTAAGACCAGCATGGTTTGAGCAGAATTACCCTAATTGTTTTAATTGTTGGGACAGATGTTAGCACTGACACAGCTTTCTGGAAAAGTAAAGACATGGATATGTTTTTAACTGGATGGGCTAACCACACACCAGAGGAAAGAATCTGTGTATTCCTGTTACAGTCACATGTATAAATGTTAAAAAAAAATCTTTGCAGAGATGCCACGTACTGTAAGATAGTGGAGATCCTACCAGAGGGATATACTGTAAATTGCCTGCAGCTGAAGGTCCTATAAAAAAGCAATAATTGGATCAAATTTAGACAAGTGAAGTAAATTCTGCAGAAAGACTCAGGGCAGATCTGCAGTGCAGTTCTGCTTTAGTTGTATATCGATCATCAAAAAAGAGCCCACAGCTAAGGTTACAGGTACATTTCTGGATTCTTGCAAATACTTCATGTATATGACCTAAAATTCAACCAGAATGATCATTTTTAAAGGCGAAACTTGGTCATAAAATATTTTCTTCGGTGGTGAAGCTTATTTATACATTTTCCTGTGAAATATCACCATGCATATGTATCTACTCAACAAACCCGGAACACAAATTTCGGGTCAGGCACAGTAAATACAGATGTGTGCATACCTGTATACTGTATTAAAATGCCCACACTATAATTTTCACCCAAGTGAGCCCTGGCTAAGTTGTGTATATCATTCAGTAAACAGAGTTGCTCTCCCAAGCAAACAAACACTGGTAGGTTCATCAGAAATAAAGACTGTGGTTTCCCCAGAGACTGCATTGGACAGAGAAACATGGAGTTAAGACACTTGCCCCAACACAAATTGTTTACGTTTGCCCTTATTTTTGTTGGACCCTGCAGGTCTCTCTGGTTGCCAGACCACTGCTGTGTGTACCACCAACAAACTGTGAGATCATGTACTGTATGATGGCCTTTTAGGTTGATGGATGCCTTGCTGCAAAACTGGCAGAAGGACTCTGTGTATGTGGGGGGGGGGGAGGGGTAGGAGGGAGGGAGAGGGGGGAATTAGGCCTTATTGATGGTAGAGCTGGGGAAGCAGTTCCCAGCTGGTCATGGTAGTGAGCGGAAGGCATGCTGGTGTCATAGGTGTGGTCCTGTCAGGAACGCTACAGCAGCAGCTATGACATTGCTGAGCAAGGTACCACATGGTGATACCCTGGTAGATAAGGCTCGCAACCCTGGCCACTGTAAACCCCCATTTCCCACCCTCACCAAGTCAGGACCAAAGACTTGCTGTTGTTGAGAATACTGTACTCTGTGTGTGTGTGTGTGTGTGAGGTACCTGAGGTGATGACTTAATTGGTGCCTTATCAGAGATTCTGTTATCAAAACAGAAATATTAGCCTCAACATAGGCATGGAATATCTGCAGATAATATTGGCCATGAGGTTGTGGTGCTGCCATCTGTGAGGTGGTGAGGTTAACTGGCTACATGGGGATGAGTCAGAGATAGTATTATCATGGCAGAAATGCTTCAGCATGATTTCACTTTTGTATGGTCCCTTTCGCCTTTAGGATGTAAGTCGTAGTCTAGAAGTTTTATCTGAGTGCCCTTTTGAACAAAGTTGCATTGACAGCTAATGGTATTATCTGAGTATCCTTTTGAACAACGTTGCATTGACAGCTAATTTTAGTATCTGAGTATCCTTTTGAACAACGTTGCATTGACAGCTAATGGTATTATCTGAGTACCCTTTTGAACAACGGGGCCTCCGTGGCTCAGTCGGTTGGCGCGCTATCATAGCACAATGACCTGAAGCCTCCCACCAGTGCAGTCGCTGTGAGTTCAAGTCCAGCCCATGCTGGCCCTCTCTGGCCGTATGTGGGAAGGTCTGCCAGGAACCTGCGGATGGTCGTGGGTTTCCCCCGGGCTCTGCCCGCTCTCCTCCCACCATAATGCTGGCCGCCATCACATAAGTTAAATATTCTTGAGTATGGCGTAAAACACCAATCAAATAAATTAATAAATAAATAAATTTTGAACAAGGTTGCATTGACAGCTAATGGTATTATGTGAGTATCCTTTTGAACAAGCATTCATTGAGAGCTAATGGCTATAATCTGAGGAGCCATTAATTGTATGGTACAGTATTGACCTTTCATTGTGTTGTGAGGTGACACAACATTGTGAGTTCACCGTAACATAAGTATTGTTATAGGACAGAATAGTGCAAAGTGTTTGGATGCCAGAGCTTGCAGAGCTTGTGTGGTTATGTGGTTAAGGCTTAGGGCTCATGTTACACCTAATTACCTGATGGCCTTCCCATGCCTGCTCTCCGTTGCCTCACCACCTATTAGCCCTGACTCTGCCTATTTACACGAAAATCATTTGTAACTTGCCCAAAATTATGGACACATTGGCTTATAATCTGTACAAGGATTTAGGTCATTTGTGCTGAGTTTGCATGTATGGGGTGTACACTATGTATCTTGGGGAGCGGGGCGTGGGGGGGATAGTTTATGCTTCAGTATTTAAGCACAAAATGATGACATGTTCAGTTAAAGTATAAACCAAGATATGGACCAATTAAATCTGGGTTAAATTCTACTTAAGTACATGTACCATAAAATACATGCTGTGATAGCATGTTTACTTTGCGATATGCCTTTGGCCAATTTCAATACAGCACAAAATGGGGAACCTTTCCAGCCAAAGGTAATTCGGGTCAAGGCTAAATACTCTTTTGTTCATTCCTGCATTTACAGCGACGTATTGTGGACATACTGATAACAAATTACTCGTGCAGTGCAAGAGAACAATGGTCCAGTCAGCTTTGGACCAAATAGCCATTACGCAGGAAAAGTTAACCTATTAGGATGGGTCTTTCCAACAGGATTTTTCTGTTTTTTCGCCCCAGAACAATTCATACTTCTTTGCCTACAGTGTATGGTGTTTCACCAAAAGTTAAGCATGTTTTAGGTCACACATTTCGCTGTGATTTTGGCTGATTTATCCACCTTACTGGCGCACATAAGAATTTTTGTGAAGTTTTATTAATTTCTTCTTGAAAAAAAAATGAGGTGGCATCAAAACTACCATTTTAACTCTTTTACTACTCAGCAGCTCAAGTTCTGTGTTCCGCTGCGGGGATAGACAGAAGCCTCTCTGGTCGACTCATTAAGTTAGCATTGTTCAGTGCCTTCTAATTGGTTATTACTACATTAAAGTGTGTGCTAATTGGTAAATTTGTTTTCCAAAGATTCCTTACAACTGATGACTCCCAGATGGCAGAGAGATAAATATTCTGTAGAGAAGGGTTTATGTGCTTGTGAAAGTGTATTCTTATGTACCGGGCGTCAGATGAAGTACTGTTTATGTACAGCGTCAGCAACTGTCAAATTTTGGAGTGAACAACTGACCTATTTAATTAAAATTTCAGTTGTCGTTTTTGCATAGCAACAGCTTGCTGTGTGAGTAGAAATGTTTCTGCCGCCAGCCATGCTCGTAGTTTGTCATCTTACTCGTATCGTGTGGGCAGTGCACAGTTTTAAGTACATTGATATGTTCGCAATTCGCAAGTAATTCGCAAAAATTTCAAAACTGAGTGTTAAGTCAGGAAAGCCACAACATGTACTCCAAGTTTTTGTGAGTGTACATTAATGCATGAAGGCAAGGAGCACTGATGTATCAGACAGCAAGAAAAGTTTCTGCTCAGCAGTTAAATTTGTTTAGGCCGCAACTAAGAGTTCTTATCAACATGTTGTCATGTTTTGAGAAGATAGGCAGAAACACATGTGTTCGAATGTTGAGGCTAGAATGCACAGCTGCAGTGGATCAGAGCTATCAAGTGACAGTGCATGTACATCAATTCTGCACATACCCTATATGGTCTAAAATTTTGCCCCCAAAAGTGCATTTTTATAGACAAATTTATGTCATAAAATATGATTTTTGGTGAAGAAATTTACTATTTTTCACTAGGATATGATCCTGTCTACCAAACAAACTTCAAAATACCTTTCTAAAATCAGTAGAACTCTCAGAATGAGCAGAATTATGGAACGTAGTCATCAGCGAAATTTTAGGTCACTTACGGGAATCAAGTATATAGCTACTCCTGTACTGGTTATCAGGATGAAGAGGGACTGAGGCAGCACCTAAACCTTTGATGAACATTGGTATCAGTGAAAATTGAAAAATAAGAACTTTTTTGACAAGCATTTTGGCTTCCTAGCTGAATATTGCTTCTGTGTGATATTTTCTGTGAAATCGAAATCTCTTGATAACTATTCATAATTTTTATTCAAAGACATGCTTTCGACTGCCTATAAGATAAAAATATTTGTCTTTTTTTTCCCGAGATACATTTTAAAAAATGGGTTCAGGTATTGCGATTTACGTCACAGTTATAGGAGGATTTGGAAGGGTTTTTTGCATTTGATAATACAGAACAATATATAGTCATCTTTTCCAAGACAAACTACTTCACGCAGGTGGAAGTTTATATGGCAGGCCATCTCAAGGTTTCTAACGAAGCTTTCTAATGGGATGTCAGGTCTTGTGACTTTGGCATGAAGCTTAAGGAATACAGCTGTATATTGTGATGACATAAAGGTCAACTGCTAGATGAGGAGACTGTCAATGTCCAGGTAGACTGGCACAGAACAGGAGGGTTTTCATGGTATATAGGTGGAACAGAGTGACTGTTGTGGCACAAACATGGTACAGTGGACCATCCTGGTATAAGTGTGGTACAAGGAAACCATCATGGTACAGGGATGGTACTCGGTGACCATCATTGTTCAAGGATGGTACAAGGTGGCCATCTGGGTTCATTTACATTTTCATGGTGCCAAGTGGCCATTATGGTAAAAGGAGATCATCACGGTAAAAGCATTTTGAACCAAGGTGACGATCTTTGATACCATCATGGTAGAAGTGTGGTACATTTGACTATCTTGGCACAAGGAATGGTACAAGGGATCCACCACGGTACAGGGCGACCATACTGATACAAGGATACCATCACACATGTATCACTGTGTTTGTATTTTATATGCCCCCTCGCACCAACATCTTGTAATGGCACAATACACATACAAAGGTGGAAATCTCCATGTGTAAGTGTAAAACTGTAAATCATTCCTGTGAGTGTGTCTAGGCAAGGCTAGCCCTGACTTCCCCTCAGGGCTATTAATAAAAAGAAAAACTGGTTCACTATCTGCTGGATGCTGAGGAGAACTTCAATTCTTGTGTTTACCGTGATCCGTGGACAATATTACGTTTTCGTATTATAGGAACTTTTCTCTAGGGAAGAAGAGAAAGAGTTGGTGTTGGCTGGAATATTCTGGTTTTCCCAGGACAAATCTTATCCTGGGATGGGTTAAAAATTGCGAGAAAACCAGAGTGCCACAAAAGCAGATTAAAATCTGACAGAAAAACCTGGCGTGACCTAGTTGGATCCACAGAGTGAGTTTATAGACTTAGATAATACAATATATACACTCAATATTCCCCCAGAAATAGTGGGTAGGGCTGGTGCCAAGGATAAGGAAAGAGAGAACTACAATGATAAGACCCTGGGTAACTGTCAGATTTTACTGCATGGAACGAGTTGTTTGCTATATATGTGGGTCAGTTCTGTAATCTTTATGGAAAGAATTTGAAATATGTATTCATGACAGAGAAGATTTCATTTTGTTTACAGAACACTTTGGATGTTTATTTTATACGTGAGGAAATAGTTGAAACTGTTTTTTCTGGAGCAGTTGTTTTTGCTGTCTTGTGGCTAAATTAAAGACCTTCAAAATTTAGGCCTGTTTAATGACTTCATAATAGAAACTGTTTATGCAAGAAATGGAAACGGTTACTTCGATTTATGTGGCAGCAGATACATTTGCATCATGATTTTGTAGTAGAATATTAATTTATTTATTTGTTTGACTGGTGTTTTACCCACTTCTCAAGAACATTTCTCTTATTCGATGGTAGTCAGCATTATGTGGGAGGAAACTGGGCAGGCCCCCGGGAGAAACCCACGACCATCCGCAGGTTGCTGGCAGACCTTCCCACGTGTAAGAGTATAAGCAGTGTTTCCAGATGCAAGTCTGCTTGACAGTTGCTGGACATACACAGAGAAGTGTAGGATAGGTGGATGTAACAGAAATGTCGTCTAGCTTATTGTACTGTATTGATTGGTTGGTTCGTTGGTTGTTAGTTTGAAGGGGTACAACTTTCTGAAGGAACAAATAGGCAGTCTGGTGGGGCGTGCACTTTTATTGCCACTCTGGAATGCATAATGGACGTTGTGTATATTTTCCACGCCTAATTGAGATTTCAGACAAACCTTTGTTTTTCCAGCGGATGCGATAATTAGGCAAATTGTAATCACTGTTTGTCGCTTTGCGAGCTCCGATTGGTCTCCGCTGCTACATTTGTGGTGTGTTATCGCTTCTGCTGGCTTCGTATCTCATGCTAATGAGTTAAGCGTTAAGGAAAACAGTTTCATATGTTATATAAACCTATACTGCTGGCTTGTGGCCAACTTTGCATGATTATCTACCCTGTGCTCTTCAGTCTTTGGTCCCCATGGTAACTACCTGGTAGGTGGGGATGTTTGTATGTACACAGGGCAAGCGATTCACACTGAGGAAACAACATGTCTCCCCACCCCCACCCTCCACCCACCATTCTTCACTTTGCTGCCTCAGTGAAAGCACTCTGACAGATGCAAGACCTTTCCTCGCAGACGTTCGCATATTTTCCGTAGATAATAACTTGCTTGAGGAAAGCAAGGTTTCTTTATCAACACCAGTAATTAGGATCCAAGAAACATAGTTGCCAGATAGCTGTGGTAAATGACCTAAAACTTTGCCACCAAAAAACACCTTTTAAGAAGCTTGCGAATGTCATAAATATTAATCTTGATGTCTAAAACTGACATTTTCCCCAGCAGAACACCTTTCTACATTGTATCGTCCAGACCAATCTGAAACCTTCTTTATAAGATCAGTAGATCTCTCAGAAACGAGCAAAATGAGCGGCATAGTTTTAGGTCAGGTCCGGTAGCCCTCTAGGTAACACCTCACACCTGTCAGTCATTATGTAAGAGGAGATAACTCCTGCAGAACAGCCCTTGCAATGTTCTTTTGACGCAAGGGGGTAAATTGTGCAGGGTCTTTCTGACTTTTGCCTCTAAGCTGTCTGTCAAAAGTGATTAAATGGCACTTCACAAGCAAGATACGAATATTTCTCAGCCGCAGCCACGGCCTTGCCACATCCGTATTGATTCTGATGCCTGTACACAGACATCAACGGAGATATACACTTTGAGCCAGCATGTGCGAGCTGATGGTTTATATTTGTTTTAGGATATCTCATTTTGTTAATGATGAAAATAGGCCGTCTGGTTTTAACTATAGTTGTGAGAATTTAGTGTGTACCAGTCCATATGTAGAAGTGAAATGCGTTTAAATTGATGTTCATGAAATAATATTAAATGCATTGATCCTCTTACAGGCGGAGCAAATAAATGAACTGGCCAAGAACATTTTCTTTCTGGAATAAATATACCAGATGAAAACCAGTCTAGACAAATCGCCAAAATGTATTCATGTTTCTTGTGAGGCCTGTATTTCCTGTGGCTTGAAGTTTACGTTGTTAGATAAAGGAGACATCGTGTAAAACAATGCATTCTGACAAAATACACCTGGAGAGCAGGATGGATCCTGTTGGAATCGAACCTGTCACTCCTCGGTCACGGACCCACTCTTTTGCCCACCCATCCAGCAAGCACATCAATCATCTGTACTAAACGTGACACGATAACACGAGGCTTACAGATTTTCTGTCGTGTAAAGGCTCTTTTTGTTCTGTATGTTTGTCTACTTCTGTGCACTAGAGCTGGTACATGTATTGCCAGCATACAGATTTGCTCCACATGACCACACGCTGACATATTTCCACTGGTTCTAAGAGCTCGGATTCAAACCTATTTGGCTGTATGAATAGACTCGAATTTTATACTTTTCGTCAAATTGGTGTATAATTCTATTGATTTTCTTAATATCTTTGGAAGATTTCAACCTTGACTAAACAGAGCACTTTTAAAGACGTACAAAGTTGGATGAGGAAATTGCTAAGTTTGGAATTAATGTTTCATGTAAACCCAGAATCAATAAAACGTCTGTTAATTTTAAAGATAAATAAGCCCGATGTTCCAGCCTTTTAAGTACACACACAGGTGACCAGTTTTACTTTGATAACCGAGGTAGTGAATTGTTAAAATACGTTGTTAATCCAGAGTACTGACATTTATAATGATCTCGTTTCACATGTAGCCAGTAATAAGCGATCCTGACACTCCTGTATATAGCTCATAATTAGGCTCTCTTTATAAAAATTATAACACATCATAAATGGCATACAGTGTGGTAAATTTCCAGAACTGTGAAGTGTTGTAAATGAAGCTGTGTAAAAAATGCTCATTGTTTCAATTTATCATTGGGATTCCAATGAAGTTTCTGATTTCCTGTACTGGCAGTGTGAGAAAATGACCAGTAGCTATTTAATTCTCGCTGATTTGGTTGTCTTTTGGTGGGTTAGAGAAGTTAAGAGTCTTCCTGCTTTGCTGTTTCATGATATCATCAGATTGCGCTGTATGGAGATAATCGCTCGACATCTCCATGATATGAAATCGCCAGAGCCATACTTATCATTAATGTCCTCGTTGTTCCGATGCAATCTGGCCACTGACCTTAAGTCACGGTTGTAATCCGATCAGGGGACATCAAGCTGCTGCTTGGACTGGTCAGTTAATGACATTGTTAGGCAGATGGGTGATGGTCGGTATCCTAGCCTTGGTCAGTCTTTGATGAATGGACTGCTGCGGACCAATGGCTAGCCTCAAGAGGTCAGACTACATGTACTTGTATAGGTCAGCATTGTTCACCCAAACTCCATGGGTGGTGTAGTTTGGTATTCCCAAAGAATAGGGTACAAGTGCTGTATTCATGGTAAAAAGCTGGAGCGTGGATCTGAATAGATTAAGTCAAAAACCCGGAAGTTGACAGTAATGCTCATTTTGCAGTTCTTAGAATTTCTGGTGAGAGATTTGTACTTGATATAAGGTGTGTTAATATTTATTAATGGCCAGAATTGAAACTCCTAGAATCCTTAAATTATAAGTACAGTATTTAGGTTTTTCAATAATTTGCAAGTAAATAGTCATTTTTTCATTTATTTGTGAAAAATTTATGTCACTCATGGCTAAATGGTAGTAAATAGGACTTTCATGTTTACATTCTTTTGATCATCGGTACTTCAAATTTTATGAGATTAGAGTCTGAGAGGAACACTTGCAGAAGTTACTGCTATTTTGGACAAGTTGATCCGTCTGGTGAGGTTTTATATCCGTCTGGTGAGGTTTTCATACATAATGTTGGCGTATTAATTAATTTTTGTGCGCAATCAGTGATATGGGAATTGGGAGCCAGCTAGCTGACACTAAACTTTGTTGACAGTGAAAAATTCGGCTCGAGACTGAAGTCCAGGACCTGGTTGTTTGGGATGGTGCATGTCCGAGGGGTTTTTTCTGGGCACTTTCCTCCTTCCATAAAAGATTTGCTGCCCTCCTGCGGGTTAATTTAAAAGTCTTGAGGATGTTGTTTAACACTGAACAAATGGATAAATATAATGCTGAGTCAGTGCCATCACAGAAAGTATATTTAATGGTATCAGTCTAGATGGGAATATATGGCTTTAAATATAGAATGTGGGTAAATGCCAGAAAAAAGCTGAATGATTGAGAGCAGGACGCTTTCATATAAGCCCTTGTAACTTCAAAGGAAGTTGTTGGTTTAATAGCCTATCAAGTTACAGATATATCAAATCTGCAGAGCACGAAAACTTCTTATGAACCAATCAGAATTTAACTTAGAATATTCTGGTGAAGACCAGTCCCGTATGGCCTAGCTAGGTAAATGAAAATGTTAGCTGAAGTCCAGCTTAGTGCTCAGATAGGAATCCAGGACATATGATATTATCATAGCAGCATGGTGCTAGCTTCCTGGAAAACTGCTGACACAATATGCTACCCCTTAACAATGGTAGTGGAACAGCTTGCTGAAGGGACAGGAAGAGTCCACTTGCTGAAATTAGGTGTGTCAACTCAGCTGACAGGGGGACTGACTCCCTGTGGTTTTAGGAACAGTGGTAACACATGGTTTGAGTTCTCAGGAAATCACCATACTCCACTACAGTGCATGCATGTGCTGTAGTTTTCATACACAGTGGCAACAGAGCAACGTCTGTACATCCATTTGAAGACCGTGCTAGTGGTGTTGCTGGTGGTGTTTTTGCCTTGTGCCCCAGACGAGCTCAGTACCACTTGTTCATCAGGTACCCCAGCAGGTGGTACGGCCTTGTTCCGGTTGTGGTGGTTACATGTTCACCTCCTGGCCACAGAGCACCGTCTTAACTCTCATTTTCGATCTACTGGGCTATTTTTTCTCCACGGGAGCGTTATTTACATGGATGTATGTACAGTTCATTTGCTCATATGATCACAGTTATTGGTATATTAGGTAGGAGTGTGAGAATATAGTTTCTTCTCTCCTCCTGTTCATTTGTTTATTTGTTTCACCTGTGCTTACGATGAATTTTTCACTTACACCATGGCAGTCGGTTTTATCCTCTCCTCCAGTTATACCTATATGTTATCCCCTTACTTATGACATTCATACATAGCATTTTGTCTCCTGCCTGCTCTGTCTGTTTTCCTCCCACCATAATGCTGGTCGCCGTTGTGTAATTGAAATATTCGTGAGTGTGGCGTAAAACACCAATCAAAGAAATAAATATTTTTTCCCTGGTTAGGCAGTATGACAGTTATGTATACCAAAATACACAAATTCCGCTTACATTTTGACACGGCATGTGCGCGGATATTGATCAGCCATATTCGCTGACAGTATTAAGGCTGTGATGCATGGGTAAGCAAATTTCACCCAGAATATCATCTGTAGGCTACCTCTCAGGTTTTATGCGTTACGCTGTCAATGTGGGCACCCTGTCGTAAGGTGTGACTTGTTTATACATACTGATATACATATTTTAGATTTGCATAAGTTAATACAACAGTTGAACTCTATGGCAATTTGCTCTCTTTTTTTTTTCTCTTTTTTAAGTTCATGAAGTAGTATAGTTATTTTCTTTTCATTTACTTTGATATAACCTTGAGAAAACACATTGACAAACTTGATTGTGCTTGTCTCACTCTCTAATTTCCCCCAAATCATGCAGCTCCAGCTCATTCTATGCTGAGCAGATTGTTGCGCTAGCTATATATTTTACTAATATATATATACTGGTAGGTATATGTTTATGTATGTGACAGGTAGGTCAGCCATTAGTGTCGGGATTGAGATTTACACCTCTTCCTAGGATTCATTGTGCTGTTGAAATTTTTGAATTTTAATAAGCAGTTACTATGTTTACCTAAATGCCCCATGTAACAGGTGACGGCTTCGTTGTGCACCTATACTGTGTATAAAATTGTGCTTACATTGTCAACCTTTCAGGTGGAAGATTGAACAGTTTACCTTTGTGATGATCACACCATTTTAAGGTCACGGCCTAAAATTTTAATGTCACGAATGTTCAAAGAACTCCTGTCTAATGTAGGCCACAATGCATTGAGCTTTTGTCAAGGTGCCTATACCCAGAAAAACGACATTTCAGAAAAGCGGTTATCTGCGCGGAGATATACGGCTGGAGTGCCGGCCGGACTTTGGACTGTTGATCGCCGTCTGAGCTGGGGCTATAACGACAGCTGCGCGTATGCCATGCACTCCGAGACCTAGCTGCTGTAATTGTGATATATGCATGCTGTCATAGCCAGAATAGTGCCGGTAGAATATAGACATGTGTTGTCAGTGTTAAAGTGTAGATGACAGGGGTATATACATACAAGTACATACAGTCATCGAGTGACAGTAAAGGGTAAGCTGGCTTAGTGTTAGAACTATTTTGAATTCTAATCACTAATCAGTGATTATATTTCTGCTAATGGCATGTACAGTAAGATATGTAAAAATTTCTTCGTAAAAATGCACATTTTTAGTATAATGATTATCATAAAATATGTTAGTTTTGGCATTGAAATTTACATTTTTGCTGGTAGGATACCATCGTACTTTGAAAAGAAACCCAAAGCAAGTATCTGTAAAGATGAATGGATCTTCTGCATCTGGCAAAATGTGGAGCTTAGTTAAGGACGAAATATTGTGTCACTCAATATACTTGCGTCATCTAATCATTTACTGATGGACAAAATTTTAGGTCATTCAGTGTACAGGAGGCATCTTGTTATTTACTGATGGACGAAATTTGAGGTCATTCAGTGTACAAGAAGCATCTTGTTATTTACTGATGGACGAAATTTTAAGTCATTCAGTGTACAAGAAGCATCTTGTTATTTACTGATGGACGAAATTTGAGGTCATTCAGTGTACAAGAAGCATCTTGTTATTTACTGATGGACGAAATTTTAGGTCATTCAGTGTACGTGAGGCATCTTGTGATTTACTGATGGACGAAATTTTAAGTCATTCAGTGTTCGTGAGGCATCTTGTTATTTACTGATGGACGAAATTTTGGGTCATTCAGTGTTCGTGAGGCATCTTGTTATTTACTGATGAACGAAATTTTGGGTCATTCAGTGTATGTGAGGCATCTTGTGATTTACTGATTGACGAAATTTTGGGTCATTCAGTGTACAAGAAGCATCTTGTTGTAATGTAACAGTAATTTTAATCACAGAAGACTTGTATTCTGGGGCACTTAACTTTTTTCAATGAACCCGTATGTAAACAAATGTATTATGGAGTGCACAATTTTTGACGAATATGTCAGTATGTATAGTACTTATATTTTTCATAAGACATTTTCCTGGGGACTGATTGTGTTGTTTTTAGAAAATTTATTATCTTAAGCGTGCTCCTGTGGTTCATTTTCTTCCAAGAAGTGATCCAAATAATGGCTGGAGCTTGGCTTTTCCAGTCGTTGAATAATTCAGACTGAACTCGCCTTAGCAGGAAAACGTGGATGTAATACATGTATTTATTTAGGACACTTGAACGGTCAAAGAACGTCTGCATCCAATGCATGTACTATCATCACACATGTAACAGTTCAAATCCCGTCCTTGTAAATTTGATAATTTGTTCATAAAGATATCATGTTAAATTTTTGTCAGTTGTCTGTAGCTTTATTTATCAGTTGCTGATGAACTTTGTCAATACCCTGCCGGAGCCAGATGTAGAAAAAATAGTAGATTCTCACCCCAAACTTCATAAATACCGTGTGACTGTGAATTAATGAATTTCGTAAAATGCAGCTCTCAGTGTTGCTTTCTGAGGGGGTTCAAATGTACATGTGAATGACAGATATTTGTATCGTGACATTTTATTAACATTATTATTATTATATTATTATTATTATAACATTAGTATTATTTTATAACATTTTATTGGTGTATCATCATATTTGTGTGTTCAGTTTACTTAGTTAGTTTTAGAACAACTTGAATAGTCTGGGAACCTAACAGTTTGGGGTCCAAATGTTTTCTGGCTCTAGATATGTCCCTGCTTACCAGCAGCAAGAGTAGAGGAATTTACATATTACCTGTCCAAGGTCGGTTTTGAACCCACGCCTCAGGTATCCCAGCGATTGAAAAACATGCAAGTGTCCCCAACAATACACCCTAGCACATTCCCTCTGCAGCTTTAAGAAGGACATATACATGTAACATGGCAGGTTCAATGAGTCCAGAGGAAAAAATCATGTTGTTTCAAATGACTGACCTTTGTATGGGCTACATGGCTAAGGAGGTGCTCCATAAGAATGGATTATAATACCCTTGCAAGGACTACATTGCGCTAATTCATTCATTTCTGTTTACTTTCGTAGGGCTTTGGTGGGTTGTGTTATTTATCACTTCGTAAACCGGCCTTGTGATTATTGAACTGCAAAGTCCATTTTGGTTGACGGCAGGTTTATGAGTCTCGGTTTCCAGTCCTTGGTTTACAAGAAGTTCCTGTACTAAGATGTAGGAAAATTACATGAAGCCGTGGGATTTAAATAGTAAATCACATATAACTTCACTTGATTTTTTTGGCAAATAATAACCATCCCATGTTGGTCATGATGGACATGGCTGAGTAAAGTGATAACAAGATCAGACAGTAAAGTGTATGTGCGCCAGATGTCGAAATGGGATAGAGTCAGATTGGTGGCGCATCAGTGGTAGGTTAACAAACCTTGTGAAAGAACACCTTCTTAAATGTTTTGAGTGAAATGATTTTTCTCTTTACTGCAAGACTGTGCCTTCTTTGATACATGAGTGTTGCCTTTACCAAAGTTTCTGTTTGCCAGTTATTATAAGTAAATCCATATTAAAAATTTATTCATTTATTTGATTTGTGTTTCACACCGTACTCAAGAATATTTCATTTACGCGACAACAGCCAGCATTATGGCAGCTCGTCAAAACCGCGCAGGGCCCAGGGGAAAACCAATGACCATTGGCATGTTGCTGGTAGATCTTCCCACATACAACCAGGGAGGAAGCCAGTGGGAGCTGGGCTTGAACTCACAGCGACATATTAAAAATACTGTTAAAGACTGTGTAGTAGTTCCAAGTGTTTAGGCCATAGATATGAAACCTTTCCAAAAATTGTTCTGTCTAAAGAATTGCTTGTCTGATTTATGCTGTAGACTCTATAATTGACTGGAACATTACACAGATGCTGCAGTCTTCCACCAAAGCTCAGAAATACGGCTTGATTTACCGTTAGGGTGGCCCATTTGTTAAGTGTGCTGATTTTAAGAATAATTTAAGCTTCAAGAATTTACGCCTTGGGGAATCAAGAATTTGGGAACATCAGGAGACAAGCTGAATTTTAAGTGTAGTGCCAGCCAAAGACTTGAATCACTCCCTGTTCTTTTTCTTCTCCAGACAGACGACAGGATGTGGTTTCTGCCCGGTGCATGATGGGACATTAAAGAAAGGAGGAAGAGGACGACAACGACAGAATTGGGGGGTCGAAATGAAATCCTTAACAAGGCTCCACAAACATTCATCAACGGGCCCTTTGACAGCTGCTGCATTGTGGGATAGCAAATGTGACCAACTTATTGATTTTGGTGTGCGGGTTTGGTAAGGGAGCCCTGTAAGGCAGCAGCAGCCAGCCCCTTGCCCGTCCTTGTGCTGTCTTTGATTGAATCTGCCCACAGAGGCGCTCAAGTCGACGTCCACTGGCTGGTGGCTGTACATGTACAACTTATCCCCAGCCATCGGCCACAGCAAATATGCAGCAAGGTCTCCAAGCTTATACACAAAACGAAATTGACAACGGTCTGGTACTCTGAAGAAGCAGGGCTTGGGAGACCTTCTTGAGGAGCCGTGTCCAGACTGCTCTGTAGGCTCAGTCGAACGTAAAGCCACGTTCTCAGGGTCACTGGACCAGCCTGATTCCTTCCCCGAAAAACCCAGCTCACAGGAGTTCCGGGAAAGGCTCAGGAACCTTCTGAGAAAGGGAGTTGTAAGTTGTTGTGGACGATAAGTCTGGGGAATGTTCCCATCAAGTCTTCACTGTGGATTGTCCAGGAGATGGTTGGCTGGTAGTGGCGAAGACGCCAAGCCGAAAGCATCGCAGCCACAGCCCATGAAGTTGTATGCAAATTAGATACTGATGTAACGGAATTGACTTCCAACAAGTGTCTGGAGTGGAAGGATTACTGGAAGATGTGTACTTCTGGAGGCCCAAGATAAGGGAATAACACAAGATCTCCACTGCCTGGAGAATGTATGTGACATGCAGTAATATTGGATTTACCACATTTAAATGGCTGTTATGTTCTTGAGCCTGAATGAGGTTGCGAGATTCTTGCGATTATCAGTGATGGTATTATTCGTCGACCTTCGAGAAATCTTCAGCCAAAGGAGGGCCAAAAGTTGATGAAGGTTAATAATATTCTGAGATTTGATTCACAATCGGAACAGTCTGGACGAAGGTCACATATCACAAACCATGTGTGTGTATGTCGCTGGAAGGGATTTGTTATCCTGAGTGTTGTTCGAGGGATATCTGTGATAGGAGTGTTTCATTCTTACCCTTCGTGCTGTAGAATGCTCCGGACGCCAGACACCCAGTGCTTGTGTACCAGCGGGTCTTGTCCTCGGACAACATTGCCCGTCAAATTACTTACCGTGGTGCCAGAATGTCTGTACTCTGTTATGGATCGTTTGCTCCAATATTGCACACATCTACGTCTATTGCTGAATAGAACCGCCCCTAGAATCCTTCTCCTTCCATCCGTGACGCATTATGCCAAAAACCTTAGTTCCCTAGTCGTGCCGTTGTGGTGAATTTCTGTCGTCGTCGTCGTCATTGTGCCCCTGTTTGTTCGTATTTCGTCCCCCGGCCCATGAGGATCGGTGTTCAAGCCAGTTCAATGTGGCTCAGCATGGGAAGGAGTCGAAAACGAAGTCGTCGTAAAAACCCTCTGATGAAGCTCTGTTCATGTATGGGCACAGAGATGGAAGAGGTGGATGAGGAGAAAAAGCCTTACACCAGTAGCAGCAGCGCCGCCGCTGCCGCCGCCAAAACAGAGCAACCCGCCGCGGTGAGCAGTTCAGTTAGCTCAAAATATGTACCCAAAATGTCGGAGGTGTGATTTATATCCTTGGCAGAATTTTGTGGCATTTTTTTTTTTTTTTTTTTTTGTTTTTTTGGGGTTTTTTTTGGAATGCTCGTGATCAGAACTGAGATGAAGATCATGATTTAGTGTTAATTTCATCATGTCAAAGATCAGCTGCCCAATCTGATAATTCATGCACCAAATTTGATCCTTCATATACCCATTTTGTTCATTCATATACCCAGTTTGTTCATTCATATACCAAAGTTGACCATTCATATACCCAGTTTGATCCTTTATATACCCAGTTTGTTCCTTCATATACCCAGTTTGTTCATTCATATACCAAGTTTGTGAAAAGGCTATAAATCATTCATGTAGCCTTCATAGTGGTGCTGCTTTCATCTTCTGAGAATTCGGGTTGAAACAGCTCGACTTTCTGGAAGTTCATCTGAAGTCTGTTTTATATGAATGATTTTGTTTTCTTCTTTTTTTTTTTCAGATCTTCAAAATTTACAAATTCCAGTTATGTTTTAATTTCCTTTATTCACATAGGCTGCCAGGTTTTTGACACCCTGTCTTCTAACTTGGGCCATTCACTTTCAGAAAGAAGGGTCCAAGTGCAAGACCTCAGGAACTTTTTACTGGACCTTGCAGATACAGCTATTTACAATTTACACTTTTTTTTTCATTTTGTTTTCACTTTTTTTTTTCATTTCAGAATGGCAGATGTCCTACATGCATTTTGCCTTTTATTATGCCTGCTTTGCTTTTCAACAGGATGTAAATGGTGTATCCTGCTTGTGTCTTTTCCAGGAATATTTCTTTGTTCACCAAATGTAGGAAATAGCATTCTCCCCTCACGTCACAGACGAATGTCTTTGATTGTATAAGAGTGCAGTAGTTCTAGCATTTAGTACAGTATTTTGGCCCTGTGAACTCACATATAGAAAGAAACCAAAAGTGTTAGTTAATTTCTCTATGGGCTCCAGGATGTCCTTTGAGGGTATGGAATTTTCCATTCTCACAACAACACACATGATATGCGCTTGAATGTATACTAGGATATACCAAGGCTTCAGTGATATAGGATTTTGTGTATAATACAGCAGACTACACCGCATAGAGAGAAAAGCCAGAGTAGGAAAGCTTTTCCTGTTATCAGAGCTTAGCATCTTGTCTTGTCTCACACACCTGTGATGTGAACTCACGAAGACAGATCTGATACATTATAGCTTTTCGTCAGATGCTGTCTTGTTTCCCCATCTGGGCACCAGGGTGATATCTGATGGAAATTTATCACTTAAAAGAGGTGTTAAGAACAGTCATATTTTAAAAAAAAGAAAAAAAAAAAAAAACAACAACAAAACTATTGTCAACAAACTTTGGCTGTAAGGTGTAGAGGTGATAAATCTACCTGTATATATTTGGAATAAATCATGGCACTTCATTTTATATATGCAAGTCAGATTTCTGGCGTTTTAGTGCTTAAAATTTAGCAGGGAAATCACGTAAAAATGCTTCATATACATTTTTTTAAAAATGAATTTATTCCAAATTATGAAAACATATTCATGTTTTTCTGTTTTTCAAATTCTTTCATATTTTATCCTCAAGAGTTGAGTTTATCCATTAAGACTCATAGAAATAAGTTATTACAACCTGTCTAGATCATAGCATTTCAAGTATTTCTTGAAGTAATTCAACACATATCAGTTAGTGATTGAAATGTGTATATATATATATTATAATATATATTATATTATGTATATATATATATATATACTCTGTATATATGTTGTATAAATTGGAAAATGACAAAAACATGCATGCTCAATCTGCAGATCAAGGGAGATAAATCTTGCAGACCAGTAATTCACAGGTTTAGTAATTTAGGTAACCACGACAAAATCAAATCAAATCTTATTCGAATTTGATCTTTTGAAACAATTGAATCACTAATCAAAGGCTACTTATGCTGACTTATTAATAAAATATATAGTCACATGAAAGAAAGCTTGGCTTAAATTGTATGATGCTGTGACATTGGGCTCTACGTCTCCGGATATCATATAAAAGCATGAATAATTAGGTGCAAAAATTTTAGATTGCCTTATAACCAATGTCTTTTACAACCCTGTGTGTTGGAATTAACAGAAGCCAAGGAAATGCTTTAGTAGACAGACCACATAAGTCTGCCCACTTGGGCCAATTCTACAAGACAGGTAACAATGTAAACAAAGTTCTGTGGACATTTGTATTTGTGGTCAGTCTGTCTGCAGCTAAATGTGGCCCGTGAAATCGTGAAGTTATAATTGTGAGGGCTGTCAAACCATGGAAATGTAGTTTGGTGAAAGTCATATGGTAGTAATGCTGTAAAAAAAAAATGACTTAAAATAGCTGTGTATAATTCACAGACATGCATATATGTGAACTGAATAATGACCAGATTGTAAGTCTGGACATTTGGTGTTGAGACTGTATTGAACGTCTCATATATCAGTTAAAGGAACAGACCACCTTCAGTTAAAGTATGCATCATATGAAAGGTCATTTCATTTTGAGCCGAAATATAGTTTTCATGTTCTTCTTTTTATACAGTGAATAAAATGCAAAGCTCTACAGTTGAAGTTTTGGACCATATTTAGCCACCTGAAGCACATTGACATCACCCATTCATTTTAGCTGCTGAGTACCTGTGATTGGCATATTTCTACGTTCAGCAAGAACACACATGTAGCACTATATGTAAGCTGGAAGTATAACCTTTAGAGCATGTTTGAAAGACTATATGTCACTGAAAGTTCAACATGTTGAAAATGGCTATATAAAACAAAGGAGATCTGCCATAAAACAACTGGGCAGGGATTTCTGGCATTCACTGTAAAAATGTTAAAAAAAGAGTCACAATAAGCGTATTTAAAATCGGCATGAAATGGCCTTTTTAATGAGTCGCACTGTATTAAAAAACACTCCTGTTCTTTTAATTTTCCTCCAGTCCAGCTGTAGTATGAAAATATACCCTTAGGCTGAAAATTTTAAGTTAAAAACAGTGAGTGAAATTTAGCACTTGATAAGACTTTCACTGTAGTGGGCCAGAGGATTAATGATCCTATTATAGGGTTCAAATCTCAAGTGTTTGTGATGTTTATACTGTCTGGAGACACAGGTATGCAGGTTATGTACTGGTACAGGTATATATGTATATATATGGTATAATATGCATGGTCTTACCTGGCCTTGGCTACCTGTATAGGTACAGGCTAGGAATTAATTTTATCATGCAGCTAAATATACATGCCCCAAAACAGACAGAGGCGTAAATGTTTGCAGTGGATTGTTTTGGGTTTTTTTGGGAGGGGGTGGGGTGGGACGGGATCGCAGGACATTGTGTCCAAGATGCGAAGCCATGGTGGTATGTAGTAGTGTTTAATAACCATAAAACCTAGAGTGGGACGTGAGGTTTTTGCTGGGAAAGAGACTAGGTGCAGTGTCTGGTTATCAGGCTTGGATAGGAGTTGTTGAGATACAATGTCACGTAAGAATTAAACTATATACAATAACAGATTTAGAGTGATGTGTTCAGGTAAAGTCAAAGACAGCGCATGATCGAAGTTAAGTTGGACAAACAGGTTGGGCAATGTTATGTTCATTTCGGTAAAGTATTTTTTCGAACAGCTTCTACGACAGTGTTACTGTCTCGTGTTTCCACCTTGTTCTCGCCACGATATGGCTGAGATATTGCCGATGTGGCGTTAAGCCATAATCATTCATTCATTCATTCTACGACAGTGGAAATTAGCATTTGACCGTCCTCCTTTGGTTAGAATGAAACGGAGCCATTTTGTGTGGGCTGTGACATAGTTGTGCCAAGCACGGAACACGGTTGTCACCTGACACTGTAGTAAGCTGCCAGGGTCGTGATTCAATCTTGTGTATATATGTAAATTTATAGCATGAAATGATCAAGAAACTTACTACTGCCAAAACACAACCCTCTTGAAACACTTTACAGTTATAATTAAAACATACAACATTATAACAGTGTCCTCTCCTTATGTTTTTACATGTTACATTTACGTCACAGCTTATAAACAGCTGATAACTCCTAGCTTTGTGATTGGTCAGTCTCTTATAGGCATGGATGCCTTCAGGTCTCCAGTGGGCAGCAAAATACTCCACACATCAAACGGAGATAAGCCATTGAAGAATTCATACTAATCCAAACAGGTTTTTGCATTCAAGACAGAATGCTTTTAATGGATAGTGCCTCAGTGATGAGCTGTCTTTGGCTTTAAAGGGATTAATATGCTGTGCAGAATTTTTTTTCTGTCTTATGTTGAAGTGTTATTTTGAATAATTTTTATTTCACTCTACATATGCAATTTGTTTAACACATTTTATGTCACTTGATGAACATGCAAACATACATATAAATTACATTGTAGCAAAGGCAACAAACGTACTTTACATATCAGTCATGTGAAAGTCTTGATTAATTCTGTTTTATAAGCCTAAGATAAGCCAGGTATTTTTCATTCATAATTCTGTTTATTTCACGGGTGTGGATGTTACTCATACGTTGACCTGATTGACACAAGGGTGTGGTCTGTTTCCATGGTTGCGATCCTAGAATGTGATCCATGGATGCTGATCATTGTATTTTACAAAGAGCTCAGGTATCTCAGTGGAATACCTCCTCTTTGCTGAATGTAGTTATGTACCATACCTGTATCTTCCTGCCCGTCTGGCAGATTCTGCTAACAGCCTTGAGCAGAATGGCTCTTTGATGTTTGCTCATTGACTCACCTGCACTTGGTCTTGCCGGAGGCCAATGGGCCACCTATCATTACCTTTGTCACTTTGATCCTCATATGAATCAGTGACTTGGAGAATGTTCCGCTGATTATGGATCATAGCTCAGCCTTGACTGGTGGCTGTGGTTACTTTGTATGGCTCTGTTGTTCTGAGTTTATCGCAGTTTGTTTTGTTAGTTATGTAAACAGCCATGACTTTTTGAGGGGCTGGTGTGTATTTGTCACATTGCATATGTGAACGTTTGTTGTCGAAGTTCAGCTAAGTTTCTGATCATAGTTAAAGCTTTTCATTTGCCTAGAATATTCCTTGTGTCTTTCTGTCATGAATGAAAATGCTGACTGCCTCTCTTTACATGAATCCATCCTAATTTCTTAAGTCTTGCAATAATTCTCCATTATGGTTGACAGCTGTTTTGTAGTTCTTCATCGATCGCTAGGTATGGTGAATGCTAGGGATTTCTGCTTCATGCTGGAGGTGTGTCATGAACTTTGTTCTGAGGGTTTGTCATGAACTTTATTCTGGAGGTGTTTCATGAACATTATGCCAGAGGTATGTGATGAACTTTGTACTGAGGATTTGTCATGAACTGTATTCTGGAGGTGTGTCATGAACATTGTGCTGGAGATCTGTCAGGAGGTGTGTCATGAACTTTGTACTAAGGGTTCGTCATAAACTGTATTCTGGAGGTGTGTCATAAACAATATGCTGGAGGTGTGTCATGAACATTGTTCTGGAGATCTGTCAGGAGGTGTGTCATGAACTTTGTGCAGAAGTTTGTTGTAAACTTTATGCTGGAGGTTTGTCATGAACTTTGTGCTGAGGGTTTGTCATAAACTGTATTCTGGAGGTGTGTCGTGAACTTTATGCTGGAGGTGTGTCATGAACTTTGTTTTGAGGGTTTGTTATGAACTTTACTCTGGAGGTGTGTTGTGAACTTTATGCTAGAGGTGTGTCATGAACTTTATGCTGGAGGTCTATCATAAACTTTATGCCAGAAGAATGCCAGAAACTGTATGCAGGAGGTTTGTCATTAACTTTGTCATTAACTTAATGTTTGAGGTTTCTTCTTGACAACTGTTTGGTCACATATTTGCAACAGTATTGATTGGTCAAAATGCAAGTTCTTGATTGGCAGTTCAGAAAAGATCTCTACATAACCTATCTCCTTAACTTGATCACAGGTAGGGAGTAGTTCAATTAAATTATAGGTTGAGGTCTATTTTCAACATTTTCTGATATTTACCTGATTCAGATTTTTATCCCCATACTGAAAAATAAAGTCGGTCTGTTCTGCAAGGCACTTAGTGGAACCATCAGTTGGCCTTCAAATCAGCCCCAAGCCAGAGGCATTCGTCAGTTTCTTGCTTGGGTCAAAAAGAATGCAAAAACCAGGATTTTTCAGTTCAATGATTAAATCTTGAGGCAGGTAGATATCAGAAATTGTTGAAAATCGTTTCATTGAACTGAACCAAATGAGAAAATGCTTTGATTCCCACATTTTAAAATCCTTGACAATGACAAATTTTATAACTCATGTGGGTTGAATACTTTTTGTCATGTTTTGCATAAGTGATAGGTGTTCTGAACCATTCTAAACCTGAACTGTTAACACTACTGCATGGTCAGACCCTGAAGCAAATTGCAGTAAAGATGCTTCAAGAGGGGATAGAACCATTAATAAAAACAGGAAAGTGCGACCTGAGACCGATGACCATCATTTTGCGTGCTGCTGACTGGGATGCTCGGCAAGCACATGTGAAATGAGAACGGTCTTAAAGAATACCTACCTGCACATAGCTGTAGGCCTAACACTGTCTGTCACACGTACTGTTAAATCTACCCATAGAGTCATTGCTGGGGTTGGGATACATGTATCCTATGTAAGGGTCTCCAGCTGACATTTGATATCACATCCCAGGCCCTGTGCTAATAATCAGCCTGGAGGTAATCATGCCAGCATGCAAGACTATAGCTATAACACCAAAGAAAGTAGCTAGTATGTGTAGATTAAGGTCTCCATTAATGGCCTTAACAAAGGGCCGCAGATAGCCCGTCCTGTGCCGCCGTTTGCGTCAGAGCGGGAAACGCTGCCAGCTCCGTTGCCAAGAAGCCTGAGAAACATCGTGGCTGTTGTCATGTGAATTATTTGTCGCTGTGAATGGCGTGTCTCAGAGGGTGTAGTACTTCCGTATTTGTGCTGAAAAACGGCGAACACACCAAAGCGTCGACTGTAATGGATGGCTGTGAATTATGTGCTGCCGCTCGCCGCAGCGAGATGACAGGAAGACTTTCATGTACCATTAGCAGCTGGATGGCAGGCTCCAGGACTGTATCATCACCACCACCCCTCATCCCCTCAACCCCCCCTCATCCCCTCAACCCCCCCCCAACCTCCCAGCTCTGGCAGAGCGGCTTTTCTCATTGGATAATAGCAACAGGTTGCAGGCTGACTGGGAGGAATTCATGCGCACACGCAGGTTTCATCCCACAGGAACGAGCCTTAAGACACCACACCCAGGCAAGCGGTGGGGGCTTTTCCATGCAGCCTTGAAGCAGTGCGGGTCGATTATCTGGTGTCTGCATAGTTAGCAGAGAATCAATCAGCAGTGATCGCTCATTCTACACTACAGACTCTTACCTGTTGATCCGAAGCCGTTAGCTCGGACAATTCTCGCCTGTGAACTTTGTCACCTACTTCTCAGTGTGAGTGGGAAGACCAGCTTTCACCATTTAGAGAAGACTGGAATCAACAAGTGTTGTGATTTCTGTGCATTGGCGAGGAGTGAGAATCATCCGATTGCGTCATCTTAGATGATTGCCCAGGATAGTTTATATACGCCTCTAATTTCTCCGCCAGATTAGCGTGCCCCTTAAAATCAGCATCGGACTAATGTTTCTAATGCTCATAGGACAGGAAATTCCTTTGTCTACATCATATGCCTTGTTCTGTTTGACAAGGTAGCAGTTGTGGATTTGTAGAGTGTTTTACCAAAGTTTTAGCAGGGAATTGCAGCAAAGCATTCAGTACAACTGGATGGTAGGAGTATTGAAATGTAAATTGAAATTGTTGCGAAGCCACTCTCTCTCATGATCAACTGGTCGTCAACAGGCTACGTGTTTGCTCTCTGATGGATTTGCACTTGTTTGAAAGCCGAGAATCATTTTGATTTGGCATGGCTGATAATAGGTGTTTAGTGCATTCATTTGCAAGTGGAAAAGAAGGCTCTTGGCTCTGCTCCTAAGCAGGTGTTGGGTGTGGTTATTCTTACTCCATATGTGAGAGTAACCAGGTGGTGGATAGGAACACTTGAGCGAGGTGCAAGTGGAACTGTCTGGAACGGGTAAAACGCATCCTACTATTTATACTTAACAATACAATGTTCCTGCTGAATTTTGATTGAAATTTGAATTATCTTGAGAACAAACTTGTTTTCGTTTTTTTACGTTGTAAAGCATAGTGCTCCAGTTTGATTTTCGTACTGATGCAGACATTTTCTAGATCATTTATATTAAACAGATGAAAATTTATTGTCAATACAAAAATTTAACGTTCCTGCTGAAGTTTGTGTAAATTTTGATTGAATACAAAACTCTTTTCGATCTTTTACATTGTCAAGCATACTGTTTCAATTTTCATTTCAGTTAGATATAAATGTAAACATTTGTAGACATAATGTAGACATAAATGTAGATATTTGACATAAATGTAGACATTTCTAGATTTTATTGCTTTTATGTAGTTCTGCGCAGAATTATATATTGATATGAAGGATATATATGTAGATAGGATATTTTTGTTTATTTGTTTTTTGATTTGTATTTATTTTGGGGGGGGGGGAAGGTCGATAGTCTATGAGAGAGCCTATTTTGTACGGATGGTTTATAAACATGCAGCAAATTAAGAACCAAACCCCGTCCATAAATAGTATGTTAAAACATCTGTACGTGTTCAAACGCAGAAAGTAATCACATATCCTATGACTGTCAACTCCCAGGTTCTTTTCAGACTTAAACAGTTAATTTACAGGAAGCAGGTGCTGCCTGGTAATGAAATGTTACGTGTTATGAAACCATGAGTGGTCTGGGAATAATTGATTTTTTTGTCTCCAGCCAGGGTTGGTTTTTGATGACCATAATAGCCTTAGCCTTGTTGGCAATTAGCAGCGTACAATGTTGTAATCTAGCTCTTGACGTTGCTGTAAAATGATTTGTCACGTGGCAGAAAGATGTCATGGGCAGGAAACACAAGTATATTTAAGGTCTGGATTAAATGGTCAGAGATGTGGCAGGAGACTGTTGGGTCACACTGGTTATGACATGTTGAAATTTTTTTCCAAAGTGGCAGAGAAGGCAGGGGAAATTTTCCCCAAGTACACCCGAATCCTGTTACCTCTTGAAATGTTCACAGGAAATTTTCAAGATTCATAGAGGAAATACATGTATTTGGTGTCTATAGCGGAACCTGTTGAAATTTTGCAGCTAAAAGGGTAAGTTGTGAAGTTACCTGTATATTAGTTAAGGCTTTAGGGTGTGTCTGTAACCCTGCACAGTTGTATGTATACAAGTGAGTACAGTGATCTGTCTGAAGCAGAACCGCCACACTGTCAGTAACAGAACTTCCGCTCTGACTGTAGTAGAACTTCCAATCTGGCTGCAGCAGAACTTCCAATCTGGCTGAAGCAGAACTTCCACTCTGGCTGAAGCAGAACTTCCACTCTGGCTGAAACAGAACTTCCGCTCTGACTGTAGTAGAACTTCCACTCTGGCTGCAGCAGACCTTCAAATCTGGCTGAAGCAGAACTTCCAAGCTGGCTGAAGCAGAACTTTCAATCTGGCTGAAGCAGAACTTCCACTTTGGCTGAAGCAGAACTTCCTAGCTGGGTGAAGCAGAACTTCAGGGATGCTCAAAATAAACAAGCGAGGTTGTTTTGGTGCTTTCTTGACTGCAAATGTGATTTTTTCAAAGCCCGTTATATAAGTCCTTGCTGAATTGAATTGCTGAATTGCTAGTCCCATTGATGTTTCTCCTTAACATCAGTACACCTTTCTGGCCATTATAAAGACACCTAAAACTCTCATGTTGATTCATCTCTTAGGAGACCGTGATGTTGTGGAATGGGCCGTTTGTCTGCACAAATCCTTTGTGAAGTAATTTTCTTCTTCCTACGAGTAGCTGTGGTGCAGTTTACTCAGCACCTTGATTTTTAGGTAGGCTTTGATGATAATGTGTTCCTCACTTCTGTGATCATCGATTGTTCTTGGTCACTGAAGGTTTTGATGTCTCCATGTTCTGTAAAACACTTTCTGATGAAAATATACTTAGTCAGTAAGAAAGAAAAAAAAAACCTAAACCAAAAGCCATTGGCCCTGATATTGAATCGTGAGGAGTTGTTATAAGATACTTTGTTCCAGTGTCTTTCCTGACATACTGTTCACTTTTATGGCTGCATTTGGGAGGACGAAGAGAATTGTGATCTCTGGTGTCTCGGTTAGATATGGTTGAGGCAGCTTGATTCTAACTTATTTATGTATGCAGTTAATATTCTGTAGGTTGAGTTCGTCATAAACGTGTGGCTTTATTACGGTGTGTCGAGTGAAAGTGTTATTTCATGAAAGCGACCGTGCGCGCTTTTGTGATCCTGAGTTCGAAAGCAAACAGGTTGATTGTCTTGTAAAACCTACCCTAATATCGCAACCTTCGATGTGAACCTTTTATGTGAATAGAACAGCAATTTTCCCTTAGGACACACAGGTAATTTTCCCACCTGAATGTTGTTTAAGATCACTGCTAGTTGAGGAGTAGGAAAAGTTTGGTCTCAGAATATTCAGTTGGCCAATATTCCCGATTTTTTCTTTTTTTTTAGATTGAAGTTTCAATTAACTTGAGATGCATATGCAATTCGCCGCGTTCCGGCTGCTCCGAGACCTCGTTAGCATATAGAGAATATTTCATCCGGCTTTGCGGTGAACATTTTGCTGATGCTTCCGTATATCACCATGGAAACAACAGACAGTGTCTTTACGTTGACATCGCATATTTATCGTGCTCTTTGTCCATGTGGACGACAGCGGAAACCCAGCGTCTACAAAGAAGCCAGTGCCACGCCCCCAAAAGTAAATAACTTTGCCTCATGTTGTTGTTGTTGTTGTTGAAGCACACTGTGTTTGTGCGTCTCTTAAACGCGTAAGACTGTGTCAGTCCATGTTGATGTGTGTGTGTTGGAGACTTTCCATCCTTACTAATGAAGTATGTTTCAGGTACCAGTTCCATAAATGGGAGGTAATGTGCATATAATCTTGTATTGGTTTGATATTGTCTGATAAACTTTTTTTTTTGTCACAAGTAATGATATACATGTATATTGTATCATAGTGCAGTTGGTTTTCAAGCTAAGCATATTAAATGGGGGAATGCTGTATAATTTGCTGTTGATATATATATTTTATATAAATATAGATATTTATGTTTTAATTGTATTACAAATCTGTGTGATTGTCTTGTCATGTGAAATGTTTACATTGTTTTGCATACGAATCAACACGTACCCTTAAAGTGGACTTTGTTATATCTTTGGATATGGCATTGTCCTCACACATACATACACTAGTGGGTGTACATTACCCAGAAACTTCAGAAAGACAAAAAAATTAAAACATTTAAATACTCTAAAAAAATTGATATGCTAATGTATATGAAGATATGCAAGGATTTGGATGAAAATTGAGCTTGTGCTGTGAGTCAATACATTGATACCAAAGATCAGGATATTAATCTCGTCATTATTAAGACAGACGTAGAACTGAAATGCAGAGTATTGTCCCTTGGTCCTTTACTAGTGATTGAGGGAATTTATTTCTAAACATTTGGCTGAGGCGGGCTGGAGGTTTGCTGTGTCGGTGAGAATGTGAGTTTGTCATGTTCATTCAGTCAAAAACAGATGACAGTTTGATGTTTTGTTCTACTTCCCCTTGTACAAACATGCCAGTTTCAGTCCTCCTTATAGAAAACTAGACAGGTCACGTCTCGTGGGTTTTGTAAAAAAGAAATTACATCAGTGAGCTTTTATGGATTTCTGTGTAACTTAACAAACAAGTGATAACATTTTTCACAAAAAAAGAACACCCTTATCCCTGAAATGTGACAAGTCCTCCTAAATGGCAGACTAAGATACAGTCTGTAGTGTTTGTTTACATTTATTTTCATCTTGCCTTATTTTTTATTTATTTTTTTTTGGCCTAAAAAGTGTTTTATAAAAGATTTTTTCCAGGTTTCAGAAAGTTTCTTACAAGAATCTGGTGGATCGTTGCAGACTTTGTTATATTCATTAAATTGTTTTTAATTAATTGTAGTACAGGATAGTTTCTAGAATTCTTTAATCCTAATCCATTCAGCTCATTAATGTGTATTCTTTACAGATCCATTAATGTGTATTTTTTACAGGTCCATTAATGTGTATTCTTTACAGATCCATGAATGTGTATTATTGGGTTCATTTGCTGGAATTAATTTCGAATATCGAATGGTGAAAGTGCTTTTAATATGTTTGATTGGCTGCTGACATTGCTTGGACGTGTAATTTTTGTACTTTAAAAACATTGAAACTTTTTGGTATAAAGACGCACTACTTTTTCATATGTGAATTTACTTGCTCTGCATTTGATGAACACATCAAGCTGTGTTAGGGGCCTCCGTGGCTCAGTCGGTTAGCGTGCTATCGCAGCACCATGACCCGAAGCCTCCCACCAATGTGGTCATTGTGAGTTCTGAGAAGGTCTGCCAATAACCTGCTAATGGTCGTAGGTTTCCCCCAGGCTCTGCCCAGTTTCCTCCCACTATAATGCTGGCCGCCGTTGTATAAGTGAAATATTCTTGAGTATGGCGTAAAACGCCAATCAAATAAATAAATCAATCAATCAAACTGTGTTATATGGCAAAGAGGAATGGTTTACCCCAGATCCTCTTACTCATTATAAGACTAGTACTTGCCAAACTGTGAAGTGAATTTTATTACAACCTTTGTAGACCTGTGAAACTTGGTAATATCAGCTATTAAAGACTTTATGCCTGCTTGCTGGAGGTAAGAAATCCAGTTAATAAAAATCTTCATCTTCTGTTATGCTACATATGTGTAAAAGTAGGCCTATGACAAATAGTTCTATTCATCATTCAACAAAGTAATAAATACATAAATAACCTTTTACCCCATCTCCAGGAGCAAACCGAAGTGGCTTCATCAGAGGAAATTATCGTGGCCTCACAAGCTCAACCAGCCAATCAGAAGCCTGCTGGTCCATTACAGGCAACCAATGAGGAGCCCGAAGCTGCCCAGGATGTGGAAATCCCTCCACCAATGGCCATCCAGGACCACACATTTGCGTCCCAGCAGCCATCCCAAGAGGATCTTCATGCCAAACTGGTAAGTCCCTTAAACACTAGTGGTGTTTAGGAGCTAAACACATTGGTAAACCACTGATGACATGGCGTCTGTGTCTGGGTTTGCCCTGCTACAAAGAGGCGCTGTCGTGATACAACCAAACTAATGTTGAAAGCAATGTTTTCAAGGCCCAATCAAAGTAACAAGCATCAGTAAATGACCCCTTGCTGCATTCATTTATAATAATATCACACTGATGTCAACAAAATGTTACATCATTGTGTTGACATCAGCATTACATTGTTACATCATTTTGTCACCAGACTCTGCCATTTTGCCATCAAGTTAGCCATCAAATTTGAATGGGAACTGACAGAAAGGAAGCCATTTATGAAGAGATAAGACCAACATACGTGTACAGTAAGGAAAGTGAAGAATCCTTACCAGCATGCACATCAGGTCTTCTGATCCTGGAACCTCTAACATGACTCGGTATTAAGTGGCTTCCTGCGACTGTAACCTGAAATAAAATTCTTGTTTCTTCTCCACATCTTTGTTTGCTCATGCAGAGTTAGGAAGGTAACTGTGACCATGAATTGTATGAAGGGGGAAAAAAGGTGGAGAAAACATAAAAGTTACATGAAGTTCAGATGAAAGGTTGCAAAAAGTCAGTCGTAACTGTGGCGAAATACCCACCATTCAAAATATTACCCTTGTCTCCTAAACAAAAAATCCAACAAAAAAAAAAATATATTAAAGACCATATTTGCAAGTTTTCACCCTCTTTAAACTGATTTTGACATCATTTTTATCTTTTCTTTTCGTGCAGTTGTAATGCTTATTAAAAAGTCAGTATTTGACTAGTGTAATAATGGCAATTAAAAATTACGAGGGTAAAAAAATTTAAGAGAAAAAACAAAATCAGACCACTGAATAGTGTACATTGATTTTTGCATCTATGACTCCATATGTACAAGTTTTAGTCCAACACGTTGTATTGCAAAATGACTTTCTGGGCCTAACACATTTGCAATTTCTGCGGGAAATTCTTCATTATTTCATCTGGAAATCAGCATGTTAAGTAATAGTTCTTAAAAAATTTAAATAATTTGAAGTGAAAATATGTGAAAGAAAGTTTTCTTGTCGATATTTGTTGAAGTGAATCACCAAGAGTTGTTGTTGTTGTATTATATACACCATATGAACGTTTGTTTATGCACCTTATTCCCATGTACTCTCCACGACTCCCACTATACTTCACCAGGCCTCCAATCTCTCATTGGTTACTGATGCCACCAGCTCCTTAGATCTAGCCAATGAAATTGAAAATATTGTGAAACACCGATTGGTGAGTCTCCGTTGCATCCGGTATGAGTTGTGATATTATTAGATCGTGAATATCTTCTCCGTTATTGTGGACTGAGAAACATTGTCATAGGTGTTTCTGATCTTTATTGCTTGGTATTTTGATGGATTATTTGTCATCACAAAACTGTTTCTTACATTTGGTGTGCGAAATTCTGTCTGCAGATTGCTTCATTCAGTTATGCTTCAGTATGGTACATGTATTGATATGTATGGACTTGTATTGATATGTATGGACTTGTATTGGATTTTTGATGTTGTGTGTGAAATATTTGTTATCAAGTCTGAGGTATGGAAACCTTACTGCATTGCTGGTTTGACCATTGATTGGTTTGAGAGTGTCAAGTTGCAGGGAGGGAAATTTGTCATAAAATGTCTCAAATATTTAACTGATGAACATTAATTTCCTTTTTGTACATAATACATAGGCTAACATATCTCTTTATTATAGATACTGTTGGATACTTAAAAATACTTTTATGTTGTAAGATCTATAAATACATTGGTGATTTTGAATTTTAATGAGCTCAACCTGATAATTAAGGTGTATTTATTTTGAGATCTTACGTTTTATTATTCTTAGTTATAAATTTGCAGATACATGTATTACAGACTGTATAGCTTTTCAGATTAATTAAACATTCTTTAAGGATCAAACTTCAGCCTGCAGTCAACAACTCATCAAAACAGCATTAAAAGCAGATGTTCCTTCTGTTCAGAATTATTTGAAATGTACCAGTAACCGTGCAGCCCGTCTCTCTGTACATGAATGTATTTACATGCACCGGTGAGGTTTTAGCAGTCACAGTAAATTCTCAAGGTCGCTATTTTACCTGAGTGTTTCTACTTAATGGTCATGCTTGACAGCTGGTGTTAGCTCAGCATCTACTTGCATGTGTTCAAACTGTTTGTGTGTTCGTGCGTGCGTAGCGTTTGTTTTACATATGTGTTCAAGCTGTTTGTGTGCGTGCCCCCTTAACACCCCCCCTCCAAACTTTTCCCCTCAACCCTAAAGATCATAACTACACCTGTCCTTCTTTTTTTTTAAAGCCAAACTGAGTAAAGTTCTCGCCCCCATATACCATAACTTAACTTAACTCTTGCTGGAGTTTTTTGTGCTGTAAGTTTCTTTTTTTCATTTCCTTGCATATGTAATATGGTAGCTTTCCAGTACAATGGAGCCTTGCATCCAAGTTGATGATGAATTCGTTATATGTTAATGTTTCCTTATGTTTCCTTAAAATGAGCCCGTGAGCAATGCAATACCAGTGTGCCCTAAAAATATCATGACAAAGCCTGCAATAAACAGTAGAGTACACGGCTTTAACAGGTGCCAGCTATTCAGAAGGAATTGCTCTCTTCTGTTTAATGTTTGAATACATTGTCTTTGGCCTTAAGTATTGTTGATGATGAAGTTACACATTTTGGTGGATTCTGACAGCTGATGACAAAGTTGATCATTTTTCCTGGTTTTGAGATGATTTTGGAAATGTGTTTTGAAGGTTTGAATGGATTGGATTGGATTGGAATTGATTGGTGCTTTACGCCATACTCAAGAATATTTCACTTATACGACAGTGGCCAGCATTATGGTGGGAGGAAACGGGGCAGAGCCCGGGGGAAACCCACGATCATCCGCAGGTTGCTAGTAGACCTTTCCAAGTACGGAGAGGAAGCCAGCATGAGCTGGTCTTAAACTCTCAGCGACTGCATTGGTGGGAGACTTTGGGTCATTGTGCTGCCATAGCGCACTAACCAACTGAGCCACAGAGGCCTCCAGTTTGTTTGGAAAGTAGAATGATATCCTATGGGGCAGTTATATATTTCAGCACCAAAAGATATACAGTCTGACATAAATTTGCCTCTAAAAATGTTCTTTTTGGGGTGAAATTGAAGGTCATTTAAAATAAGAGGTTTTTACCACCACTGCCTTTATTTTGTTTTCGAGTAAGGTCACCGTCAGTAGGGCACTGATCGTTTGAGGAGCCCTGTCATGTCAGTGTTGGACATCTAGAGTTATAAAGGAAGAAAACTGCGAATGGCTGAGAGAATAGTTCAGGGGCCAAGTGATTTGGGGAGGGGGGGTCATATAGAAAGCTGAGAGAGCACTGGAATCCTAGCTGCATGCCCCCCGGAGGATGCATAGCAGCTGCACTGTATATATGGGCAGTGTTGTCACGTGCGTTTTCCGCTGTTGTCAGAACCAGAGTATAAAAATTCACAAATTATCATGGATCATTTTTTGATCCCTGTGGAGCAGTGCCGATACCCTAGTGAATAGATGAACAGTTTGTTGACCCATTGTTAGTTCACTGTTATCACTTAGTCTGCATTTTAAAAAGAAAAGACAACACTATACCAAATGTAATACATGAAGCGATATAGAATCCCATTTAAAGTTCAAAAGACGTCACTTTTTATTTGTGTGATGTTGGATATCCAAGATATTGCTGTTTAAATTAAGGAAAAATGCTGAAGTGGGGAAAATCGAATAAGCTGCCACGCTCTCAGTTTTAACCAATCAAGAACAACATCTTTCTGCCACCCGAGAAGACATCTGTTTCGGCTGTGGCGTCACCTGTACCTAGTTCACCACTTAGCCATACAGAGGTAATGTGATATCGGCTGTGCGCATTGTGATTACAAGACAATGCTATGATATACTTCAAAGCCATATTCAACGAGAAAGTGGTAGTGGAACACGTCTGGGGTTATTTCCCAAGGTCTCAACCAGGAGACTGCCATGCGTGGCCTTTGATTTTACGTGTAATGATAAAGGTGACTGAACTTCGGACACAAAGGAGCGTCTCGCCACTAATGCATAAGAGCGTAGGGTACGGATTTGTGACACGCATTTGTGTTTCGGGTTTCGCTAAAATGGCGCACTCTACAGTCTTGTCATTATTCCAGATTAAGAGATGATTTATAGAGTTACGAAGCACATCATAAGAAATGCTCATCACTGTTTAGGTCGGTATGGACCCCTCTTCTGAAATGACTTTGGTTATATTTTTTGTTGTCTTTTCATTTTAAGTTGTCACCACAGTACTGGCCCAAAAAATTGTCTGATGTGGTATTAAATCATAAGCATTCATTCATTCTTTTAAACCGAAACACTGATCAACAAACTTCCAGGATTCTCTGAACCTTGTTTTTTTGTGGGGGGTTTTTTTTTCAGATTACCCCTAATTCTTCAACCTTTTCGACCACACTTGCGACGAATAATTTGAAACATTCTGACAGAGCGATGGGGCGTAAAGAAATAATTTGCACAGTTTTATGAAGCTTGCATCTTTAATCACACGGACGAATCATTTTAGTGTCCTTTTCAGAATCATTGTATGCATAAATTCCATTGAAAAATGTGCTTTAGTGGTTGAAAATGTTGAAGATTTACAGTATTTACAGTATGTTGGTGCAGTATTTTGTAAAGTAATGCATAATTGTAAAGCCAGTCTCACTTGAGCTCCAGTGGAAAGGAAAGAAAAAGACATACTTAAAATATGCGGTCAGAATTTAAGACAGTTTACGGTATACCTGTCTCTGTAAGTCAGTCTGTCACTCTGTGGGAGAACACACCTACCTATTTCACCCTACATGAGTGGTAGGAGGATAGGTTTTAGTCAGGCACATTGTTGTCCACTAACCCACAGCTTTGCCCCAGTCCCCAGCTCAGAGCCTCTGGTGGGGCCAGCCAACAGGGGCTGACCAGTGTATTTTTGGAGCTTGATGTATTTGTGGATGTGTGTATCCTCACTGACAGCTTCTGATCCCTCAGGGCTGACCTTTATTTTGTCACCAAGCTAGGACTTTTGCCCCCATTTTTTTTCTGGCTGGAGCCTACAGTAGTGCCAGTCATATAATCTCCAGCCTGTCCTGCCACCCCCTCCATTGTCTGTGTGTTGTTTGTTTTTTAAGTGCAAAATCAATGCACAAATTAAATTTCAAAAGTATTTTAAATTTTAAAAATTTGCTGCATGAATGGAGAAATAAAGTGTTCATCTAACTGCAAATAGAAATGATGCCTTTGAACAAACCTTAATTACCAGTGTAGTTCCTTTTCTGTCGTAGAAATATGATGCTGGTTAAAATTAAAAGGTGGATGTATAAAAGTGAAATATTGCGTAAAAAGTTGTCGAATTTGAAGGAAGCTTGACAATGTCCCGTGACAGCTCCACAGCTGTACAAATTACCCTGCAGTGTTGTCGTGCTCATCTGCCAAACATACACACCGGCGGTTTTAAATAGAGCTGACAAAAAAAAAATGTCAATAAAAATAATAATCCCCATTACATGCACATGTGTTTTGAGGTCAAACATGGCATATGTTTCTAAATTGGTCTTTGTGGTCCATAACTTTTAAAACTACATGTACATTTGAGTTTGTGATAATCTCCTCTCAGCGTAAGTGGTTTTAGATGTGTTTGCTGTGTGTTGGACATCTCCTGATGCGATACCCCCCTGTGTAGACCCTCCAGGGGGGTTTCCTTCTGCACCCTGTGTGCTGATGTATAGGTAATGTCTGTCTTATGTTTATTCAGCAAGTATTTTTTTTTGCCTTAGGCTGTTTTTTGACAGTGTGAGAAAGAGAACTCCCCAAGCATTCTGATGCATTCATTTGTGTAGAATTCTTTACAAATTTTATAAATCTACACGACGGCTTTCCACTACGACAGCTCAAAATGAGTATATGTCACATGTCTAATTCTAAAGGTAACAGTACACGCATTCAACTCCCATGGTCAGTTAGATGGATTCATCCATGACCTTTTGACACGTGCATATTAAGCATCATAACAGGTCCAGATCATTTTGAATCCGGGGTGGGAACAGGTGTCTGATTAATATTTAAAGCCTGAGGGCACATCCAAGTAGGTGCAGGCTCTTGAGTAGATCCATCTCAGTCTCCGTGTTTAATTTGTGGAAAGTGTGTCGAGCTGAGTGAGCCGCATCAGTTACTAGAGATCAAAAATCCAGAGAAACTTTTCAAGTGGCTTACACAGTGGTTATAGACTGCCAGTAGAAGCAAAATGGCCACACAACACTTGGTGAGGGCCATCCATGGGAGTTATCAGCCTCCTCTAACTGAAGAGGAGCTGAAGAGTTTAAGAGCCAAAGCTGAGAAAGGAAAACAGTCCAAGACACTGAAATTGTTCTCGGCCTGGGGAAAAAAGGATTTACTGCCGGTGCAAGGTGCTGAAAGAGGCCGATCGGCATCTCTGGGAAACTTTACAGAGTACAAAAAAAGTCAAGCAGGCGTATGTATATATGTGAATATATATGTGTTTATGTTATCCTTAAAAATGTAGTGCCCTAATTTATTGATCTTTGCAATTCTAACTGTACCAGGCTGTATATTTTGCTTTGTTTGTTTTTTTTTTTAAATAACTATCATGGTTTTATTCAATATAAAATTGTGTTCATGGCAAAATTACTCATTTTGTGTTATTCCGAGAGTTCTGTAGATCGTAGGAAGGTGTTTCAGGGTTTGTTTTTAAGGTAAGATGATATCCTGCAGAATAAAATGTTTCATCTGTGAAGGTTTCATCCCTTTCCCTTCCCATCTTTAGGCCAGTTTTTAGATCAAGTACAACTTTTGAGGTCACTAAACCCAGAAGAAGTCATTTATTCCCCCAAATCACATTATGTTGATACTAAAATTGCATTTAGGCACAGTAGTTCCTTTTGGGTTGAAAACGGTTAAAGATTTAGCGTAGGCAGCTACATGCATTTAAGAAGAAGTCAGGTAGGTCATGTAGTATTTGCACCTCAGTACCGTAAGGTTAACGACCTCTGGAGCAATAGACAGGCGAGATCTATTTTCCTCCTACCCGGAGAAGCTGCTGTAAACTGAGGATATGCTCCAGGGAAATTCACCACGAATGATAGCTGAGAGATCTATTAGTACTCTTGTGCTCTTCTCTTATGCTGAAATATTCATTCATTACAGGTATATTATCTTGGCAAAGGAATACTCCTAAAATTGGCTGATGTCAAACTTTTTTGTTTCAAGCGTGAAAAGCTAAATTCAACTGATTTTGTGAGAACATTTGATTTGCTAATGTGATTTGGAGGTAGTGTATGCTATTTTCAGACTTTCTTGGCAAACTTGAGACATTCTTCTGACCTTGAACTCCGACCTTGAACTCACCACATGTTATGCTCTTACTTAAGGTATAATTCTGAAAAACTGGAACTGTATTTTAAATCAGATCAGCCGCTATGTTTGCCTGTGATCCATCTGTGACAAATTAGTGGAGACATTTAAAGGTAGAGGTTTGGTTTTTATGAAACAGTTTACTATCGGAAAGATAACAGTTTTGTGTACAGGTAATTAGATACACTTCATGGTCACTCAGTCACGTGTATAAAAGTCACATACATGTACAAGGCGGAAAAAAAATGTGGAAATCTGTTTTACGCCAAATTGAGACGATTGTCTACGCCAATTAAATACAAACTTTGTCAGCCCGTTTTGAGGTTATATCAAAATTTCTCTTGTATAGTTGTGATATGGGAGCTTGTGTTACCCTCAGTTTCTTAGTCACATGGAGGTCAAATTCCATGGTTGACTGGTTTTTCTCGAAGACCTTTTGATATCTTAATGTCCATACTCTCATTCACCAGGCAGGTCTAATCTTAGGCACCCAAATCTTGCGTGCTATACATGCTCGTAGAAAGCAATACACTTTGATCAACCAAGGACATTTTCTGTGGTCACATAATCTGTGCGCCAGGCTTTGATGTACTTTTTTTCCAAATTCATCTGGGACGTTCAGTGAGGTGTGAAGTCTTTATAGGGATATCTTTGAAGGACTGATGTAGGTCTGTGATCATATATGTGGACTGACTCCGTTTGCTAGACATGTAACTGTATGTCAGTATGATCGATTCATCCCCTTTAAAGGTCCACTTATCAGTTTTTATTTGAGAAGCTTGATTAATTCCTTATTCAAAAAAAGTAAGTGTTGGTAAATTAATGGTTATTTTATTAATTCTCACACAACGATCAAAACCAATCAGATAAGTAGATGTTTGAAGTAGGATTCTGCCGGGTAATAGGATTGTCCCACATTGGGATCTGTTGTAAAGTGTTGAAATATTGGAACAGCAGATGACATTTTTTTTGGTGATAGCGAGTAAGAATTTGTGACAGTGTTACTGCGAAATTGCATTTAATGCACGTAGAGTTTCTTGACCAGGGTAGGGTCGAAATTCAGTTTAGTGCATATCAGTAGCTGACAGTACAATTCTCCCGCCCTCTGGATTGAAAGGCAGTTTCTGATTGGCTGAGAAATTCAGTGATGTGACACAGAGTGCATGATGAGAGAAGAGATAGAGCATTTAGGCCAGTGTACCCTAATAGAAGTAGGTCAGAGTCTTACAGCTGAGAAATGGATCTACATTTAGCATTCCTGCTGAAAGCTCAGCGCGAGCACTCTCCATAACCAAGCCACACTTAATTGCATTTTTGCTCTTTTTTGTTTTTCGTTTTGTTTTGTTTTTTCCCCGACAACTGTGAACGAAATGGTTGTTTGTATGTAGCAGATGACATGCAAGTTGCTGCACAGAGAGATAGGATGAATACGTGCAGAACAGAGAGTACTGAAAGCATTACATGAGTGAACCCATTGTAAGCCTGTACCTAGCAAAGATGGATGCTATTACAAAAATAATGCAAAATCTAAATAATCACTTCACTGATGCCTTGTTTAAGAAACGATTAGTATTATTTATTGTTTAATAATGCAAATATAACATTAGGTTTGTTGATAAAATGTGGATAATTGTGTACATGTGGTTAATTGGTTATTAATTAAGTAAGCGTACCGATTTCTGCCAGGTCGTGGACAGTGTAAGGGATCATTAGCCTGGGTTTGTTTCAGACAAATCACCACTTGTTTCCTGTCACTGCAGGTACATCATTATAAGCCCCTCCTCAGAACTCATTCATTCATTTTTTTGGTGGAAATTGTCAAAAGATGAGATTATCAAAATAATCTAGCCAAATAATTGCAATGAAAAATTAAAATTGTTCAGCTGCCCTTTACCAGTTTTCCGAAACTTTACACCGGGAATCAGTGGAGGAAGTGTCATTGGCCTAATCTAACTGCCTGTGAAGTGTACACAAGCACCTGTTGTATAGTTGTTGGACTGGGGCACGTAATATACACAAGCACCTGTTGTATAGTTGTAGGTCTGGGGCACGTAATATACACAAGCACCTGTTGTATAGTTGTAGGTCTGGGGCACGTAATATGCACAAGCACCTGTTGTATAATTGTAGGTCTGGGGCACGTAATATACATATCAAACGTTTATTTAATTTAGAATTGCTTAGGAATAACCAAGTCATTACCTCAATATTTTTTGGAGGGGATTGACTTTCCGTGTGCCTTGTTGTTAAAAAAACATGGATCCCACGCTAGGTGTTGTCATGACAGCCGAATTTTATTACATTTTAATTATAACTGTTGATCATTAACATTGCCTAAGTCTTAAGATTTCATGCTCTGCTGTAGCAGTGACATCCTGGTCTAAGGAGAATATCTTGTTCAATTACATTTACAGTAGTTCTGTATTGATGGTTGTAAACCCTGATGCAACAGCCTTAAGCAGTTGTGTTTCTGGTAAAAGCGAAATGAAAAAATAGCACGTTCTTTTAAGGTTTCCTGAGCCATTCACTGAAATACGTGTCTTTTTAGAATAAGCTGGAAAAATAGAAATAATTAAAGAAATAAGAATTTTAACAATCTGTATTCAAGTATGGCGAAACAAATTATTTCAGCGGGCAGAGATATAAAATATCGACTGCAAAGATTCGATGACAAAAGAGGAGTTAGAAGATGACGTTTTACAGAGGTTAAGTTTATTTAAAAGCTGATGTGGTTTATATATTTGTACATCTAACCACATGTCCAGTTTGAGAAATTAATGTGTATGATAGAAAAAGTATCTTAATTACATATTCGCTGTATGAATCAAATGAAAATTTAAAGAGCAATAGGTCTCGCAGTATGTATCTCTGAACGAACATGGTATATGATATAGTATCTCCTATTATAAGCTGGGATCATCTCCTCTGAAAACATGTGATACAGATATATGGCATTTATTAAACCAGTGGAAATGGCCGTATGTGTTTCTCACTTGTTGTGGGTCAGAACTGTCATGTGTGAGCATTATGCACTGTTTGCGGTCATGTTGGCAATTGTCCACTGAAGTAGTAGGATATCCTGGCCTCCAGGACGTAAGGAGTGTTAGAGAGAGAATGTGAGATGAGTATAAGTGTGTTCCAGTCTTAACACTATATGTTGACTTGACCTGTTAGGACAATTGGTGTCTTATCGAGGATCGGCAGATGGCTGTGCCATAAATACCCTAATACTTCGTGTTCAAAGCTAATGAAAAACCAGCGCACTTTAGACATCAGGATGTCCATTGTGTTGGTGACTAGCTCGGGTACAGGAAAACTTTTTTGAAGTCTCTAAAAGAGTAATTATTATCTGTTTTTCTCTGTTGAATCCAGTTTCTTGATATTTTTCATTTTGTGACAAAATGCTTGAAACAGATGGGTTATTGAGATAATAAGATATTCGTCAGGAAGGACAAATGAAAATATTCAATTCATTTTGTTTGGCGTACCAGTAACTGTCTTCATTGCCCTTTAAACCATAGTCTTTGTTTTAGACTTCCTTTTAATAGGCCTATATTCTTTAAAAAAAGACTTCTACAGTATAGTAGAACACGGACAGAAATGTTAACATCCTGAAGCTTTGTCCAGAGAAAACCGCGCCAGAGTGTATGGGCTTAAAGACTTTAATAATTGTGCTGAACAATTTGTGCACAAACCCATGTATACAGCAACAAAGGTCACCACATGACTCTTTTCTGTTTATTGTTACCCTCTTCTGTTCATGTGTGTCGGACGTGTCAGAGATCCAGTACGAAGTAAAGACTCGTAGTATGTGAATAGTTCGCAAATAGGCCTACTCTGAGTACTCAGTCACGATGAACGACGTAGGCGGGACACTTGTTCTGGGATAGGTATATTTGTTCTGACCGTTTCAGGAGAAGATATGAATATTGCGAAGCCGTGTGAAAAATACAAAATGCATCCATGTTTCAGCGTTGCATGGTTGCCTACATGTAGCCGTTTGGCAGACGTGGTGGGTGTAGATCGGACGTGCAGGTCATGGCTGTTGTTGTTGTCGAATGTTGTGCACTGACGGTATTACCCGCTGTGTGTGTGTTTGTCACGTGTGACCCCTTTGTGTGGCGATATTGAGTCAGTTTTTGTCACTTCATATTTCAGGTTATTTCACATGCACATGTATATGCATGTGTTGTAGAGGATAAAAATAAAAAAATAGAAACCGTAAAGATAAAACGTCACTGTCAAGTATTATGTCAGTGAAACTTTAGCATTTCCTTGTATATTATGGTTGCCAATTATTGGTACAATCCTTAAATATTTTTTGCAAAATTTCAATTTGAATTTCATGGGCCAGAGAGTATTGTCAGTGGAAGCCAATCTGTAAGCATAATTGATGGAGCAAACTGGTTGTTTCTTCTACGGAATTTGTCTGATTTTGAACACAGGTTCTCCTTTCTATATATTTACACTTTTCAGACATTGAATGTGGTAAACAGAAAGCTGATGCAGTCATTTTTTTTTTTGCAGATTATAGTGTTTTATTCCTATATGGTCTGCTAAGTGAGAGTTATTTGTTTCTTTTGTAACCTGTACTAATACAGAGTTTTTTTCCGTTTGTTGAACTTGTCAGGAACCCCAGTCATCAGAACAGAGTCAGTCTGGCCAATCGGAAGGTGCAGAGGAACTGGATGAAGACACAAGGGCTAAATATTTGCACAAACGAGAGTAAGCTGCCCCAGTTGTCATTGTCATGTATATGTGTTCGTTGGTTGCAATCATGTCATCATATTGGTTTTTCATATTCTAATCGTCAACCTTAATGGACGTACCAGGTTGGTAGTTGCAAGACCAGTTTCTGCGAAAAAAACATGTTCAACACAAACCACCAACTAAGGACTAAGAAAGTATATAACATGACACAATAGGTTGGAGAAACTGTCACTTGTTTTTGTATGATGCTGAAAAGACGCACGAAATGTTCCAGGCCTGTAAATTGAATCAGTCTCTCACAAAAAAGTCCTCCAAGTCATTTCTCTTTGCCCATAACGTGGTCTTAGAGGCATATAGCTTTGCAGTGAATCATATGTGGAGGCAGGTTTTTATTTGAAGTTTTATGGTGCCCATTTCACAAAGCAGTTTTATTGCATTTTTTTGTCGTATTGTATAGACTCACCTAAATTGGCAGTGCTGTATCTCTATGATGGCTTTAGGATTTGCGTGTTGTTTTGGGTATTATCAGTGTGTTCAGATGGGCTAATACAGTATAACGGTTTTGGTGTCATTTCCATGCTGTTACCTGATAAACATCGTAACGTTTTTCTTTCATTTTGGTTTTCAGGTTTGTCATAAAGGAGTTGATAGAAACAGAAAGAGTGTATGTGAGAGATTTGGGTGGAGTTGTGGAGGTGAGTGACAGCTGTCATCTGCATGTAAAATCTGTTTGTCACTGTTTGAAGGCACCACAGGAGTCTGTCAGTAATGTGGTTTCTGTGAGTTGAAATCCCTCTCAAGCTGGCTTTGTCTCTGGTAGGACACGTAGGAAGGTCCACATGCAACCTGGTGATGATTGAGCGTTTCCTCCCGGGTTCTGCCCGGTTTCCTCCCACCGTAATGGTGGCTGTAGTCATAAAAGTGACGTATTCTTCAGTTGGCCATAAAATGCCAATAAATAAAAGAATAAATTTCAAAAGAACTTTGTTTGGTAATGTTGATATGGCTCTATGTGTGAATAACTAAAGTTTCCCGAGTGAAACTTCAACAGGAGGATATTACTTCATTTAATCATTGAAAGTTTTCTGACAAGTTGAAAAAGGCACGGAAAATGTGCAGTTATCTGGTAAAACTTGTCTCGTCATTTAAATAATAGAATGTCATATTTCGAACAATTTTTGCTGTGATTTCAAGTTTTGTACTGTTGATATTTCCTGATGCTGAAACTTTGGATCATTTTTTCAGGGGTATATGCAGTATATGAAAGAAAATCCGATTCCGGAAGAAATGGAAGGGAAAGACAAAGTGGTATTTGGGAATATTCACCAGATCTATGACTGGCACAGGGAGTAAGTTGAAACCCTGCTTCTTTTTCTTGTAAACTTCTCCCATTTGCACAGAAAATGCCTGACAATACTGTCTGCATGATTGATACTACTTCACTTCTGGGTACTATGTACAAAATGATGACATGTGCCCTCTGTGGCTCAGATGGGTAAAGTACTTGTGACTTACTGCCTCTTGCCCAATCACCGCTCCCACCCCTTCAACCGTATGTCAGGAGGTTTGGAAAGCGTTTTTCTGCACAGCATGAGACATCAATCAAGTAATTAAAGAAGTCTATCAATATGGGTGTTGTTTCATTCACAATTATTTCCAGCGTTGCATATTTTTGTGGGTGTTTTCGTACTTTCAGATGACAGCAGATTTTTCGGGCGTTTGATAACATGCCAGAGATCTTTTTCTGAAAATCTGAGCTTATTTATCAGACCAGGGGCCCGTTTTATAAACTGGGTGTAAGTTGTGTCAAACATTTTTGCCACGATGGCACATACTGTTGGCACACATCGCCATGGTTGGCACACATCGCCATGGTTGGCACACATCGCCATGGTTGCCACGTCTGACTAAACTTTATACCCTCATCGTAAATCAGGCCCCCACCAGAATATAAATATTGGCGGCAGTCAGCCAATTCTGGTGATGCACCTCTATGCATGTGAAAACACTTAGCAAAGAAAACAACTGAACACAGTCTTTACATGAATACTTGTTGTTATCAGTTTAGATCTGCTTGTTATTGAAGCCGATAAATAAATGAATGATTTTTCTTCCTCGTTAACAGAACGTTTTCCGAGGAGCTAGAAAAGTGTTTGGCAGAACCAGAGAGGATAGGGCCTTTATTTACACGATATGTAAGTACTGGTTTAGCTCCGCTTCCCCTAATGGTTTGAAATGAGTGGGGGAACATACTGTTTGGTGTTAAGAATGTAAATGGCAATGTTCAGCTGTCTTGAAAATTGTAAGCACCGGTAGTAGAAAACTTTTGCACTTTTGAAGGCACGTGTCCAAGGCATTATTTGTAATGTGTACGTGTGAGGTTGCTTGTGGGTTGTCCGAAAGTAAGACAGGATTTTTTGTACCCGTTTCAGGAAAGACGACTGTACATGTATGTGAAGTACTGTGAAAATAAACCCAAGTCTGAATCTATCGTAGCTGAATTTACGGACACGTATTTCGAGGTGAGTACAGAAAGTCAAACCTTCATTGATTGGTCTTGAAAGCATTGCCAAGCATTACCTGATCAATCACTCAAATGGGAAATGATATCTTGTCAGCACCGTGGCTTTTGGATTGATTTTGACTAGAATGCAGAGCATATGATTGAATTGGTAAACTGTTACACTAACAGAGTAAAAGTTGTGTGGTGCCCTGATTAATTGCTGCAGTGCTGTCAAGTAAGAACGTTAAACATTGTCTGCTTAAAACGTGTTCGTACAGGCAGCGTATTCTTTTTGATCTTTCTCGTAACATGTCACTGTTCCTGTGATAGTTTTTTTTCTCATTCAGAGGGGTATTTCGTAAGCTTGGATCTGGTCTGTATGGGCAGGAAATGTCTTTCTATCTCGTCCATGTGTTGCTTAACTTAGGGTTGTCTCCCTTTTTCCACAGGAAATCCGACAGAAATTGGGTCACCGTTTACAGTTGCCAGATTTGCTGATTAAACCTGTCCAGAGAATTATGAAGTACCAATTACTGCTGAAAGTGAGTCACAAACGCTCTGAGTCAAGAGACTTCTGATCCTTCATATGGTTTAAGCCACTGCTTAACTCTGCATTTTCAGTGTTTCGGTTAATGCTGATTGTGAGTCAGAAACTCAATATATATGTATATATAATTCTGGTAACGAGTCACCAGATATTTCACCAACTTCTCAACTTTGCACAATCATCCATGAATTCGTGGAAGTTTTTGTGAACTGGCTACTGACTCTGCTGTGTTAAGTTGGTGAAAAGTCATATGAAGTTTTATCTGAACTTGGTGAAAAATCCTATGAAGTTTTATCTAATAAACAGTGAATCATTTCATATGATTTACAGAACACTAATCAACCCTGTCTGCCAGAGTTCATGTGGTGAGGGCAATTACCGCCCCCCAAAAAACTCCACGAAATTTACGTGATTTACCGTACATGGTTCCCAAATGGAAAGGTGTTTCTTATCTGTTTCCACATACAGGATATATTGAAGTACACAGAGAAGGCGGGACTGGACACGACTGATCTCCGCAAGGCTCTCACCGTCATGTGTGTCGTCCCCAAAGCTGCCAATGATATGATGAACGTTGGCAGGTTGCAAGGATTCCTGGTGAGTTATCTCCCTTTTGATGCTACCATAAGTGATCACTTTTTGACACTCAAAGGGGCACTGTATGCACAGTAAATAATCACACAGCTAATTAAAGTCAATTTAAAATTCTGAGAATTCTGTTCAAGCAAATCAATAAATAAACGAATAGGTGTCTGTTGATAGTTGTTTTAATATATCTGACATTGACATGTGGATTTAGTGTTATTCTCAATACCAGTCCTAAAATGCTCAGATTTAACGTTTTTTCTTTTTTTTTCCTTTTTTTCAGGGGAAAATCACAGCTCAAGGAAAGCTGTTGTTACAAGTAGGTTTATGTATTTTCTTTTTATGATTTAGACACTAAACAAGTGAAAGCAAACAAAAAATAAACACAGAAAAGCTTTGGGATCCTGTGGTTAATCTGTAAGCCTAGTTAAAAAAAAAAGGTCACTGTTTAAATGTCATGTACTAGACCTAAGATCATGGAATGGCTTTAGCAGGTGAAATGTTTTTGAACAGCTGAAACTTTCATGATCAGCTGAAATGTTTTTTTAAAAAAGCTGAAACATTCTTGAATAGCTGAAACATTCTTGAATTGAAACATTTTTGAATAGCTGAAACATTCTTGAATAGTTGAAACATTGTTAAATAGTTGAAACATTCTTAAATAGCTGAAATATTCTTGAATAGAAACATTCTTAAATAGCTGAAACATTCTTGAATAACTGAAAGTATTTGAATGGCTGAAACATTCTTGAATACCTGAAAGTATTTGAATGGCTGAAACATTCTTGAATAGCTGAAACTTTCTTAATCAGTTGAAATATTGATTAAAAGCTTAAACGTACTTAAACAGGTGTCTCATTTCTGAATAGCTGTAACATTTTTGTGGACTGTATCTAACTTTTCAAATGTGTGTGTAATTTCCCATGAACTTCGCCATTTCAGGATACGCTACTAGTCCAAGAAGTAGAGTCCAATGTGCCAACAAAGTTCCGTGAGAGGCGAATGTTCCTGTTTGAACAGATTATCATTTTTAGCGAAATGACGGAAAAGAGAAAAGGGAACTTCACCAACCCTGGATACATCTATAAAAACAGCATCAAGGTAAAGATAGTGGACTGGCTGTGTTTAACAACACCGTCTGTGGTTTTATAGTACAGAAGTGTCAGAGTTTTAACATCATACTAAGATTACTAAGTATCTTGAGATCATTGTTGTAATAATACTGTATTAATATTTTGTCATTGAAAATTGGTTTTATTATTAAGAACATTACAGTTCCACCATTTCTGACATGCCCTGTTTGCTGTGCTGTATTTCTGACTAACAGCAAATGAGTGAAATGTTAAAGAGTGAAAAATTGTATTCAACAAAATAAATACAAGAGCCAGTGGATACATGCCTTCTACAGAACTACATGGGAGTCATTAAACACAATCCCACTTCTGACACCAATTTAGATTTTTCTTGTGTAATCAGATCTTCTTCGCATTTCTGCCAGGTGAATAAGATGTCCATGACAGAGGACAGCGACCCCTTGAAGTTTGTGCTGATAGACAAAACTCCAGGGGCGGATTTGAAGCTGATAATCCAGGCGCCCAGTGAGGAAGTCAAGGCCACCTGGGTCTCGCACATCCGCTCCATCCTCGACATGCAGGGTGATTTTCTGCGAGGTATGAACATCCACTCAATATTTTGTGACATATATGTAGCTTGTAATAAAATGACTAGGACAAATCCACTTTAGATGCAGCCTCCCACAGAATGTTGGCATTGTTTCCCAGCTGTTAGCTCTGGTGCTCATTTTTTTCCTGACTCTGACAATTGTGGTGGCTTTAGACAGCTGCTTTGAAGATAGGAATATTGTAAGTATACCAAATGTGGTATTTTATGATGTGAATTTGTTTCGCAGAATTGAACTTTTCTGGGGCAGAATAATAGGTCGTTTACAGTATTCAGTATGTTCATGTACACTGTTGTTAAAATATGTTTCCGTCTTGTTTCAGCTCTTCAGTCCCCAATAGCCTATCAAAAAGAGCTGACGAAGGAATTGTAAGTTATCGGATAATGGACCTTTGTTACTGGTATTAAAAAAATAAGCACGAGGGATGAAAAGGAGACCTTTTTTGTTACGTCTCTGCCATATTTGCTCCACTGGAATATATGAAAGCCTTTTGAAAATTTTCATTGTCAGATAATGTTATACTGACCTTTTCTACATGGATCTCCCCTGATATAGCGCTGGTATCGCCAACATAGCCTTAAGCCATACTTGTTCATTCATTCATGTAAATGGATTCACTGGAGCCCTTGATGTGTAATGCCATTATTGTAAAGATGCATAAAGTGAAAGTGGTAAGTGTGCTGGTGGAGTACAGGGAGGTAAGAGCCTCTCACTAATGAGGGCTGTGAGTTCAAATCCAGCTCATGCTGACTTCCTCTCTGGCTAAACATGGGAAGGTCAGTCAGAAACCTGCAGATGGTCATTAGCTTCCCCTGGACTCCACCCGCTTTCTGCCACTATCATGCAGGATCCTGCTGTTTAAGTGAAATATTCCTGAGTATGGCATAGATCATCAAACAAATGAATAAAAAAAATATACACGAGTGAAATATGAATCTATGATAGCTTTAAGCTGGAATACCAATCCAGACTTGTCAGTAATATAACACTGTTTTTACAGTGAAGGATAAATTTCTTTCCTGAATGTTTTCTTCGTGCAGATCTGCCCCAGAATTCGGTAGCTTAGAGTCCAAAAACTCCTCGTTACGAAAAACCCAGTCCAATCCCCAGCACAACAAAGCTGTGTCGCCATTGGCTGCGTCCGCCACGACCCCAAGCATGTTATCAAAGCCGTCTGGAAAGGGAGATCTCAAGAAACAGGATCGCTGTTATTCTGTGCCAGGGCCGCTTCCCAGTGGAGATACTCTAATAGAGGAAGACTTTAATAAGGCTTCAGGTCCAAGCTCTCCAGTTGACACGAGTAGCTCAAAAGAAGCCAGCTTAGAAAGGCTGAAATCCTCGGACAGCAGTTTACGAAAAGTTCCTTCGCCGAGCCCATCGGCTACAAGCTCCGAGGCCAGTTCCCCAAAACCAAAGAAAAACACCGGCCTTTTCGAGGGCTTCAGAAACACTCTTCGAAAGTCGAAAACAGATGGTGGTGGCAGCAGTGGGATGGGCCAAAAGGGCACCGATGTGTATGCAACTCCAGTTTCTATGCCCGATATCGTGCAAGACAGTGGTGCGCGGACTTTTCCTAACGGGGACACGGCCAGCGGTGGCATCACCGCCTCTGCTGCAGTGAACTCCGATCAAGCCCCACCACCGATGACTACAACGACGACGGCTAAACAAGCCAGCACGGACAGTTCTGAGGCTGATCAAAGCCCGGTAAGTTCTCGACACAGATGATGCATAGTGGCCCGTATTGACTTGTGTTAGGCCCCTGTGGTGTGTGTGTATGTGTAACAGTGGGGCAGGTGTGTGGGTGACACCCCATGTCACGTGGCCATCTTTGACCTCTGCTTCCTGCTGGATCATCACACTCCCCTCTCACGTTTGTACTACAGAGTACGGCAGGTTTTTGTTTTTTCTGACACCTGTCTGTCCCGATGTTTGTACTGTTCCTTCACATGCCGAGCGTGCACAAGCCCGACCTCAGCGAGCACGCCCAAACTGTGTACTAATATTTACTACTAATCCAGTCCCCTGTGTGCATCGAAAAAACGGAGTTTCCCTGTCACCATATAGCTGCATGGCCTGCCTGTATTTCGATCGGATTATCATGAATTGCATCAGTTGTGCGTCATCAAGGGAGTGCTGTTAACTGACCATTCAGATCTCTTTGTTTGTGTTTATTTTTTTTTTCATACCGTCTAATTGTGTTTCTCGCATCTTCTAGGAAACAGTCATATCCCATTTTATTTATTGGTTTAATTGGTAACCATACGGCTTTGAGCACAGCCCATTGACTTCTTATTCATGTTGAAGGCTCTGTGGTAGATTGTAAATATGAAACCTGTACATAAGGAAGTTATATAGTAAATATGTAGTATACGATATAATATAGGTGTAATGTAAGAGGTTGCCTTGGGCAAAGGGAGATAACTAACCTACCATCTGATGAAAGGGAGGTAACTTCATACTAGAAAAGCTCAATTATCTTTAAGATTGTATTTCACTTTGCTCTTCTTATCATTATAAATAAAAGGCAGCCCTTAGGTCTTAGGATTAAAAGAAGTGGATGTAGGAGTATTGCGTGTTTTCAACTTTTTTGACTTGATCGGCTTAAGCTGGCTTCATCTGCATTCATCCTTCATACCACATTGCCATCCTTCTTAACCACATTGCCATCCTTCTTAACCACATTGCCATGTATTTTGATGCATTTCATCACTTCTTGATGCATTACCATTGTGTTGGTTGTTGGTTTTCGAACTTAATTCCTCCTCGGCTAAACACTTGAGTGTCCTTCAGAAAAGCATAGGCTATGATCTAAATGCATGACAAATTCCAAAACACAATTGTCACCCAAAACACTGACAAATCTAACCATAACTTTCTAAGTTGGTTCCATACAATTATTCGATTATTATTCTTGCTTTGCAATACCTTTTTTTATAACATTGGCATTTATTTTTTTTTTTTGATGATTGTGTCGTTTTTTGTAAACTGAAATATGTAAGATAAGTTGTTAGAAAGATAATTTTGTGCACACTTCACTTATCTCATAAATGATTCTACAGTAATGTTTTAAATCTGACCGCCATTATGGGAGTGGGAAATTCTGAAGCATGTATTTGTGGTAGACCTAAGCACATGTATTTGTGGTAGACTTAAGCATATTTATTTGTAGTAGACTTAAGCTTAAACATGTAAAGAAGCAGGGTCTTGATACAGTTTTTAGATGGCTGAAATTTCATAAAATTAAAATGACTAAGGTGCCCATTTTGCCCATTCAAAGGGTTTTGAAGTTTGCTTAGAAGATGGACTGATATTGCTGTACACAAAGTGCTGCAGGTTATTAATTAGAAATATGCCTTCAGAATGTCATAATAATAACGATCCACTCAAGATGAGAAAAAATTGAATGTATTTTTCAGCAAGGTAAAATTTAGAAGTCATATGACCTGAAACCTCAGTAACACAGGTAAAATTATTTTTGGAAGGGTTTCAGAGGCACTTTTTTTTTTTTTCATTGTTAGAAACTCATGTACATGTACTTCATCTGAATCACAAGTAATTTACATTATTTGTTTCATTTCACTCTTCCTTCATGTCAAATATACACAAAGACTTGTGACAAGTACACAACAGCTGTCTTTTCACACCTTTTCCTCTCTTTAGCCTGCTTAGGTTTGGCATCTTCGAAGGTTAATAACGAAATGGGTGGATGTTAGGGAGAGGTAGTTTTCTTGACTGTGTACGCTCGTGCTTGGAGAAGGTTATTGGCAGAGGAGCGTGTTCTGTCTGGAAGCTACCCAGGATAGCTGTGTGAGATAACCATCTGTAAATGCTGAAAACGAGTTTCCAAGGAACTAATGTACACCAAAACATCGGCACATTCCCACGCACACCGGCGCAGCATGGACTTTTTTGCCGCAGTGCGCCTGAAAAGCATTTTAAGGGTTATGCTGCCTGCATCTTGCTTGCATGCTTGCAAAATACGCATGAGAAATTTGACAGCTGCTGCTGAGTTAGTTAAACAGCCGTAGGTTTCTAATTGCCACAGCCAGTTTCTGCATGTGCTAACGATTAATGAGCTTCTGAGCGGGAAAAGGAAAAAACAGTATCCTGTCGTGTATGTCTGAGATAGCCACAGATCACTCATCAAATTCTTTTGAGTGAATAAATTCTTGTAAGATTCTTTGAATAACAGGATGCTAACGTCAGGGGGAAATCTGTATTTGTGGCGGGCACTTTTGTAAGCTGGATTTGAAAACAGAAAATAAATAAGTTTCAGTTTTATTTCAGTTTATTGCCACTTAGCGTTACATATTCTCAACATCAAGGAAGGCTGTTTGGTCAGATTTGAACTTCAAGTTCACATGCTGATTTCTCTATGGCTTCAAACAGAATTACCCTCCATGTTCCTGAAGAGCTCACCTAATGGGAGATAACTGTTTCAGCATTTTATAGAGTGTACTTTCAAGGAGTGTAACAGGGGATCCGTATGTGTGACTGGCATACGTAAATGTGCATTTTGATTTCCGGGTGGGGCTTTATTATTTATTTTTACTATTTTTTTTTTGTAATATAGATCCATACAAGTGTAAATATGTACACCACTGACAGCTTTTTTTATTGGCCCTGTCCCATTCTAGTCGAAAAACCAAGTATGCCTGTTATTATTATTATAATTACTGTGTACATGTTAATGTTAGATCTACCATCTTCCAGCAAATTGATCGATATAAAATCGCTTGTATTGTTAGCATGACAGTTTAGTTGAGAATGACTTGTTTTTTTTTTTTGGTTTTTTTTTCCCTCTCAACTTGTGTCCATGGCAACGTGGTACAGAAGCTGTATATTCAGTCTAAAGTGGGCCACTAAGGACCGCCTGTGCATCCTGCCTGTCCACCTTGCACGTCACTGCTGTAATTATAATCAATGATATACATCAATAAAACAATATATATCTCTCGTCTGAAAGGCTTTTATTTTTTTCTTCGTTTTTTTCTATCTCTCTCTCTCTCTCTGAAGTTCGCACTCGAATATAGCATGTCTAGGGTTATTGTTTTTATTTACGTTTAGAGTGGTACCACTCAACCTTCCTGTGTGTGAAAACAACAAATTGTTCAACTGCTTACACATGCTCATTATACCGGCAATTTCTTTGTGGAGTTATCTTTAATAAACACCTGACTTACTGTAAATCTTCAACCTTTTCGATCATTAAGGCAGTTTTTGAAGGGTAATTTATGCGTGCAGTTGTTGTAAAAATAAAGCCGAAAATGACTCATGTCAACATAGTTATAAGCTTCATAAAACTATAAGAATTATTTCTCAACACCCCACAGTTCTCCAAGGAAATACTGAAATATTGCTCTCAGCGGTGGTTGAAAAGGTTGAAGAATTAAGTAATTAGGTGAAAAGGTATAATTTACTTGAAATTTTTCCACAGAAAAATTATTAGGGTGAAAAGATTGAGGAATTAATTTGAGAGGCTTCATTTTTCAATTTTTTTGGACACAAAGCTTGAATTCCAAACCCTTATGCACTGAAATCCAATTGTGATTGCATCACTATGATACATGTGATTATGTGTCCAGACTAACTGATCAAAACATGTACACATACACTAACCTACCTGTGAATTTGGGTTCAAAATTGAACATTGTGTCCAAACACGGAAAAGGAAAATCAAAGGAGAAAAAACGAAGATTTCTCCTTTTAAAGGAAAAGTTTTTCTCTAAACTGGAGGTCTGAAGGTATTTTATTAAGGAACTTCTTCAGGTAGACCATTATGATTTTTGCAGGATATTTGAATTGTAAATTTGGTTTTATGGACCATATTTCATCATTTACTCACATTGTACCCACAGTTTGTGTAAGAATAATTGTTTTAAGCACATATTGCAAGAATAAAACTCACTAAATTTACGGGGCGGTTTCATAGATAACAATAAGGCTCTGTGCTTGATTTTCGGACTAAGGACTGTCAGGTACATGTACCCCTTAGTTCACCTTACAATTCAGGCATGATTCAATATTTGACTTTGTGATCTTGTCAAAAAGTCTGGAAAAGTTAATAAGATGGTTGACGCAAATTTATGGGCTAGATTGATTGACCATCTTGTAATGCAGGAATACTATAATACCAGTTTGCCTACAAACTGTAATTACGAAAAGGTAGGAATAAACAAAACAATATTGATATTTTCAGAGGGACTCTTGAACTTATGTCCAAGTAAACCAAGAAATGATAAGATCCAGGTTTATTTTATCAGGCATCAGAATGTTTTGCCAGCATAAATTTTGTGAATGAATCAAATTGGAGAAATCTCCAAGAGCTTAACACTCTTACCTCCAGTGCTAAAGAGCAACTTCTCCTGATGGAGATTCTCTTGTGGAGAAGTTAATAGTGATTTTTGTTTGGAAGGTAGGATGATATCCTACTGAAAAAATAAAAGATACAGTGGACTTTTACGGGTAGAAGTTTAAAGACAAGCACAATGATTCATCAACAGTTTTGTGCTTATTTTTGTAACTACGTACTGGTTGGGTTCGGACTACTTCAGTGCATAAAAGTTTGTCTGTGGAAACAAAACGTTCAAATTGCAAAGTTGGCTTATAACTATACCAGATATGTGTTTATTGAAACATAGTTTGAACAGGTATTCATTCCTGAACAATGCTTGGAAATGTTTTGGAAGGTATTTATGCATTTGGTGTGATAGTTCCCTTATCGGTTATCTCCCCTGAGGAGGCTGAAGGTGTTTTGCAACCAAAGTGTAACAGATAGCATAGTTGATGACTGGTGCAAGTCGAGACAAGTCGAGACTGGTGCAAGTCGAGACAAGTCGAGACAAGTCGAGACTGGTGCAACTAACACCAACTTTCACTTGATGATATGAATCTTGTAAGTGATTTAGAAAATTGAAGAGAAATACACCATTGTCTTGTCAGCTAAAATTTCTAACATTTCACATAAAACTTCCCAGAGATCTTTCAGTGTCTACGAACAAAAAGAATAACTCGTGTAGATTATCAAGTCTTTTTTTATTTGCATTGTTTTAAAAGTCTAACACATGCTTTGATATATTGAGATTTTTTATGGACACCAGAAGTTTACCCAAACGCAACCAGTGAGCATTTACCAGTAGTTCTGAAGTCTTCTGTAACAACAAAAACATGAAACAACTGGCTTTAATCATCTTTTGGCTGACAGTCAGGCAGAGGCAAATGTCTACTCTTGACAGTGTGCCCTACATGTAAATTGCAATACAGTGTCTGCGAGCCAATGTCCATTCTGTTGTATGATTTTGCTTCTCAGAGTGGCTTGTTAATGTACAAAAATGTTGAGAAATCAGTGTATACAAATTTTCAAGGGGATAAGATGAAGCTCATATCCACAGACACCATCTGTCTTTGTGCCAGGCCATCCTTAAAAAACTGTTTGTTGGACGTAGCTACTTCAAAAAAAAGCTTTTATCAAAACACCAATAAGGACTTGTCGAGTGGGGGTCGTAAAGGGGTCAGTCAGGTTATACCTTATGAACATATTTTTAAGGAAGGTCTCATTCAGGTGTAGTTGACTCTTTATATTACTCTCCACGAAATGGCTGCAAGATTGTTGAAGTGGCATTTAGCCCTAGACATTCATCCCTATACCATATTATGGCTTGGACTGTTTGTTCAATATCAACAGCTTTGGGGATAGTTCTGCACCGCGTCTTGACATGTCTTAGATAATGAACATCCCTGTACAACCGGCATTCTTGCGCTGTAATAATTTTCCTGAATGAAAAAACATACAATTATGTCGTCACATGCATGGGAAAGTTTGATAGCAACTTGCTAAAGACTGGTGGTTTACTCCAGGTCATTTGGTTTCTTTGACCCATAAAAATGGCCGTCATCGTATAATGCTCAAACTTCCAGGGTATGGCTTTAAGAGAACAAATTGGATGAAAATTAATCAAACTGGCTCCTTTAGAATTAAAAGGGCCGAAGATAAATACGCTGGGGAAGTTTTTTTTACATATGGCGTTGAATTTCCTTAAGTATTAATGTCTGAATAGTGTTCTTAAATGGAAGGTATGATCTAACTCCTTGGTTGTTTCCAAGGAACTTTCAAGCATGCCATTGAACAAGACTGCTCAGTAGATATGCATTGCTTTTGGAATGCTTTGAGGGTGGCATGGTGACAAGCATGAGCTTCTGTACGGCATTGATTTCACAGCAAACTGACTCCACAGTTCATCGCAGCATTTCCCAACAAACGTGCAAATACCGTCACGTGAACCCAGAGAACTAGCATGGTAACAGTTAAAGGGAGACAAATCCGTGGCTCAACAGCATGGGTATACTGCAAGCATTGAAGGGAACTTATGGTTTGGACACATGATTTTGTCTTGTAACATTGAACTTAATTGTTTTTACTGGTAAAGGTTTTGCTGTTTTATCAGTGATTTTAGTGTCTTATTTTTTTAGACATTACAGAATGTTCAAAAAGTTGACTTGGCAGGATTTTTGTAACCCAAGAAAGTAAACCTTGCAAAGGTATTATGAGGAGTAAGGGAGTATACATGTACAGACAACAACAGTTGTTTGACTATAAAAAGATTCGGAAAAGGGAATGTTGTTCTGTCAACATTTTGAAGTCATCTACAAAACAAAACAGGTCAGGTTCGAAAAACTGTAGCCAATGAGCTTGTAATGTTATTTAAAGTATCCCATTCCAATCTTCACCACATCACTTCCTGTATAATCAGTTGCAGTAGTCTCCCTTTGATACCCTTGCGTCATTGTTTCACTTCAAGTTTTCGACTGAGACGTCTTTATGACGCAGTTGTTCATCTTGTCTTCCGATAGCGGTTCATTATGGTCTGAGTTGTTCATCAGGACTTCACAAAGCTCACCTTGTCACAGTTGTTTACCATGGCTACATGTAGTTTCTCTTGTCACTGTTGTTCATCACAGTTAGCTTGTCTTGTCACAGCTGTTCATTTCAGTTAACTTGTCTTGTCACAGATGTTCATCTCAGCTTGTCTTGTCACAGTTGTTCATCATGGTTAGCCAGTCTTGTCACAGTTGTTCATCTCAGTTTAGCTTGCCATCACAGTTGTTCATCTCAGTTTAGCTTGCCATCACAGTTGTTCATCGTGGTTAGCTTGTCTTGTCACAGTTGTTCATCATGTTTAACCTGTCTTGCCACAGTCATTCATCTAGGTTTGGCTTGTCTTATCACAGTTGTTCATCTGGGTTTAGCTTGTCTTGTCACAGTTGTTCATCATGGTTAACCTGTCTTGTTACAGTTGTTCATTTCAGCTTGTCTTGTCACAGTTGTTCATCATATTTAGCTTGTCTTGTCACTATTGTTCATCATGGTTAACCTGTCTTGTCACAGTTGTTCATCTCAGCTTGTCTTGTCATAGTTGTTCATCATGGTTAGTCTGTCTTGTCACAGTTGTTCATCTCAGCTTGTCTTGTCATAGTTGTTCATCTCGGTTTAGCTTGTCTTGTCACAGTTGTTCATCAAGGTTAGCCTGTCTTGGCACAGTTGTTCATCTCAGCTTGTCTTGTCACAGTTGTTCATCATGGTTAGCCTGTCTTGGCACAGTTGTTCATCTCAGCTTGTCTTGTCATAGTTGTTCATCTCGGTTTAGCTTGTCTTGTCACAGTTGTTCATCAAGGTTAGCCTGTCTTGTCACAGTTGTAAATCTCAGCTTGTCTTGTCACAGTTATTCATCATGTTTAGCTTGTCTTGTCACAGTTGCTCATCATGGTTAGCATGTCTTGTCACAGTTGTTCATCTCTGTTTAGCTTGTCTTGTCACAGATGTTCATCTCAGTTGAGCTTGTCTTGTCACAGTTGTTCATCAAGGTTAGCCTGTCTTGTCACAGTTGTAAATCTCAGCTTGTCTTGTCACAGTTATTCATCATGTTTACCTTGTCTTGTCACAGTTGCTCATCATGGTTAGCATGTCTTGTCACAGTTGTTCATCTCTGTTTAGCTTGTCTTGTCACAGATGTTCATCTCAGTTGAGCTTGTCTTGTCACAGTTTTTCATCATGGTTAGCTTGTCTTGTCACATTTGTTGATCATCGTTAGCATGTCTTGTCACAGTTGTTCATCATGTTTACCTTGTCTGGTCACAGTTTTTCATCATCATTAGCCTGTTATGTCACAATTGTACATCTGAGCTTGTCTTATCACAGTTGTTCATCTCAGCTTGTCTTGTCACAGTAGTTGTTCTAAGCTTGTCTTGTCACGATTGTTCATCTCAGGTTAGCTTGTCTTGTCACATTTGTTCATCATGGTTGGCTTGTCTTGTCACAATTGTTCATCATATTTATCTTATGTAGTCACAGCTGTTCAAGTTTAGCTTATTTTGTCACAGCTGTTCATCATGGTTAGCTTGTCTTGTCACAGTTGTTCATCTCAGCTTGTCTTGTCACAGTTGTTCTTCTAAGCTTGTCTTGTCACAATTGTTCATCTCAGGTTAGCTTGTCTTGTCACCATTGTTCATCTCAGGTTAGCTTGTCTAGTCACCATTGTTCATCATGGTTAGCCTGCCTTGTCACAATTGTTTGTCATGGTTAACCTGTCTTATCTCAGTTATTCATCATGTTCATCTTGTTTTGTCATAGTTGTGCTTCTTGTTTCTTGGTTTCTTGTAATTCTTGACATTTTCAAGGGTGGGATTATTGAAACTGTAACCCTGGCAAATAGACATATTTAAATGGCTATGCCAAACTACTAAATTACAATGAAGTTACCAAATACATGTGCTATCGGACTGTCGTAAGTCTTTTAGCATTAAACACTTTCGTTGAACAAACTTCAAAAGCAACACAGCACATGCTGTGAATCTTATGCCTTTTCAACCACTAGAGCACTTCAGAGTGGAATTTATGCATGCAGTGATTAGAAAAGTGAGCCGAAAATGATTTGTTTGTGTGGTTAAAGATGGAGGTTTCAGCTGGCTTCCTCTCCGGCCGTAAGTGGGAAGGTCTGCCAGCAAACTGTGGATGGTCATGGGTTTCCAGATTTCCTCCCACAATAATGCTGGCCGCCGTCATACAAGTGAAATATTCTTGAGTACGGCGTAAAATGCCAATCAAATAAATAAATAAATAAATACACCCTGTACACCCCATAATCCTGTTAGAATGTTTCAAAATCATGGTTGCAGAGGTGGTTGAAGAATAAGGGTATGTCACATTTTGTTCAGCTGAATTCCAAGGATTGCAATTTTGATAATCTCATCATCGTTTGCCTTGTTTGTCACATGTCGCATCATGCCATGTTTCTCATTACAATTCCCTTTTAAGGATGTGAAGGTCTTCAAGTCATTTTAGAGGTCATCCCGTAAAATGTCATCTTGCGGGAATGCATGAGTCGTTACATTAACCAACCAGTAACTTAGATCTGAGCATGTGACTATCATGTGACTGTCAGGGTAAGTTGGTTTTTATCTGCAAAGAGTACATAGGTACCGGGAGTTCACTATTTCTACTTTTGTCAAGGATTTCCATTTGCATACTCCTGACGCTTTCATGTTTTTTTAATACCGATACTGATAAATCATTTGATGTTCTCTAGTTGAGGCTGAACTGTGGGTTCATTAGAGTTAATCCAGAGTTCTCACCAGATTTACGGAAAACCGTTTGCTGTGGGAGAGATTGAAAGCTTTGTAGAGGAAATCCAAAAAGTGTTGATTTTGCCAGGCGACTCCAATCAAGCTTTAAGTTGTCAGTATGTTTTGTATTTCAAGACCGAAGTTAAAAGCACAAGCTCTGATACATTTATTTGAACACGACAGGTTTTAGTTCCTCCCAAGTTTAACCGATGGGATAAAACATAAGCGTATAAATCAAATTTAATATTTTGGCCTAAGAATCAGCCTTCCCACAAATTAAAGGTTTTTTTTTTTTTTAATTTTTTGTTTTTTCTTTTTTTTTTTTGTGATTTCCCCAACATCATAGAATGACACGGGAGTGACAATGGTCAAGTGCCAGGTGGATTTCACGGCCATGAAGGAGGACGAAATCTCAATGTCGAAAGGCGAGCTCGTCCAGCTGGTTAGTGCTAACCAGCACAATCGCTACCTGGTGTACCGTCCGGCCAATGAGAACTCTCCAGCCGCTGAAGGATGGGTTCCTGGTCACGTGATTGGTCAGAAGGATGGGGATAATGGCTTCAGGTCAGTGGTAGTGTGACATGTTTTGCTGCAGATCAGCTTTTAGAATCAGTAAGAATAATGCTTGTATCGTTATATCCAAAACTGTCTCAATCAACCATACCAGCTGCATTATTAGCTGTGTCACAATTATTTTCCTATTCTTCACCTAGGATAAATACACCTTTTATATATTCTAATGGTTCAAGATAAAAATTGACTGTTCAAATGTAATACTGTAATTCTTCAAGCGTTCCGCATGTTTGCAAGGCATTTATTCCGGCATATTCTGAAGGCATTTATCCTGTGTTGACTGATGAAATTATACTTTGTGTGAATCCAACCAGTGTAGTTTTGTCTCCAAAATCAAATTAAAAATGTGCATAAATTGCATTGAAAATTGCTCTGTCGTATTCGAACAGGTTGAGAAATTAGTGTAAAGCAAATATTTGAACTTTGTAAGTTTCATCTCATTAGTTTTAACGGCCATTGAAAACAAAACACGGGACGTGAGCCTACATATGAGAACTTCCTACGTCATCCTACATGAAGTTCTTTCTCAACTCCAGAAAACGACAGATGCTGAAACTTCCAAAGTGGAAGTCTGCTGACAGGAAGGAGATAGATGGACGGAACAGCATGGAGAGGCGGAGTAAAACTCTCGGTAGAGAACCCAGGTCTGCCCGGGTGAGTAGGGTTATCTCCCATGTGTGATTCCTGCCAAAAGTTTTGGCCATTCTCTCTTGATAAACATGGTCTGTACAATTTACATATTCATGTCTGTTGACGCGTTGAAAGTGTTATCTCCTTTGTCTACTTGTTTTATACCCTAAGGGAGGGAGCTGTGGCTAAGTGATTAAATGTGCATGATTGTATTTCGATCACCAGGGCACATGAAAGGCAGATGCAAACATGACCATGAACAGAGAATTTGTGTATGCCCTCGCTCTCACTTTAAATGGCGCTTCAGTGACAATAAACAGAGACCTTTGTTTTCCACCTACTATGGTGTGTGCATCTCTTGAAAGTTAGTCCATTGCTCCAGCTTCCGTCACTCATAAATGTTAAACAAGAAGTGTAAATAATAACAAATATGGAAGGGCCCAGATGGCTGGCTCAGACAGCTGGCCCAAATAGCTGTCCCACATAGCTGGCCCAAATAGCTGGCCCACATAGCTGGCCCAAATAGCTGGCCCAGATAGCTGACCCAAATAGCTGGCTCAGATAGTTGGCTCAGGCAGTTTAATGCTCTCTCTGACCTCTGTCCTTGACCGATGAGGTCTGTGTTTAAATCCGGTTTTCACCATTTTGGCTGCTGCCTGTAGTCAAGACCTTGGTCAGGCATCTGGCTTTGCGCACTCCAGTGTTAACAATCAGTCATTTCATTACATTTCTTTTTCGACCACGCAGCTTTTGAATCCCGATCACATGTTTGAGGCTGGACCAATCATACAACAGCCCTTGATGGATATAATCCTGCACGCAGGAGAGACTGCCGTCTTCACGTGTAAAATCTGCGGCAGACCAAGGCCCAATGTCACGTGGAAGTCACCGGACTCCTCAGTTATCTCCCCTGGTCCGCGAGTGACCCTAACGCACACAGATGATGGAGTTTTCTCCCTTCATGTGAGTTTTTTGATATTGGTAATGTACTAACTACATAATAATATGTAAGGTCACAAAGACAAAGTTGAAACATGCGTGGCATCCTACAGTTACTATTAGTCATGCAATCACGGATATACTGGTTGACAACCCCTATTGTCAATAACATGAAATTGCTTTACAGTTTTCTGCTATATACTGGTAAAACTATTTCTTGTGCCATTTTTTAATTTCTCCCACCATAATGCTGGCCATTGTCATATAAGCGAAATGTTCTTCAGTACAATGTAAAACTCCAATCAAATTAATACATAAAATAAATAAAACAATAAATAATAAATGAAATAAATAATTTTCTTAATTTCCTTCAGATTGAATTGTGGAGAGCGTTTACAGATTTTTGTTTATTGTTTATACATTCTCTTTCAATTTTCTGGAGATTGAACTTCACTGTGGTGAATATGACATTAATGTCTGTCTGTCTGTTTATGTGTCTGTTTGTCTGTCAGATGAGTCATATACAGCTGGAGGACAGCGGGGAGTACACATGTGTGGCCAGCAGCGAGCTCGGCTCTACTGTCACCGCAGGCAGGCTCCTGGTTATAGGTAAGATAAACTGTAGGTACAAATGAGACCTTTATGTATAGAAGTCCCATGGGAAGGCCTGCCAATAACCTGCAGGTGGTCACGGGTTACCCCTGGGCTCTAGCCCGGAGGTTTCCTCCCACCATGCAACTTGACAGAGTTGCCCTCTTTTCATTCATAAAGGTTTCATTCATTCATAATGCTAGCCTCTTTCATGTAAGTGAGATTTTTTTGGTTACGGCGTAAAACACCAATAAATAAAGAAATAATAAATTCAAAGAGTTGTTTCCCCTATTGTGGGTGCTTGTGTTGCCTAGGTGACAGTAAGCTGTCAGCAATGTTCAGGACTGGCGCTTGTGCAGCCTAATGATCACTAAAAACCACTTCTTGTCCACTGGTATGTTGTGCAGTCCTGTCTGTGTCACACCTGGAAACTAGTTGTAAAACGTGATTTAACTCGGGCTCTCCAGTTTCCTGCAGCCGTAGAACTGACTGCAATATCATATACGTAAAAAATTCTTGAAACAACAATGAAAATGAATAAATTAATATCATGGTGTGTAATTTGACCTTAAACCTATAAACTCATGTTACCTTAAACCTATAAACTCAAAAACTATTGATTTATTTATTTATTTGATTGATGTTTTACACCGTACTCAAGAATATTTCACTTGACGGTGACATTTTCATGGTGAGAGGAAACCGGGCAGAGCCCGGGGGAAACCCACACCCATCCACAGGTTGCTGGCAGACCTTCCCATGTACGTCCTGGAGAGGAAACCAACATGAACTGGACTTGAACTCACAGCGACCGCATTGTTGGGAGGCTTCGGGTCATTGCCAGTGCGCTAACCGACTGACCCACGGAGTCCCCTCCCAAACTGTTGAATCTCCTTAACTATCATCTGTGTGATTATTGAGACATTTTCCAAACTGTACCAAATAAGATCTTTCATTTGGATTCTTCAGATAAACCTTTTGCGCCGGGTCGACCTATTATACGTAACCAGGTGGGTAACGCAGTTCACCTAGACTGGCCTCCCCCTCCCCAGATCGGAGGCATTCCTGTCCAGGGGTACACAGTGGAGGTGACAGATACAGGTGAGTTTTAACTGTCATTGAATCGCATCACTGATCTGTCGATTAAATGTCTGTCATGAGATCTTAGAAAGATTAAGCCTTTTTTAGCTCGCCGTTAACGAATTAAGATAAGGTATTGGGAAACATGTGGGGATGTCACGTGAGCCTTTCTGTTGAGGTCAGCTATCCAGTCAACTTAGTCATTATTCTGCAGTCCTTGTTCCCATTATAACGTGAAAAAACCGCCCTTGACAAGCTTTCATTAAGTGTTGTGGATTTATTTATTTTAATTATTGGAACGATTTTATTACAAATTAGATGAGCCTTATTCTGTGAGTTACCTGGTTACTTTGCCAATTTTGTAATAATCTGAAAAAAAAATGAGGGTGAAAGGGGTTAGCATGCTAGTGCAGTGTAATGATCCAGGTGCCTGTCACCAATGCAGCAGCTGTGAGTTCAAGTGCATCTTATGCTGGCTTCCTCTCCGGCCGTACGTTGGAAGGGGATGGTTGCGGGTTATAGAGCCGGAGCTTTCCTCCTATCACAATGCTGGCCACCAGTGAAATAAAATATATATATAAAAGTAAAAACAATCTATGTTCCCAAACCTTGAAAACTTAAAAACAGTGATTGAATGAGAAAGGCATTTGTTTTTTTCGCCACCAGGGTCCAACATGTGGCACGCTGCTGTGGCGTATGTGCCCAGCTGCTCCCAGGTGATCGAGGACCTGTGCCCGGGGGTGACCTTCAGGTTCAGGGTCAGCGCTAACAACGCCGTGGGGATGAGTGAGCCCAGTCCTCCCTCCGACCCCGTCACCATTCCCACGGAGACTGGTAAGGCTGCAGGGCACGATCAGATATGTATATGAAGGGTAAACATGTTGTAAAATTTCGTAGTTAATCTCGCTGCAAACTACCTGAAAATGACCTATAATTTTGTCCATGATATAGTTGTTCATTTTTCCTGATTCTGAGTGTGGTCTGTTGATTTTAGACAGTTGTTTTGAGGTTAGTTTGGAAGGTTGGGTGATTCCCCGACTGGAGAAATGTGGAGTTTCGTCACCAGAAATGATATTGTATGACATTAATTTGTCTCTGAAGATGGAGTTGTTTGGACGAAAATTTTTAGGCCTTTTACAGCATCTGTAAGATCGGAACAGCACATTTCTGTAAAATGTTGGGGGGTGATGTGAAAGTAAAGCCTGGCCATGCAGGTATAGACTCCATTTGCAAGAAAACTATATGCATATTAGCTATTTATAACTATGCGTAAAAGCTGTGTTGTTGTATTACCGTGGTGTTTACAAGTGTTATGAACACTTCTGAAGTTGGGGTGTTGCATGTTCGCATGACAGAGATACGGTGTTAAACATGAATCTTTATATCTGATAGTGAAAGTAATTTATATGCTTTATTAAGTTAAGGCATATACAAGTCACGACACAGAAATTCTCCGCTATCATCTCTTTAAGCCATAAACACATTCCCAGCTTCCCAGGTTGGGCTGGACTCATACTGTGCATGGTCGAAGTTTTGTGTCTAATAACAGTCAGATGGTTACACAGACATGATTGGGTCTTGGGTCTCGTGTTTGAACAGAGCTGAGCGAGGGAGAAGAGATGGGACGAGCAGTGTGGAAGTGTACGTATCTGGATGATTACACGGAAGTGGGCGAGATCTCAAGGTGAGACGGGGAGGCTCTGACGCTCAGGGGCTATGAACACTGGGGCCGTGGTTAAGACGCCTTGCGCTGTGTTATGAAGAGTTATTTCTAATGACGAGTTGGACACGTTGATCATTTTCACTGTCAGTTTAGCATCAATCATTGATGGATTTATTTATTTATTTGATTGGTGTTTTACACCGTATTCAAGAATATTTAACTTATACGACCATGGCTAGCATTATGGTGGTAGGAAACCGGACAGAGCCCGGGGGGAAACCCACGACCATCCGCGGGCTGCTGGCAGACCTTCCCACGTACAGCCAGGAAATAAGAGTATCAAGTCAATCACCTTAACAGTCTATAATCACCTTAACAGTCTATAAAGTTTTCAGTCTGTAACCTTCAGTCAATCTGTAACCTTCAGTCAGTCTGTAACCTTCAGTCAATCTGTAACCTTCAGTCAGTCTCTAACCTTCAATCAGTCTGTAACCTTCAGTCAGTAGCCTGTAACCTTCAGTCAGTCATGATTAGAGTCAAGCAGTGACTCCTCCCACCATAATGCTGTCTGCTATGAAATATTTATTTCTTTATTTATTTGATTGGTGTTTTACGCTGTACTCAAGAATATTTCACGTATACGATGGCGGCCAACATTATGGTGGGAGAATATGAATGTCTGCAGGTTGCTGGCCAACCTTCCCACATACGGCCGGAGAGGCAGTATATCAGAAATAAAGATCCTTGTACTATATACTATGAGCTGGACTTGAGCTCACAACCACAGGGGTGGGAGGATTCTGGGTCATTACGCTGCGCTAGCATGCTAACCAACTCAGCTATGGAAGAAGAGACATATTCTTGAGTGCGGCGTAAAACACCATTGTAATAAGTGTACAAATCATTCAATCAGGCGTCAAAACGTTGCACATTTTTGCAGGGGTCGTTTCTCCGTGGTGAAGCAGTGCGTGCAGAAATGTTCAGGACGCGACGTGGCTGCCAAGTGCATCAGTCGGCGACTAGTGTCCAGCGAGGCCGTGGAGACGGAGTTTAACACCTTACAGAGCCTGCAGCACTGTCACCTGATCCACTCGTTTGATCTCTACCTGACACCCAATCACCAGATCATCATCCTAGAACTGTAAGTGTTTCATCAATGTGGTCGCTCTGAGTTTAGGCCCCGCTCATGCTGGCTTCCTCTCCGGTCACACGTGGGAAGGTCTGCCAGCAACCTGCAGATGGTTGTGGGTTTCCCTCAGGCTCTGCCCGGTTTCCTCCAACAACTGGCCGTCATTGGATAGGTGAAATATTCTTGAGTACAGCGTAAAACACAAACAAGTAAATAAATAAATAAATGGAACTGTGAGTTGACTGCAGACTTCAAGCTGTAAGTTGCGATTCTTGGGCCATAGGAAGCAACTCTTGCATGAAACAGCAGTCCCTTGCACCTAAGTGAATAATAATACCAGTAATTTCTATACTGGTAACATAACCAGTCACCATGAATAAGCATTTCTGGCATTTTTAGTTGCTCAGGAAAAGGGCACTGCTGCTTTATCAGTTGTAAGAGTTGCCTCCCCTTTGTAGAGGGCAGGAGAACCCCATCACACAGAAGGTTCTGTCTCTTCAACTGGATTTGTATTTCACTTTTTACCAATTTGTGACATTAACAAAATGCCATCAACAGGGTCAGACTGGATAATTGAAAATCTTCAGTCTCATGTCAGATTGCAGTTCTTTGCTGCTTTCTTGTATGGTAACCTTCAGTACCACAGAGGAGTTCGTGAAACGTCAGAGCCTGTTGTAACCTTCAGTACCACAGAGCAGTCCTTGAAACGTCAGAGCCTGTTGTAACATTCAGTACCACAGAGCCTTCCTTGAAACGTCAGAGCCTGTTGTAACCTTCAGTACCACAGAGCAGTCCTTGAAACGTCAGAGCCTGTTGTAACCTTCAGTACCACAGAGCAGTCCTTGAAACGTCAGAGCCTGTTGTAACATTCAGTACCACAGAGCAGTCCGTGAAACGTCAGAGCCTGTTGTAACATTCAGTACCACAGAGCAGTCCTTGAAACGTCAGAGCCTGTTGTAACATTCAGTACCACAGAGCAGTCCGTGAAACGTCAGAGCCTGTTGTAACATTCAGTACCACAGAGCAGTCCTTGAAACGTCAGAGCCTGTTGTAACATTCAGTACCACAGAGCAGTCCTTGAAACGTCAGAGCCTGTTGTTGATTGATCTTTGAGGTCATTAGTGGTAAACATTTGAAGAGAACATGAACTATGTCATCTCAAATATAACTCGTGTCTGGAGCTGTCAACTTCAAAACATTGATGGAAGACTTATCACCATGTTTCCAAGTGTGTGCACCTACTCAAGTTTTAAATAATAGTTATCTAATCACACCTAGATGGCGGTAGACTACTAAATGAATCCACCAAGAAGAGCTATTTGTTGTCTGGAGCCATTTCTCCAAAGCCAGTTTGACTTAATACCGTAGGCCAAAATTTAAAATTTCATCACAGTGCTTAAGTAGGTTTTGGTGCTGGGAGTTGATTGAACACATTTGTCATTGTGGTGGTAGCATTGTTTAATTCTGGTGTGTAGAAATAAGCTTTTAAATCCTATTTAAATTTTTGATGGTAAAATTGGCCCTAGTGCACCATTCCAAAGGTAAGGAAGTCAGAATGTACATATCTCATTCAAGTCATTTATTCCTAAACTGTCCTGTCCATATTTTAAAAAAATTTGATTAAACTGCTGCATTTGATGTCCCATGTCTTTATCAAATACATTTCTTGCACCAAGTTTCATGGAAAGTGCCACTCTGGTCAGAATACAGATTGCTTCAAAATATTACAATGATATGTAAGAAATCCTTCAGAGTAAGCCTAACACCATGTTTCAAAAGGATTTTGATGAATAACAGTAATTAACCCATATAACAGAATATTCCTTGAAAAACAAAATCTTCGGCTGTGTCTGTAAAATTTTCTTGATGTGACATGATAATACTAGTATTCCCCTTATGACATCGAATAAGGCAGATGTGACGTTGAGGAAGGCATTTATGCTGAGATGACGTCAAGAGCGTTTGAAAGGGCAGCGTCATTGGTGGATGCACGTCAGCGATTGATGACGTCATATGTTCGTGTTTGACGTCACACCAGGCAAAGTGGAAGCGACAGAAATATTTTGTTTCCGTACACTCTGACGAAACGTACAATATCAGTTTTAATTCACTGCAATATTTTCACAATTTAGGAAAGCAATTCAGACTATCCCAGTCTTTATCAATTCACCTTGCTTTTAAGACACAGGTGTTTTAACACCAAAGTAGTTTTGGTACTTTTATTATTTTGTCAAGGAAACCAGATAACAGTCATTGTAGCTTTTTATTATCACATGTATATTTCTTTGACATATATTAAAGTCAGTGTTTTCAACAAGTATCCTGTCAACCAATTATCTGCATTTTTTTCCACAGGTTACCATTTGGTCGCCTCTTCGACTACATCTGCAGTTTCACAACAACTGACGAGGTGCAGATCTCGGTCTATCTCCATCAGCTGTTAGACGTGGTGCAATACCTGCACAACTGTAGGATAGCTCATCTCGATGTTAAGGTGAGTCCATCAGCTGTTATTCGTGGTGCAATACCTGCACAACTGTAGGATAGCTCATCTCGATGTTAAGGTGAGTCCATCAGCTGTTATTCGTGGTGCAATACCTGCACAACTGTAGGATAGCTCATCTCGATGTTAAGGTGAGTCCATCAGCTGTTATTCGTGGTGCAATACCTGCACAACTGTAGGATAGCTCATCTCGATGTTAAGGTGAGTCCATCAGCTGTTAGAGGTGGTGCAATACCTGCACAACTGTAGGATAGCTCATCTCGATGTTAAGGTGAGTCCGTCAGCTGTTAGAGGTGGTACAATACCTGCACAACTGTAGGATAGCTCATCTCGATGTTAAGGTGAGTCCATCAGCTGTTAGACTTGGCGCAATACCTGCACAACTGTAGGTAGCTCATCTTGATATTAAGGTGGTTTGTAGAAAGTGACGACAGCTCTAGTGTAAAGTGGGACATCGAACCATTGTTTTGACAGAAATTGTTTGTTGCGAAACGTCTACATCCACTGTTCATACATTGTATAATGTTCTACGCTAATTTAGTTCTGTCCTCAACATGATGTCGTAATCATGACCTGGGAAAAAAATGTCAAGACATCAGTTAAAGTATGTCAGAATTATGCCACTGGGCACTTTGCTGGGCTCCTCTTTGATATACGAGCAAAGCATTTGGCACCGAAAATCCCTTTCAGACTTCGGAAGTTGTCGAAATCATTCAAAATTATTTTATATGAATTGGTAACAGAAGCCTTTCAATAGGATGTACATGTGTTTTGCGTAATTCAAACCTGAAAGACAAATTATGAATGGGGACAATCCCTTGCTGCTGACTGGGCTGCAGTTCTCTTATTCCAAATAGTCCAGCTTTATCCAAAACATCAAAATTACTTTTGCATCTTTATTTCAGAAATGCAGGCTAATGCCTCAGCTGCACACAGAAGGTCATTGACAGTTGATTGATGCCCATCAGAATATTTTCAAAAATTAGTGCAGGCGGCAGAACAGTTTTCATTTTTCATATTTATTTCGGCTATTTCTTTTGATAATGTCCCCTGAAAATAAAAGTACGATCGCCAGAGTGGAGGACAAAAAAATGTGTGAGCAGTGGAAACGAATCAAGTGTGATTAGCATGCTGAAGTGAAAAGTATGAAGAAATGGTTTGTAGTGTCCATAAGCTTAAAATGCCTCCATATTTCAGGAATGTCAGAAAATTTTGTAGCTAGTACCTGTCCAGCAGTTTTGAGATACCTTAATGGATTCTGCCAGATCAAAGAGGCAAAAAGACATAAAGGCGATCCAAAGCAAACTGAATCAAATTTTATTGCCTTATTCATGTAATCCCATTTTTTCTCTCCAGCCTGAAAATTTGATGGTGGATCTAGGGGGGATAACTCCGTCTGTCAAACTGGTGGATTTTGGAGACGCCAGACATATATATAACAATTATTACGTCCATCCCATGGTGGGAAGCCCTGAGTTCATGTCCCCGGAGATGGTGAAGGGCACTCCCGTTGGACTTCTCACAGACATATGGTAAGGAACACTTAACACATGGCCTTGTCTTGTAATCACAAGGACAAAATCAGGAGTGGATTCAAACCCAGCTTTGGACAGGGCATTTGTGGATTCTCAGACTCACACTGCGAGAGGAGTGGGTGCAGTTCCTGGGTGGGCCATACCAAAGACTTTTAAAGTAGTACTTGGTGGGGCCTCACTTGGCTTTAGCTTTTAGAGTTAAGAGCAAGGAGACAGGGCTGCTTGTCCCAGTGTAAGTATAATGTGACTGGGTGGGGTGTCATGACTGGTGTCTTCAGTATGATGTTCCAGTGGCAGCACATTGGTGCAGCAAGGACTCGCCTTGCCACAAGGCAGCACAGTATATGCACATACCAAGGTCATGTGATTGAAAAATTGTTAAGTACGATGTAAAAGCCAAGTATACACACATACAACTGCTCTCACTGTGAGTATGGTGTAAAAAAACCAATGAAGTAAATAAATAAATGAGAAATGTAAAGATTATTGTACTCCCTGAACGACAGTGTTTCTCCTCATTAAATCATATGAAATGAACTTAACAACCCAATCACCCAATTAAATTCCTCTTCTTCATACGACAGATCTTAGTGGGACTGAGTGCAAAAGGGTACGTTTCTGGGGGGGGTTTTCTCAGTTTTGGGGTAAAGACCTCCTTTTCTGTCACCACGATCATAGGTGTACAGCTGTACATCATGTATCAATCAAGCCATCAATTCACCAATCAATGAGTCCATCAATCAATCACTCAATCAAACTGTCTGTTCCCACACCAGGAGTGTAGGAGTGCTACTGTACGTCATGCTGAGCGGTGTTTCCCCTTTCCTGGACGAGAGCCTGGAGGAAACCTGCTCCAACATTCTACGATCTGACTACTGTTTCCCAGAGGAGTATTTCATGAAGGTTTCTCAGGAGGCCAAGGATCTGATCGCCAGCATGCTTGTAGATGACCTGAGGTAAGCAGTTATCAAAAGTAAGTACAGTGTTCTATCTAGATCTGTAGTGAGCCGATAGTTTGTTTTAGTAGATGCAGCCTGATCTTTGATCAGCTACATTTCAGAAGGGTGTGTGCATAAAAGAATTTTCCATACGTGAATTTGTTGATGTTGTTTTTGTTGCCAGCAAACGACCGACTGCTCAGTCATTGCTGGGTGTTGATTGGGTGAAGCGAGGACTAGCCGGGCACCCTTCTGCAGCAAGAGCTCAACCTATATCCACAGCCAAACTGCTGGACTTCATAGAGAGGAGAAAGCATCAGGTCGTACAGGAGACGTGATTTTTCATTGGACAACACATCCCAGCTGTTTGATTGGTAGGTATTTTTGATTTCTTGTATTTATTTATTTGATTTGGTGTTTTCTGAATTTTATTCTGGAGAATTTTATTTACACCACCATGGTCAGGTTTGTGGAGGGTAGGGAGCCAGAATCTTGGTGTTGGGTGTTGGGGAGAGAGAGCAGAGTTCAGGAGGTGGTGGGTGGGTAGTTGGAAGCAGCCCATTTAGTAGGTTTGGGTAGTTGGAAGCAGCCCATTTAGTAGGTTTGGGTAGTTGGAAGCAGCCCATTTAGTAGGTTTGGGTAGTTGGAAGCAGCCCATTTAGTAGGTTTGGGTAGTTGGAAGCAACTCATTTAGTCACCTGACAAACCTCCCGACCAAAGGCTAACAAGGAGCCATCAAGAGCCTCGTCAAGCCCTAGTTGTCTTCAGGTGCCTTGTAGAAGTCCTAACCTTATAATGGTATTTTGCGCGCTGGAAACAGTTAAGAAACATGTATAGAACAGCCAGATACATATGTGTACCTCTTGCATTCGTCTGCTCATTTGGGGCCTCCGTGACGCAGGAGCCTCTCGCCAAAGCGGTCACTGTGAGTTCAAGCTCAGCTCATACTTGGCTTCGTCTCCAGCAAGGCATGCTGAAGGTGTGGCGCCAACTTGTGAATGGTTAGTGGGTTTTCTAAATGCTGTGCCTGGTTTCCGCCATGATTCTGGCCGCTGTTGTGTAAGTGAAATATATCTCAAGTACTTTGTAAAACACCAATAAAGTAAATAAATGAATCATTTGCTGATTTAACGGACAATCCATTGATGTGCATCTTCTTGTTCGTGTATTAAATTGTTTCAAGGAATAATTGCAGTGTGTGCTTTTTCCTTTCAGATCTGCGAATGAAATCCAGGAAGCCCCTCAGTGAAAGCGAACGTCTGATCGAAAGCCATTCAGCAGAAACAACGGAGGGAAATTTTTGATTGGCGAATAAGAGTCGATCAGCCGTGACAGTTTAAGACCATATTTGGTTGGCTGAAACTGACCAAGCTGTGGGATTGTAACTAGTCAATTTTCTATACCATATCTGTGTGTAAGATAGTATTTATTTGACAACAGCTTGTCTTTGCTGCAAACTGTTTTAGGAGTTGCTAGTAACATTGAATGCATTTATCATATCTTTGGAAATTTGGGGACATATTTTGTGCATATATGGAATGTCATTATTGGAGACGCATTTCGAATCTGCCAGTCCCTGCTAGCTAGCTAGCTTTTGGACATCTCATTGTGACGCTTGGTTGAAAGAGCAATATTTGTTCATCAAATCCTAATATGAAAGCAAAACCTTCTTGGATAATGAACTGGCTTGTATTTATTTTGTACTTTACTTTTTTGTATGAGTTTTCGTGTAGGTGGCCACACGTAAGTTGACAAAGTGAGATAGTGGGCATTTCTGACCTCAGCGTGTAGTGTTCGAAATGCCTAATTTGGGATTGAAGGGAAGGGTGAGCTTAAGCCCCTTCCTTCCCTTGTGGCTGTATTGATCAGCAAGCCAAGAGTTCAGAGTTCACGATACCGAAGATTCTCCACCAACCACACCAGCCAAAAACTGCTTGTATTTTCGAGCTAACATTGTTGGGCAGTTCTTGTGCATATTATTTTTAGACTTCGGGCATGACTTTTTGATCACCAAAGAGGGAGAATGCGAAGAGAGATAAATGGTGTTTCTACACTGTTGAATGAATTTTACCATCATGCAAAATGTGATCTCCATTTTAAGTTTCCGTCGTAATGTTTCGTCCATGACTGTAGAATGTTTTATTTAGCAACAACAGTTGAAACGAGTATTGTTCCTGTTGATGATAAACCAGTAGATGTGGCCTTGAACTTTATTTGGCCTCATTTGTTGTTGTTGTTGTTGACACTGGACGTAATGCTGATGACATATTGTCTGTTAATGTTGAAAAGATAATCTTAAATGTCAAAACTTTGTGTCATTGAAATATAAAACTTTGCAACCTACACGAATCTGAGGTTGGTCAGTGATGTATTGAGCGATTCTTGAAAAAAAACTTATGTCAAACACTACATAAAGTGTAGTATTATCTTGTTTAAGCAAAACACATTTACTTAAGCCAAAAACATAGGTAAGAAGATTCCCTGGTAAATACATCTTCAGCTCATCTGGACAACCAGCACCGCTAAAATGTCCAGTAACTTGTCCATGTGATAATCGCATTTTACAATCACAACGTCTTCCGCCAGCAGCTGTAAGATGAACATTAACAAGCTGTGTGGTATTGACATCTGCACTCTAAACACGAAGTGATGAAATCACATAGGTTCAATCCACATTTGATAGAATCGTCTGTTGCCTAATGGGTTGAGAGGCTCTCGCGGGTTTCTTCCAGGCATTAAGATCGTTTCCTTCTTCCATGAACTTTTGCATGCTTTTGTTATAAGTCGAATACATTTGAGGACGTTGTTGAAAGCAAATAATGTGGATAAAACACGTAAATCCATGAAATGTGCAAAACTGTGACAAAATATAGCCGATGAATGGCTTCACGTAGCGCCTGTTATCTTTCAGGGCCTTTTTGTATAAAACTTTTTAGTGTTAGATAACTGATTATTAAAAAAATAAACGAATAGACTTATAACTGTTTCCTTTCGGATGACATGTTTTGTGTATGTATTTTCTGACAATAAGTCAGCCATGACTTTACCCAAAATCTCACTGTATACAGTAATGTCATGCCAAGTTCATGCCAAACGCTTTTGCACAAATATGTTCTACGTGTCACACCAGACCATTTTATTTTCTTTTTTATTGCTTTTAGTTTTTAATTTTTGTAGCGCAATTTTCAGTATTACTGAAGATTTCAGTATTACAAAGGACATGTAAGTCCAGAATTGCGAGAACTTGTACAAGATACGGGATGTCCGAGTGGTTTCTTCTAGTGTGGTTATAATATGAGGTGTTTTGGGGTTGTTGTTTTTTTTATTTTGGCTATTTTGGCAGATTTCTATATAAAAAATGGGGTTGGAATTGTAGAACTGAATTGTGTGTAGGGTTCACTGACATCGTACAGAAAGACCTGGACAGGGAGAAATTTGTGACATTAAACAAAGTTTACAAGAATCACTGTTTCGATATTCTGTAACAGTCAGTGAAATGACATCGATAAGCTCTTCAATAGAATTTCACGGCAGCAGAGTAACTGCCAAAGAGTTGTTTCAAACCTTCAACGCCGCTGTTAAACTTGTTAAATTCCCATTCCCTTTTTCTCTCGCGCGTCATCCCTCTGCCTCTTACCACGTCTTATCCGTCCCCTCACCCTGCGCCTCATATTTCCCCTGTATACAAAGTAAACAGTTTTTTCGTACGTTTTCAGAGGGAAGATATCAGCCAGTGTTATAAGTTGCTGAGTAGTAGACATAAGCTATGTACGAATGCTCTTTGCTCACTTGGCAATATGATATTTCATATGTACATTTGAACCCTGGAACAAAACTCAATCTCGAATTAGAATTTCTTCTAAATTCTAGTTGAACGCACATGTAGGCCTAATGAATTCGTATTTCAAATTCAGTCGAGAAGTCGTTTTAACGGATCCGGGCAAGTCGTACAATTCTGATAGGTAAAACATTTGATTGATAAGTGTGCGCGCGCATTGTTTGCCGTTTAGGACATGCGTACCGTGAGCAGTTTTTTCAGGAAGCGTTTCATTAAATTTCTTTCACAGTCGACTGAAACGAATTAATGTGACGTTTTAGACTATTCCAAAAAGACCATAAGTTATATACAGGTACGTCTACGTTCCCGTATTTGCCAATTTCTTCATGAAATTAAAAAAAAACATATAACGATGGCAAAAAAGAATTGATGTTATCTTATTTTTTTATCTCAGCACAATGAGGCGTTCTTATTTATTATCAAACAAGTACCCTGGGGATGGTATAATGGCCATGTCTGGTTTTCTCCCACCATATAATGCTGTGACCGTCGTAAAGTTAAGTGAAACATTCTTGAATGCGAAGTGTAACAGCAATGAAATATATAAATACATATTGGTCAGGTAAATTCTCATGTCAAACAGACTCTGATTCACTCACGACATCCAGTCTGCCATCGTATAAGTGAAAAAAATCTTACATTGTGTATTTGACGTTAAACAACAATTAATCAGATTCTGGTTTGGAGTAAAGGCCTTGCTCTCGCTGTACCTTGCGCACAAAGGGATGTTGTCGCAGCAGATGAACCTTTTAACGATGAGGTTGCAAGTTCGATTCCAGCTCTTGCTGGTTCTGTTTTGTCTGAATATAGGCAGGTTTTTGCCAGGTAGCTCTTGGCGTTTTGCTCCTGGCACTACGGTTTCTTGGTTTCTACGTATTACTGGAAACATTCTTGATTAAGATGTTAAATTCCAATCAGTAACCTAACTAATTGATGGTGGAAATGTTAAGTATTATTGGTGGCGGAAATGTTAAGTACTATTGGTGGCGGAAATGTTAAGTATCATTGGTGGCGGAAATGTTAAGTACTATCGTTCACTCTATGTTTGCAAATAGAGTGGTTTCAAATCCGGCCTTTAACAGCTGATTTGCAGAGCCATAACGCTCGTACTGCCCTCTATTTCGTTTGCGGCCGTTCGATGAAAACCACTTGTCTTTCACCGTTTTGGTGGGGATGTGAGTGAGTGAGTGCTTAGGGTTTAACGCCGTACTTAACGGTTGTTCAGTCATATGACGACGAGGAATGGAATATTTCTAGTTCACAGCATGAGGCTCAAACCCACATCATGCCGTTCAAATATGTATGTATGTATGCTTGGGTTTTATCCGTCGTACTCAACAATTTTTCAGATATGTAAAGTCGTGGAGTCCTTAGAGTGCACATATATATGCTGTGTCTCCTTGTGGCAGGTTGACTCCATGCCACCAAAATGCTTCCGTCACTGGAACATCATGTAGAATACACCAGACCTAACACTGCATCCAGTCACATTACACTGACACCGGGCCGACCAGTTCTGTTTCCATGCTCTAACCACTTAATGCTGAGCGCAAAAGAGGCAGCAACAAGTATCATTTCCAAAGACTTTGACATGACCTGACACGGGCATGAGCCTAGATCTCCCAGCTTCGAGGTGGACGCTCCAACCACTAGACCAGCGAGGCAGTCTGCTGTCTACATCACATGCCGGAAGCTCTCAAGTTCCGTCAGCCATAAAACTGACCGTCATCGTGTATTTATTTGATTGGTGTTTTACGTTGTACTCAAGAATATTCCACTCATACGACGGCCGTCAGCGTTGTGGTGGGAGGAAAAGGACAGAGCCCGGTGGAAACGCTCGATCATCCGCAGGACAGACCTTCCCACGTACGGCCGGAGAAGAAGCCAGCATCAGTTGGACCTGAAACCACAGCGCCGTCATCGTGAAAGTGAAAATTTGTGTCGACGGCTTATGGTCACATGGGCCCATTTGCACGAAGCCCTCTTAGTGTTAATATCACGTAACTACCATGGCTACCAGCACTGTAGGTATGGTAGCTTCGTGCTCGTAACGTTGTCTTTCATGTTCTTGACAGCTGTGAAGAGACTAACCACAAGCCAATGTTTAGGTACAACGTAGTTAAGACAGAAATAGCCTTTATTTTTTGCAGTATCTGTAGCACCACGTGAAACCACGAGTAAATTAAACGATCCTTCCCCGACCTCTTAGTGGGTTGGAGTGGCTACGAAGGACAGGTATGAAGGACTAAAGGAAGCTGGCACTTTTGTACGTGACCAATTATCGCACTCCCCTGCAACTACGTTATTGATCTCTAATCGATTTTCATGTCCAGCGATATGTCACCACCTTCCCACGTCTTCGAGCGAAAGCAGATGTGGTGAAGCACTTCAGCACACTACAGCATTTTAAACCTCGCCGTGGATCCTTACCTCAGAGTGTATCGGTCTTGAATTTGGCATCTGATGAAGTTGGCAGGTTGCCAAAGATGTACGATAGCGAAGGCGTATACTCAATTCCAATGGATATACTCATTCCGACTTCTTGTACAGAATGTAAATTAACAAAAATCGTGAACACGCTAAAACTAATTGTTGACTGATTTTTCTTCAGTTTTTAGAACATTACGTCTGAACAGCACGAACTTTCCCAACACTTGTTTTGCATTTATTGTCATTACCACAATGTTCGGATTCTACGGTCATTATCATGATGTATGGATTCAATGGACATTACCATGATGTGTAGATTCTGAACATCATTCACCAGTCACATGCTGAAGCATACGATGTCATGGCTTCTCACCTTATGGACTGAATCATTGGTTTCCTGTTGAAGGGCAAGCATGGGCACGGGTTTATTTCCCTGTAGGAATGCTGAGGTCCATCAACGGCCTTCATTGCTTTTTGCAACGTTTGCTCCTTGGCTTGTTGATATTGTTGGAATTTGTTTTATTGAATAAGCGGGTACTATGCTGACATAACGTTTTAAGTCATTCACGACACCCTGGGGTGTCTCTTTGCCATCACCCATCTGTCTTTCGCGTGAAACGATTGGCTCATTAGACCTAGTTCATGACCCTTCACATCCAGACTCCCTCCTCAGGCTTTCGTCGCCTCTGAGAGATGATTCTAACATTTTCCATTCTCTAGTGTTCAGCTAATGCATCGCGAGGACAAAAAGTCTGTGGAATACACGATACGGAGAAATCTCTACGTAATCTGCATTTTCTGTTCTCATCTGGACACGGAGTAGGGCCTGAAAGTGGATTCTGTTATCTTTTTATCTTTGGTGTAACTCTCATACGAATCTGCGTAAAAACATGCCATTAAACCATAAATATGATATTGTCCGTAAATCCGGTTCTGCAACTTTTTACCAATGTATGGTGGCCGTCAAGTGGATGCCAGGATTCCATGGTGACGTTGTGAAAGTGATGTTTCATTGCACGAGTACTGGGTCTTTTCAAGAAGCTGTGTACAGTAGGTCTGTGATCAACCTTGCATGGTAGACCTACAAGGTTCCACTCATCGTGACAAACACTTCCTGGTCTAGTTAACCGTGTACGATTACCTACTCACACTTTGAATCGTTGCCGCGGAGCGATGTATCGGACGTGGTTGTCGAACACAACAGAATTGCTGAAGGATTGCCGGCCTATATACGAGCTCAGAGCTGAGACAGAGGAACTTCGACGAAATTTGTACACGGACTTTATAGAGCTTGGAGAAAAAAATTAGCATGCGAAAAGGGCTCCAGAAACTAGCACTACAAAGCGGTCGTACCTTGGAGAGGTGTTAACTCACGCCCTTGTGTACTAAACTGTTGGTAAGTTTGTGTATTTGCAAGTGAGCCTGTGTGTGCGTGTGCGTGTGCGTGTGCGGGTGTGTGCGCGATACCCTGACTGAATGAGGGAGTTAAGGATTTGCTCTCGCGGCAATTAATCCTCTTTTTACCTGTCTTTGAGATCCTGTGTTTAAATCCCGCTAGAACCAATGTGCAGCACAATGACGCTTACACCGATGCGATCTCCCCAAATTCAGGTGTGGCGTCCGATGCGGCCGTACATTGATAGGTCCGCTAGCAACTTGCCGATGGCCTTTGGGTTTCCTCCGAGCAATAACACTTGCCACCGTCCTATAATTGGAATGATTTTGACTACACACGGCGTGAAACTCGAATCAAATAGGTAAATAAATAAATAAATCTAGCCAGTTTTCGCCGGTTTGGCTGCGTGGGAATGTCTGCCACAAACCTATGAATAGTCAGGGCTTTCTGTCCGCCAACTATGATGATGGCCGCCGTTGTATAAGGGAAATATTCTTGAGCACGGCACAAAACACCAGTGGCATAAATAAAATAAATAAATAGCGTTTAATAAGTTATGAATGCTCCTGCCCAGCTCCCAAAGTCAATACACATTTCTAAGCTAGAATAATAATACTAATGGAGGTATCTTCGCGAACGCAAATTTCAAATTTCATCAATTAGATGCGTTCACGTCATCATTGTTATCACTGAAACCACGAAGACGACTATCAATCTGAAACTGTATAGACCAATTCTTTCCATACTTGCAAATGATCAGTGTTTTTAATGATTTCAGACGTTTGAATTAATACAAATTCCAATTACGAAGTGAACGACCAATTATAAATGTGACGTCCTAAAAAATGTTCATGTTAGACGCCAACCAAAAGTTTTATCGGCTATTATAATCACGTTTATGTCCCGGGAGATCTCAGAGGTGTCTTTCTTTTTCGCGCCAGTCCAGGTTATTCATGTTAAATTTATTCATGTTTAAATTATTCATTTATGCGTATATGTACAAACATACACACCCAGGTGAACACACGGATTGGTAAAGCATGCCAGTATATCTGACTGAAAATCTGTTCTAGACTGCACTTTATTGTCCTATGTTACTAGCCCTATGACACCTAATCCCCTTTTTCCCCTCATATTTTGGAAAATTGTTTTGGGCGGTGGAACAATATTCATTTTTCATTTTCATCATATCTGGCCAGATTTTATGATGTAATCTTATCCTATGTGACAGTTTCTTGCAAATAAATGAAACAATGAGTTCCGATGTGAGGGATGAGATGACCCGTGGGCGTTGACAGGAAACAAGGGAACGAGTGAATCAATTATTAGATACAGAATGTTCAGTTCACAGATTGTTTCTCTTTTCAAGAAGTCATTTAGCTTCTAAGCCAGTTTCCTTGTGTCCACAAATAAAAATACCTGTGAATCAGACGTACTGCAGGTAAATAGGGGTAAAGTATAATTCATGTCAGGGAATTGAGTGGAAATTTTGGTGATCATTACTGTTTCATATATCCGTACGTAGGATAGGCCTGCTTGACCTGTTAGGGTTTGACGAGTCCAGCACCTGTACAACCTGAACTAACTCCCGTGAGACAAGAATAACAAGCACTGACTATACGTATAGAGGGCTAAAACACCTTTCGGTTACCATGGTTACAACCAATTACTCCATTGGATTAATTGGCGTGGAACGATGTTGTTAATTCAGTTACACCGCGCCATGTAGACGTGAATCCGGCTACAATGATAGAAAATGCGTTTATGTGCAGCCTATATGCGTGTCCCCAGTCAACAATAATATCCTGGGAGTCATGTGAATTGACTTCCACTTTCTCAACATCTGTGGAATCACCTCGTACACTGGATGGCTAAAAACATGTTTTCACGTAAGTTACTTGTTCTGAACGATGCTATATTTTTAACGGCGTGTGGGACGTGCGGTTCGTTTGTTGTAGGTTACAGAGTCCTCTGACAAACACGTTTGTAAATCATGTTGTTGTGTAAAGTTTCTGAGTAAATGTTTTCGCCTGCAAGCCCTATAGAAGCTAGAAAGGTTCATTTACGACACAAAAACCTGCGAGAGTTCCGAGTTTTATGGAATGATTCGAGGCCTATAGGTATGATTTTCTATAAGATAATTACCTGCTATATAAGAATATATGCAGGTTTAATTCATGTTTAGGAAGTGTACCCTGCATATTTGGGCTTTTTGTTAGATTTTAAGATTTTTTGGTAATTTTGTGACATAACGTGTGAAATGGATTTTATAATTACTCATCAAACAGAATTTATTTCCGTGTCATTTATGACCGTTCTACAAAGTGTGCCCAGGGTAAGAATAGTAAATTGATTTTGACGAATGTGCAATCGATAATGTCCATTTGGGTTCTCAGTGTGTAAAAATCAGGAACGTAGGTCTTTGTGTTACGTTTCAAGAAGACTTGTAAAACAATATATGTCGAATCTTCCAGTAAATCCCTATATAGAACCTATCAAGTAGCACTTTCAAAGTTTTGCTTTGTTAGTCTTTCGGCTAAAACCAACTGGTGTTCCAAATGAAGAAAGCGGTGAGGACAACCATATATCACCCGCTTGTGGTGGAAGCGTTCATTCAACATGACATTCAACCCAATACATGCATAATACCTCGACCCTAACATTCTGATTTGTATTTATTTATTTATTTGATCGATGTTTTACGCCGTACTCAAGAATATTTCATTCACACGACGGCCACCAGTATTATGGTGGATGGAAACCGGGCAGATCCAGGGGGAAACCCATCCGCACGTTGTTGGCAGACCTTCCCAGGTACAACTGGAGAGGAAGCCAGCGTGAGCTTGGCTTGAAACCTCACAGCGATCGCATTTGCGAGAGGCTCCTGGATCGTTTGGCTGCACTAACGCGCTAACACCCCGCTCCCCCCGCCACCTTCGCCACTGTGGCACCCTTGTGACGAGTAGGTTGAGGTCATGTTGTTTTTAGCTCCACTGGTCGAAGACCAGACGAGGTTATGTATTAGCAAATTGTCCAGCGTTCGTCCGTCCGTCTGTCTGTCTGGCGTCTGTTAACTTTTGATTCAAAACGCTACTCCTCCTACAGTTTTTGTCCGATTTCAAGGATACTTAGTTCAAGTTTAGACGACTTCAAGATACATAATTCGTAGTATCGATATTCCATTTCGGTGATCGTTTGTCCGTCTGTCTGTTCATGTCAACATTTCCTTTAAAACACCACTACTCTTACAGTTTTTGTACGATTTCAACGAAACTTGGTCAAAGTTTGGACTACAGCCAGGTACATAATTCGTAGTATCGATTTTCCATTGGTTGTCCGTAATTGACCCTTTAAGTTAAATAAATATTACGTCACCTCTAAATACTGCTTAAAATGATTAAACAAACACACAATTACAACCGCAGGATTACAAAACTGCCAGAGTTGTTTTCCTGTACCATGTTTTGGCTGGCCAGGCGGTGTCGGTTCTGGCAGCAGTAGATCACAGGCACAGTCTCTCCCTTATAGAGCCCTTATATCTGTTTATTTTCTTTACTTTACCTTTCACCATCGCTCCAGTGAACATTGCTAGCCTGCAGATAAATGCCTAACATTTTTCAAAACACCCCTTTGAATGAAATGCTATGGTCATGTTGTCCTTGCTATAAATATTGGACAAAGGTCTCTTGAGTCGTACCACTTTCACCCAAGGAGTGTTTTTAATGCAGGCGTGCATTGTACCGACATGTAGCAGTCTTTATAGGTTCAAATCTAGTTAAATCCATCTAGTCTTTTCACTCTCTCTTTTTGAGGGGGGGGGGAGAAAGAGATTAAATTTATTTGCCACTGAAGACTAGTCCTAGCATTCTGGCGTTCTAATCCAGTCCATTTCATATCATTTCCTCACGGAAATTTGTCCCCACAGTTATTATTGTTCAACTTGACCTATTTTTGACGCCATGTTACCATGAATAGAATGTGTTGACATTTCATTTTCTCGAGTACGGTGTGCGCGATTGAGCTGAAATTTACAATGCAGATAGAACACTTTGGGGATAGTTAACCTTACAAAAATCGTTTTCATATGTTGAAAATTGTGGAAATGCACTGATTACCAAAGTTGTCACGTGAAGAAAGTTTTTGAACTTAAATATTTTAACTGTTACCTGATGTAGTTTGATGTCCTGGTAAGAAATCTGATCTTATTTATTTCCTGCGATGTATACTTTTAACTCAAATTACGATCAAATTTCGAAAAAGTGCAGTTTTCCCTTTATTTGAAAGTGACAGAAAACCGTTACAGCTAATATGCTGAAAATTTCGGAGTGCGGAAAAACAGAAATTCCCACATATTTAGAGGTCACGTCATAGGAAACCGTTACAGTTGTAAAGCTGAAAATCGCTGCGTGCAGTTTACCATGAGAAAGGAAATGATCCTTGCTACACTGTGTTCTTTATATCGTCTGTTATGGGCTATGAGCAAAGGATCAAAGCTGCATTGCTTCCACACTGTTGTTTAGTGGTAAGCCCATGGTATGTGATACCTGACAGTCATTGGTTCAAATCCAGTTCATTCTTCTTCGATCTTTTCAGTTTTTTTCTCTTTTTTATTACCATGAAGTTATCATGGGGCTACCAGATATGATAAATTGTAATAACTTTAACTCCGTCAACGTTGTTGGATAACAGCTTTAAGTTTTGTAATAGACTCTGTGATAATTTTGTGCCAACCAGCAGAGCTATTGCCTCACCAGAGACTCTGGTTAGTATGCCTGGAGAACAGTCACGCCGTATGCACTGTAAATTTAAGTTTGAATGGAGCGCGATCTTGCACTCGATTGGTCAAGACGTGAAAGACAAACTAGCGTACATCACTTCTTCTGTCTCGTTTGCTTCCGCCTCCAGCTCTTGTAAAAACGCACAAATGCCTAAGAATCAAACTTCGACAATTGTTTTGCAAAATAGTGTAGTCCAACAAGCCAAAAACACCGAACGAAAAAACCCACAAAAAAAAAACAACAAAGTAGGTCAGCCAACAGAAAGAGAAGAACGTCTGTGTAAAAATTGCAGCTCTCGTCCCGAACTAAATAGATTCTATTTTAACCCAAGTGGGCCCTTGTCACGACCCAAATTGACTTTTGTTCTGACCCAGACTATATCTTGTCCGAATCCAAAGCTAATTTTGTCCCGAAACAAATGGATTCCTCTCTCCTGATCCAAATAGGCCACTCTCCCGCCCCAAATCGATCCTCTTTCCTGATCCAAATGGGCTACTCTTCCAACACAAATCGATTCCTCTCTAAATGAGCCGCTCTCCCGACAGAAATCGATTCCTCTCTCCTGATCCAAATGGGCCACTCTTATGACACAAATGGGTTCCTCTCTCCCGACACAGATGGGCCCCTTTACCGATCCAAATGGGCCACTCTCCTGACACAAAAGACTCTCTCTCTCCATCGACCCAAGTGGATTCCCCTCTCCCTACATAAATGAGGTCCTCTCCCGATCCAAATGGACCACTCTCCCGACACAAATGGGCTCCATTGCAATTTACTAGACGTCACTGCTCGACCAGAATGTCCCAGAACGTCATGTCTTCGTCAGATTTAATAAACACTTCCTGACAAAGGTATTGTATCACATCCAACAAACACTTCCTAACAAAGGTATTGCATCACATCCAACAGACACTTCCTGACAAAGGTATTGTATCACATTCAACAAACACTTCCTGACAAAGGTATTGTGTCACATTCAACAAACACTTCCTAACAAAGGTATTGCATCACATCCAACAGACACTTCCTGACAAAGGTATTGTATCACATCCAACAAACACTTCCTAACAAAGGTATTGCATCACATCCAACAGACACTTCCCGACAAAGGTATTGCATCACATCCAACAGACACTTCCCGACAAAGGTATTGCATCACATCCAACAGACACTTCCCGACAAAGGTATTGCATCACATCCAACAGACACTTCCCGACAAAGGTATTGTATCACATTCAACAAACACTTCCAGAAATCAATCTATTTCTCAGTAAGGTAAAATCTGGTCGCCAAAAATAATACAGCAAATATTAGAATTACGTGGCACGGACACTTTCTCCTGTTCTTCCATTTGTGCTTTTTTTAGTGTGTCAGCAAAATAAACAAATGTCTAATGAAAAGTAGTGATCGATGTTATATACTCAAGCCCGTGTGCACCCGAAGTAAGTGACAGTCCATTAATTGCAAGAGTATTAATTATTTACACATTTATTCTTGCCCGCAGGCTGTGTTCCGGGATACTATACTAAAAAGTCTTATTTTTATGGTATATGTCAATCGTGTATACTCGTTTAATTATTAAAATTGTCTCCACTACCCACATTCACGACAAAAATGCCCCCTTCGTTCACACCCAGACACGGGGCATGACCCCTGTCCTACATCCACACAATTACATCAAACAATCAGCTCAACAATGTAAAAATAAATATCAGACAATATCATTAGATGTTTTTCACAAAAGGCTTGCCGGTTGTTGAAGACCAGTTGTTCACCAACATAAAGTGTAGTGAAGGTAACTTTGTTATCATTTTTTGTCCTTTTTCTGTTGCAGAAAAACGATCCCTTTGTCTCCCAAATACCATTGTGACCTGGGGAATTTGACAGTAAAGACACGATACAAAAAGTAGAAACAGAATTAATGTAGATTATCGGACAATAACGGCGATAAATAAAAACAAATGGAATGCATTTATCACGATGTTTTTGTTGTGTTCCAGATGGAAAGAGTAAGTTCCCTCGATCTACGTTTCGATGCGGAACTATTGTATGATGCGGGACTGTTGTATGATACGAAACTGTTGCATGGTGCGGGATTTCTCTACGTATTATATTGGATTTACGTCTTATGGCTCTGCCGTGGCGTTACACTACGTATCATTGTTTGTTTTAGACTGCCTTTGTCGTGTTTATGGTGTTTATTCGTGTTTATTTGCTTAGGCAGTGGATATGTTACGGATTAACAGGGCAATTTCCTTTGTGCACGAGGTGTTGATGGCTTCCATTTATAGCCACAATAACCGAATCACAAGCGCCGGGCAAGAGTTATTAGAAGGTTTAAAATGCTTTTGTAATAGACGCCGGAATACATCCTGGTCATTGAGAAATGACATACCTGGTTACTGGACAAGCGTCATGGTTGTTTGGATTTGTCAAGAGCTGTATCTTTCCACGTGCTAAACGAACTAGGAATGGGCTCAGTCAGTGGCTAGAAATGCCACCTCATTCGCTGGATTGCTTTATGCCACTGCATAGTCAAGGACGTGTTTCAAAAGTATGTATCTGAGAAATGCAAGGTGGGTTATCCCACCATGAACGATGAACACGAAAATCCATTAGTGTTATAGGCTACCATCTAAAGTAATTACAGAAATGTCAGTCTGACTCAATGACAGAAGTGGATATCAGAGAATTTTTGTCGAAATCAGAAAATTGTTATTGCAAGGTCTTCAGCAAATGAGAGGCAGACAAATAGAACTGATCGATAACCAGCTAGTATTCATCTACAGGTACGATGTATTGATTTCCAAGCAAACTGTTTTCGCGGTCGTCTCCGGCCAATGAGATTTGCATACCGCGCGTGGGAAAAAAAAAACCCTACCGCAACTCTGTAGTAATGAAATAATTTTTTTTTCCCAGAGTCAGTTGTGTTGTTATGCACATACCACAGTTAGCCTCACTTCCAGCACTGCACCCACGCCACGTTGGTTCATAGAAACGAAGCGGCGCAATAGGACTGGATATCATCAGGCGATGCAGTAAACTGGGCTGTAGTACAAAACAGCTGGATGTACACGGTTTGGATGCAGATCAAGGGTTGTGTTACTCATTACTTGCAATTTGACTTTAGCACAATCGCTGCACAGCTGGGAATACTGGTTGAATCTGGTGCGTGAAACCTCTGCTTTCTGTCGCTCGTGATTTCAAGCAGTTCAACTTTCACACCTAAAGTGATCACAATCAGTTCAACTCCACAGCTAACGTGATTTCAAGCAGTTCATCCTCACGGCTAACGGATTATTCATCGTCAAGGACAAATCGTATGGTTTAGAGCTTGCGGTGGTATCCTGTATTCGAAATTAAAGGATTTCCCCATGCAATGACAAACTGATGAGAAACAAAAAACAATTGTGGTGAAATCTTGCATTCGACTTCAAGTGCTATTCGATCAGATGTTCCCTTGTCCAAAAATAAAAAAGGGATCGTACCTTATTATTGCTCGACCTCGTTTGTGGCCTTCGGAAAGGACAAGAACCTACTTCTAGTGAGTTTGCTGACGTTCCATTCTGTGAGGGGTGTAAAGAATTTCAATCAAAGCAAAAGAACCCCACGGCGCCAGAGGCATTGCATCTATCTTGTTCTCATTAAAAGGTCCCGTGATTCTTAAAATAGTGTCATCTACTAGGATGAGAAACTCCGCGGTGGATTTTGCAGCCGTACAAACCTCTGCTGGGTGTAACTATCTGCATGGAACAGTCGTGGTAAGCACACTACAAAGCGTGGTTAGCCATTAGGTCAGATCGACAGATAAACCTTAAGAGTCCGTCTGACAATTGACTTCCACTGCTTGAACTTTCGTCTGCCAAAATGAACCGTTTCTTGGGGACATGATTGATAATTTCACGGCCCTCTTCGGTTGGGGTCTACATAACGGAAATGCTACTGTTGCTAACGCAACATTGCAACAAACTGGTGGCCGAGCCAATCCAGAAGACCAGGTCTTCGCGGCCATTTTGGTCATGATCTGTGGTACCACGCTGTTCTTCAATTCCTCTCTCATTTACATCATCGCTCGCACGAAGGCTCTTCACACCAGCACCAACTGCTTCATCGTGTCCATGACTTCGAGTGATCTCTTGGTCGGCGCATGCGTGATGCCGGTCGCCGTCGCCTGTCGTCTGCAACAAGGATGGATTTTCACAGCGGCGTTTTGCCAAGCGACTGGCGTGATTAACTCAGTGGGGAGTTCCGTGACTATTCTCAGCATGACGGGAGTAGCCATTGACCGGTACGTGGCTGTGTCGAGACCGTTGAAATACAGCAACATCATGGACCCGGTATCAACTGGCGCCATGTTGGTGGTCATTTGGCTACAGAGCCTCACTTTCGCATTTATTCCAGTTTTCCGTGTAGGTACGTATGGATATGACGGACACATGTCCACGTGCTCGTTACGCCTGGATAGCCACAGCGGATTCTTTTACACAAAGTTTGTGGCTTGTGTTCTGCTGCCCTGTGTTGTTATCTTTGTGACATTGTTGTTGATTTTTAAGGCGGCCAAAAGCCACCATCGGATATTCACGGCGCTCCCTCTGCCGTTCACCATGTCATTGACTGGAACGCCCTCTGTCGTGAACTACAAGAGAAGCACTGTGAAAGCTATGCGGGCATTAGTTTTTATTGTTGTCAGCTATGTTGTTTTATGGACTCCATACACCATTTTAGCCGCGCTTCAGCTGCAAGATATACCATCTGCGCCTACGCAGCTGCTATTAACTTCCGGTTTGCTGTCCTATGCAAGTTCGGCCGTTAACCCGTTGATCATTACTGCGCTGAACAAAAAATTCAAGGAAAAATTATTAGACATGATTTGTTGTCACAAAATTTGTTGCCACAAGAACAACCTTGTAGGTCCTGGACATTCAGAAAGACAAACTCACGTGACCGCCATGCCTAGCAACTACGATACACGCGCAAGTCGCAGCCACGTGATTTCACAGGAGAATGAAACCGGCCCTAGGCTTATAGTGAGACAATTCACTAAACCAATCGTCAGACTCCAACCTCCCACCCCAACACATCGCGCGAGACGTCAGAATTTAAACCCCTAAGTTTACCTGCAGTGTCACAACCCGAACAACACAATCCCAACCAACACTCCCAATCGGGCCCCACACAGTTTTAGTGTGGGCTGAGTGGGCACAAGTGGGCTAGGGTTCTGGGTGGACTTTGGAATGGCATCTGCATGGGTCCCATTCGCGGCTGCCACGGATGACCACAACCCGGGCAAGCCTCATTTAAACCATCATAAACATATCTAGCCCAACTGGGACACGTTTTTGGCCCATTTTCAACCCTTTCTGGGCTAGCCCAGCTGGGGTCCTCGTGAAAGCATGCGTCAAAATTAAAAGGGACCCGATCAGAGCCAATTTGTAGCCCGCTTTGGCCCCACCCGATTGGTGTCTTAACGGAAAGACCCCCACAAACACGAAGTTATGGTAAGTGAAGAGGCCATTAAAAACTGTACGTGAAAATACCTTCACTGCTATTTTAAGATTTTGTTTGCACCAAATTAAATGCAGTCAAATGTTTTGATTGTATGGTGAGATTTATGGGCTTTACTGATAATGTGTGGCAACAGTGACGTCACGCCGACATTTCTCTGGCCCTGAAACAGAACTATTAGCTTTTCCATACACACCCACACATTGCAGAAGTATGGTTCACAAGAACTTCAATCAGAGTTGAACATAAAGGTGTACAAACAGTTTTGTGACGCCACTGTTCGTACGTAATCAACATGGTCATGAAATCCACAGTACAATCAAAACATTCGACAGCGTTTAATCTGGTGGAAACAAACTCTTCAAAACGTCAGTGAAAGTATTTTCAGATACAGCTTTAATTGTCTTTTTACTCATTCTAATTTCAAGTTTGCGAGGTCTTTCCCTTTAACGATATTGTCGAGAACTCTTCACTTTAATGATGACGGTAAATGATATGGTCGGTGGAAACTGGAGTGTCCGGAATTGAAATGTAGTCAGCAAATCAATTAGGGAAGACAAATAAAGGCGGAATACGGGGGCTTTTGTGTAACAGAAATGTTACATTTACAAATGTATTTTACACTGGACAAAGTTGTAAAATGTTTCATGGCAGTTTACATTTTATGCCCGTGTAACCATTTGACCATAAAACCTGTTTGTATATAAAAGTTATGTGTCATTCTTTGGTTTTTTGGTTTTTGTTTTTGTTTTTTTTTTTGGGGGGGGGGGCTTTCCATAGGTAATAATTTATACGATGTTACTCCTTTCTTGGCCCACATGAATCTGAATAAGCACGGCTCATTATGACGTCATTACATTTGCAATAGCATGTGGGTCCTTACTGTGACAGAGAACAGCTGACTTGCAAGGGTTTTTGTCCACAAAGCCATTTCTGACTCAAGTCAACATATAAAATACGATTTTTAGAAGAGTTCTGTTTTTGAGCCTTAGAAATTCAAGCAGCGGTCATCTCATCTATGATTAAAGGGACATGGTCACCCAAATAGTAGCTATTTTATTACAGAATGTCATGAGTATTAGGCATTTTTCTGCAGAGGTAAAAGCTACAAGCTTTTCGTTAATCCCACCACCATTGTACGTTAAGTGAATGTTTAAAAATAATGTTTAAAAATAACAAAAAAATGAAAACTAAAAAGTGTGCCAGAATATTCAAATTTGGATGGCTGTGAATTCTGTGGAAATGGAGCATGCACACAGGTAGACTTCATATGTAAACAAACGTGGCTGATAACACACGTAAGAGGAAGACTTACGACCAAAAAGAGGCGTAAAAGAGAGTTCCGCGGGTTGACAAGCAAGCCCGCGAGTTGTAATTAGTGGCCGGTACTGCTCGATAGGTTGGTACAAATGTTGCTGTTGCTGTTGTGGCGGTGTTAAACCTCGAACAGACACACGCCTTTGATTCAGAGTTTAATGAGAAGATTTTTGGTAACATTCCTCTCAATGCCGTTTAAGCCGCTATACTCTACATGCATCTGTGAGTATCAAAATTCGAAATTATCCGAGTTCCTGTAGCCAATATGGAAAGGTCCCGAACGCCTGTAGTCCTTTCGGTTCAATGTTAATGAGGCAAAATGACCCGACCTCTTTGTGTTGAATTCGAATAACGGCTGGATTTCTCCGGGCTCGTACAAGCAAACATACTCAACAAATATATTTAATTTCAACATGACAGATTTAGTGTATGATGGAACTTCAAACCTTAGTTCAGACGTTACAGTCAGAATTTGTTTAAAAATCCAAATTTTGGAGGGACCATGACTCTGTAGTGAAGACAAGTATTAAAATTTGAACTTCCCGTATCGGAAGCGAAGCATTGTAATGCAGTTTTACATTTTAACTGAAGTGAGAATTAGCTTCCTGGAATCGATCTCCTTTCAGAAATGTTGATATTATTTCAGCACCTCAGTAAAAGATAAACCCGTAACTGAGGTTAATTGACAAAACGCCGGATTCCAAGGTTTACGTGTGGCCATTTACCAGTTATAGTATCATACCGTGGTCGCTGCTCTCGCTCCGGCCGTCTATCTTACTGGTACTTAAATACTTGTCTATGTTACGTCATTTGTCTGAAATTTTGGATGAACGTCACCGTTAAGGTCAGTGTCTAGTGGTAGAGAGATCCGGTGATGCCATAATCTGGTTTGCTGACTCATTGCAGGAAGACACTAGAAAAGACGCTTGGTATATTCAGTGTCTGGTCGCATTGAGGCGACCATACTTGCACTTTCTCCAAAAAAACCCGTAACAATAAGCTAAAACGTCTTAAACATACACCATTCACAAAGCAAGCCGGAGCATGTGGGCAAATTGTCGTTGTTTGTCCTTTTTGGACTAGCTCAGCTTAAGAAGAAAGATGAAAGGTCCCCCACCCCATTAATTAGCCTTAAATGCAAAAATGAAGCACGGTTAAATAAAGAAAATCTGGCATGCAATACAATTTTTGGTTTAGGATATGTTGGTTCATAAACACATACAAACGTAACTTGCGTGCATGTTATGCGTTGTTATAATGTTTAATTCTAATCGTAGGAAATGGTTTAGAATGCGTCTCAAGCCCGCTAAGGGTCAAGAGTATAGTTCCCGGGTTTGCAAGGTATGTCTTAAGCCACCTCAATACTCGTGGAAACTTTCCTGCTGTGTTACCTTACAAGCGATCGATCTTGGCTTGTTGACATGAAAGGAAATGGCCGTCTTTATTTGATTGCTGTTGAAGGCCACGCTCAAGAAGAAACATATCACAGAGATATGACAACGCTAAGATTTATGAGAGGTAGAACCGGGAAAAACAAGTAAACCTCGCTGAAGAAGTAACAGCTGACGTACATGTAGAGCCTCAGCGGAAGAGCTCGAGATCGCAGGGGGTGGGGGTGGGGTACGGGAAGAGGGGAGAGAGACAATCACCGTGGGACAAAAGCCCTTTGTAAGAGCCTAATTATTCATTTAGATTGATTTGTATACCAAAGAATTGGCTTAAGAATAGCATATAGATGTATTCTTGTTTGCATAAACGTACAAAGAGACTTAGGTGTGTTTGAACTAAATCGTGTGTCTTTGTTGAAGGAGTGACTAAAAATAACCTTCTTTTATGATCATTTTTTTGTGTTTACATTGATGGTTTTCATCAGTGGGTAAAATAGCAAAGTGCCTAACTATTTCATCATCTACACAGATATATATATATCCATCTTCTGTGCAAAGTTCTCCGCAGATATCATTATTACGAACACAAAGCACTGATGTCTTAAACTTAAGATATACGATCTTGTCATGAAACGAGAAATATTCCATGAAGAAAGAAAACATTCAGCACGCCAAAGTTTTTCAAGCATAAATGAAATTCCCTGCTCAGGATTGAGAACGGTGGAATACTGGCTGGGCCTGTTATTGTAGGCCTCACACTATTTTCATATGACAGGCTTATTAAGTTTGTCAAGCGCCTATAATAAACGAGGAGTGATACCAGGCAGAACTCCGGACATAGAGGAAGAGACCACTTTTGATCAAAGAACATATCATAAATACCACTGTACGGAGATTTCAACGGTGTTTTTCATTAATTTGTTTTGTATCGTTTTTACAACAAACAAAAACATTCTGATTCCACTGTGTAGATTCTGTGCCGTATTGCACAGGTTGAAGTACAGTGATATCACAGATTCACATATTCTGCTAAACGTCCTGTAACTGTTGCCACATTAAATACAGATGCAGGCGTGGTAATAGATGTATATTCGGGTAGCAATCATAGGACATTGAACAGCTGAAGAACAATCTGTGACGTCACTGTGCTTCATCCTATTCAACATTGTTCAAAAAGTCAACCGCTGTACCTCAGTCTTTATTTCCATTTTTCACCGTTGTAAAATGTCAAAGCTTACTCAAAACCATATCTGAATTCTGCGCAAAACGTTTAGATGATCCATACTTTATTTAAAGGCGATCTGTTCTTTTAAAGTCCCATGGCAACCAAGCAGGGCTCGATTTAAGATAGATACATCAGCACTCTACCTGTATACTACTGGCGATATGCTTATAGCCGCAGAGCTGCAGGGAGAGCTCTAACGAAATTTTTTCAAAACGGGTTAAATTTTCGTTCAAATTACATATTTACCTATATAGCTAGAACACAGTGACTCCTTTTTTTATTAAGCAAATAGAAACCTGGGCAACTTGTCATTGTCCTTCTGTAGATATCTCTTCTGATTGGGGTCAAAATATTGTGTCGGTTCAGTCCACAGAGAGTCAAATATAATGGAATAAATGAATGAAGGATTGTGACTTAACGCCTCATCGACAATACCTCAGCCATATCGTGGCGATAAAATACAATGGAATATTTCTGGTTCACAGCATGAGGCTCAAACCCACATCATGCCGTTCAAATATGTATGTATGCTTGGGTTTTATCCATCGTACTCAACAATTTTTCAGATATATAAAGACGTGGAGTCCTTAGGGTGCATATATATTCTGTGTCCTCTTGTGGCAGGGTGATGCAATGCCGCCGAAGTGCTTCCGCAACTGTACCATCATGCCGAAGACACCAGACATGACACCCAACGCAGTCACATTATACTGACACTAGGCCGACCAGTTCTGTTTCCTTGTCCTAACCTCTCAGGTAGTGATGAGCGCAAGGTGAGGCAGCACACAAGTCCCATTTTTTAAAGTGTTTGCTATGACCCGACCCAGGATTGATCCCGGATCTACATACCCCGAAACGGACGCTCTAAGCACTATAGGCCAATGAGGGGCTCCGCCGTTCAGATATGGCTTTAACCTTTATTGAGTCGTGAGGATTAAACGGAATCGGCGGCCAGTGATGGCGCCATTCGGCCACGCATGATCGCTATACACAACCGCTCTGTTCGCCTTCAGCTGTATTCAAACACTTAAAACAAGTCATCGTGCCTGTTCTGAAAGGGAGCTGTTTACTTTGGATAGATATGGTGTCGGATATGATCGATATTTCACCTCTGTTATATGTACTTTCCTGAATGGTCGTACGATATACCACTAGACCTCTTAACATAAGAATGAGTTCAAAGCATAGTTTTATTTATTGGTAACCAAGTGTTTGAGAAGGCTGGGATTGCATGTTTTTGTTGATGTACCCATAACATGCACAAAAATGCGACCCTTTGTATTAGCTGTGGTCACAGCATTTGAGGGTTTGTTTTGTATGAATTTTAGCCTCGCTTTCGTCATTATTTGGATCATATGACGACGGATATCACCCTGTAGTAGGTCGCACCTAGGGCTGACTTATTTATGGTGCTGCCTCACTGGAAAGCCGGAGACACCAGACATGACAGTTGACCCAGTCACATTATACTGAAGCCGGAACGACGAGTACTTGGCTTGTTTCTCTTATGCTGAACATCAAGCGAGTTAGTGCCATGATGACCGATGTTAAAGTCTTAGATCGGCTATCTGCAATCGGATAAATAAGAAATTATCGCTGCACGCAGTAACGAATTTGATCGTGTTTGGGCGAATGAGATCAGCCGTGATATGTTGTTTGACCATTTTGTGGGCTGTATAAATGTTTCTTCAGTTTACAGTCACCCTGCTCGATGCGTAATAATTTTTGGAAACCTGAATAAACACCTCGGCTGGTCCTAACGCAGAATCCAGTGACAAAATACCACGTTGATCATGCTGGCACACGTCCAGCAGGTATATAGTCTTATATTCCTGTGTAAAGACCGAATGGTGATCTTCGAAAACGGCATACTGAAAAATATACGTCCGCCGATGACTACTATTTTAACTAAGTGTACTGTTCCAACTGGCCTGCTCTTGGAGTACAGGATGATCATACACATGAGGCAGCAAAGGGGACACAGACCAACTGACTCAGAAAGGAAGAAACAGGCTCCTTAGTTCCTTCGTCTCCTCTTTAAATGCGATATTCACCATCTGAACCAGCTGAGGCTTCCTTATCAATCGATTGTACGAAAGAAGCGACCTTTAACCTCGATACCATCCTTTTTAAAAATAGCAAAGTGATCTTCTACAAGAATTACGGCAATTAATTTTCAAGCTACGTTCAAAGTGATGCCTTTGCCGCTATGCATACATACGCTGTGCGAAGGTGCATTGAATCGTGCTTACCGCGCGTCTATAGAGGCTGCAGTCACGCCTAGCGCAGTATCGACAACATGCGACACAGCTAAATTTACTGGCTAACAATTGCAATAAAAAGTGTTACAATGAAATCTTGGTCTTAATTTACATCAGCAAATACAGAATTATAGGAATCTGAACTCTTATATATAGTGTTATAGATTATGTGAAGCTTTTATTATACGTGCAGGTGATACGATATACTCATATATACAAACTCTACACTCAGTGCTTTGATTTGATGAGATCAGTAAAATTTCTGGAAACCGACTGCAAAATGTGAATGTAAACCAAATTTATTCGGGGGCCTCCTTGGCTCAGTCGGTTAGTGCGCTATTGCAGCACAATAACCCGAAGCCTCCCATCAATGCGGTCGCTGTGAGTTCAAGTCCAGCTCATGCTGGCTTCCTCTCCGTGCGTAAGTGAGAAGGTCTGCCAGCAACCTGCGAATGGTCGTGGGTTTTCCCCGGGCTCTGCCCGGTTTCCTCCCACCATAATGCTGGCCTCCGTCGTATAAGTGAAATATTCTTGAGTACGGCGTAAAACACCAATCAAATAAATAAATAAACAAATCCATTCAATGCAGAAAACCTGTTGGGTACTGGCGTGTTGTGGCGATTTTCATGACAAGTCAAGTCTGTTTTCCTCTTTCATTCACAATATAGTGATACATTTATACAGTAACAATACTGTCGAGAAATATTACGATGAACTAGCCCAGGAACATCCGCGATGCTATTATATGCATTTGGGAATTTGACTGTTTAAACACTATCCTCGTTTTACGTTGATAGCCGTGAGAATAATGCTGTGTGGGCAATCAGCGGAATGGAAAATTCATGAGCAGAGACATAAAAAATAGGCTACAGTTGTCCAAAACCGTGATCGCTTGCTAAAAATAACCTATTGTAAATGACACACCACAGAAAGATCCGCCTGGTACGGAAGTAGACCAGAAGACACCCAGTATTTCCACGTACAGAAAGTGAACATCATTCAGTTGGCGGTTTGTGAAGAAAGAATGAAATTATCGACCGTCTGTCTTCGTAGGTACAATTCGGTCTTTATTTTCACAATTGGCCACATTAAATGTCTGTATTGATTGAATGATCATGTATAGTTCGGTCGTGTGTCAGTTCGGACAAAGGTGTTTTAAAGAATAAAACCACACATTGTCCATTCATCGCTTCGTCAACTCATTACTAAATACACATAGCTAGCTAACAGAGAAGGTAATGGCCGGAAATTCGATGCGAGGTCGATCGCTTACAGCGGAAATTGTCGATCATTGCCGATTGTTGTGTGTACGGGCGCGTTTACTGTTCCTAAGGCATTGCCCATCCAAATAAACTACCTATTGTTCCTTGTGTTTTATACAGGTAGGCACTCCTTGTCTGTGCCCCGAGATGTCGATTGAGGCATAAGGCGACAGGTAAGCTGTGTTTTAAATTACAGGTGTTTCCTCGTAAGTTTACTTACAATGGCTGTATATCAGGTAAATACTACTCCAAAAATATCTCTAAAAACAATTTGTATAGCCAAACACAAGGTCACTTTCTGCTCTTTATGGATCTGAATAATTTTACACTACAGAGTACAGTTTTTATGTTGTACGCAAAAGGCTACGCTTATATATATATATATATATATATGTTATACATAACTTTAATTATGTTAAATCCAATAACATAATAATAATAATATAATGGTAGATTAACACTTTCTATAAAGCAGGCCGCCGTCGTATAAGTGAATACGGTGTAAAACACCAATCGAATAAATAAATAAATAAACATGATTAACACTTTCCAAATCTGTTCGAATTCACCGCTTCAAAAATCCTTACACATTATCTTATGTCAAATTTACACATATATGGGTGTTATGTGCGATATTCTAAATGCTACAAACCTTGTAGTCTGTCATTATGTCGTGCAGAAATGGCCAATGTAATCGTAACATTTTCAGATGTTTCTTCAGAAAAGTCGTTCTTTGCCGATTACGAATGAACACTTTGAAAATGTTGACATTTTAACCTGTGCGTTGTAAGATTGATGCATTCAAACTCTGAGATTAAACTTCAGGTGAAGATAATTCTTAAGGTCCCCACCTTATTTTCGCTAATTGGGATTCCCGCGCTGTTAGATGTCAACATTTGTTACAAGTTCGAATCCAGCTCTCGGTTTTTTCGGTTGCGGCTTTGGGTCAGGGAGATTGTCGCTTACCTGTAAGTTATAAGGTGCGATAGTTACCCCCGGGGCATATAATCCACGCATAAACCTGAGTAGCAAGGGAAACATCGTGAGTACAGTATCACATGTAACCTACGACAGGGCTTTGGCCCAATGGTTAAGGCGGCTGATTTCAATCCTATGTGATTACCCTTTTACCAGACAATCCTTAGGCATGACAATACCCCTACGTAACAATAATCCTGTGCGAAAATGTTCTTCCATGACTGTCATCCTGCGTGACGATGTTCTTGTGTGACCAACCCTTCTTCGTGGTAAACTTCCTGTAAGACATACTCATGCGTGACAATCATCCTATGTGACACACTTGCTGCGTTAAAACTTTCCGTGTGGCAGCCTTCCTCTGTCACAATCCCTCTACGTTACAAACCTCGTGCGTGACCAACCCTCTATATGATAAACCTTCTGTGTGACAAACCTGCTGTGTTAAAGCTTCTGATGTGAGAGCAGTCCTGTGTGACAATCCCTCAGGGTGACAAGGTCCCTACTTGACAAACCTCCTGGCTCATAAGACTCCTACTCGAAAAGCCTCCAATGTGACAATCCCAGTGCGTGACAAGCCTGCTGTGTTATTAAAATCCTATAGAATCTATATATTTTTCGATATGACATAATTATTGAAAAAGTAAAACCGGTGCACGCCTTAGAGCGACGCTAAAGATATACATTAATGTTTAATTAATTAACAGCAACGAACCGAGAAAAAGTATTCCTTGCCTAATACACCACTTTATTCAGTGTTCAAACTATCCAGACTGGCCCAAAACAACCAGCATTCGAGTTAATACACATTGTAAAAGCCGCAGGGCTGATTATAAGATTAAAATCTTTTATACACAGCATTAGATGGATCTGCCTTTATTCACAGATGCCGTTTCAGAAACGATCTGTTTACGTGTCCTTTATTCGGGTTTCTCTTCTCACGCAAACATTGTATGCTGCTGTAAGTAACATGGCTAAGGCTGTGTATGGGATATAGGCATTAGAGTATTAAATCAGCGTAGAAATAGTATTTACGAACATGATAAATAAAACCAATTAAAATCTATACCCGCTTTCTTCTATAAGCCATACAGGAACAAGGTAATGATTAAATGGGAACAGGATGCACGTGGGCTTGTTTTAAAGCTAACATTGTTTACGTGCCAAGCCTAATTGGCTGCATTCAATACATACGCTCTTGTCATCAAACACACACGCTTATCTTACCAAAATAAACGATTTTGTCATCAAACATAACCAAACATAAACGCTTTTGTCACCAAAATAAACAATAGTGTTTCCACATTTTATGTATATAGTGTATTTAAGATATATCAAAATCCCCAACCAGAATTGCGCAATGCTGGTAATACAACTTCCACCCCATATCACCCTCACCCACACTCCTAAACTTCCAGTCCCACAAGCCCCACTACTCACATATTTGTGCATACCCGCGAATGACCTTAGCAAATGCAAACAAATGGGTCCGACCCTAATTTTGCCGTGTATAGATCACCCCCACATAAAAGCAAATAACCAGTTCGTTCCGGAAAATTTAAAACGCTGTCGGTGTAATCTGACACAATTAATGTATAGGACTTTTATGCGAACGGTATTAGAATTTCATATCGCCAATGTTCATCCAGGTGCGAACGAAAGACGAGACGAAGTTTCCTGGCGCATTGTTCCGGCTATTTAACCATGAATGCGCCGAAGGCTAATTTCTTGGCAGGTTCACCTCGTTATCCAAACACAGGAGACGCGATTCGCAAATAAATCATCCTTGACCTCGATCTTCGTGTCTCGCTGGAGAGGATGCCCGTTACGCCATCTTTAATCTCAGGGGACATGTCAGTCGAGGTCGTCACAAGTTTTAGCTGAGGTAGAGTCTGTGATTTGAACAACCATGTACACGAAACAGACTACATTTGTGTTTTTGGTACTGGTATATATAATACGTTAAAACGAAATCTAAAGCGAAAATATATGGCTTAAGGGAAACGAATTAAATTATGCCAAAACCTAAATATCGTTGTTTGAGACATTTTTCTGTCTCATAGTAACCTCTCTGTTTTATGCATATTATCCGTGATTGTTCGGAAATTTTCGGAATGACGTTATAGATGAACTTACTAGGAACACATGATCAACTCGGCGCCTCCCTTTCGGACTCTTGCCCTGTATAGTTAACTCCACAATTGCAAACCACTTAATTTCGGGACTGGCCGCTGTAGCTTTAGAAAAAACTATAGTTTGAAGCCACCTTTACGCCGCAATACTTTTATGTTTTAATTAGGACACATGGCTAAATGCATATTAAGAAACAAAAACCAAGCGTTTTGTTTATGTTTTGAAACAGGGTGTCCAAATGGACACGTCAATATGTCATAATCAAATCTATGAAATGTCCAAATTGGACCCATAATTAGACGCCCTTCCGTATAAAGAAACAACAATCGTCGAGGCATTCTGACTTGATTCTTAGAATAGGTTCTGCATATTACTATGTACATATTTCTTAAAAATGACATAGAGCTACAATTTACTATCAGATATCTATGTAAATGTTGAATATATTTGTTCAACATTTCCAAACGCACCTGCTAATCTTAATGATTATATAACATCACTAAAAACCATGTATGGATGTAAATGTATGAGGAACAAAATAAGTTGTGCTTAATGTTTGTCCTGCCGAATCAAAGTTAAGAAAAAAATTACTGAACACTAAAATGGAGAATATGACCCTACCTGGAGATAATTTTCTATTCTACATTCTGTCCGTGAAAGCTTTGGACTTCGTCACTTGGGGAATCTTCAGAGGGTTGTTGTATTTTCAGGGTGGTGTGCAAGTTTGTTTTAACGTCAAATGTTCACCTTACATTGGTTCTGCAGCATGCCTGAGATTAGACATGTCTGTCTATAACATAAGTGCAGATATGGACTCTCTAGAGAAGAAGCAGTTACCACCCTTTGCGATCGATCCGGTTCTAACGCGATACGGCTGTTCTTACCCCACGTGTTGGCATTCGATACGGCGGGGCAACCTCCGCTCTCCGCGGATGACTGCTCTATCGACTGGCTCAGTAAGAATCTCTGTTTTCTATTTACCTGTGTAATGAATCGTGGAAACGTGATGTAAATCAACACAGAGAAACTTTACCCATGGCTACAGAGGAAAACGCCGTCTGACATTTCTGACACGCGGTATCGTGCACTGGTGTATGGTGTAACGGTTAATGTGGTAGCAATTCGAGCTGAGCTCGATCGCGCGAGACGATATCTGCACCAGGAGGTCTTTGTTCTCGCGGTAGGTTGATCTGTTGCAAGACTCAAGCGATAAAACATTGTGAAGTCTAAATGTTTTCATTTCATGCAATAAAAAATATTTGGCAGTTCGGCAAGATGTATCTTTATGTCAACTAGACCGCACTAGCTTCATCTTAACAACCAATCAAATCAGCAGGGTTACAGATCACAGAATTTGCGGTTGAAATACAGCGATCAGCAAAATCGCGTGATAGGCCGTGACACCTGACATGGCGGGAGAGATTTGCGCTGGGAGTCTTTACTAGGATAAGACAACATCGTGTGGTTGGGTGTCGTCCGTACATGGATCGACTGTCTGTGTCATATGATACATATGAGCTGTATTCAATCTCACACATTCTGCTGTTAAGTATCCTAGCTGTATTCAATCTCACACAGTGTGCTGTTACGTACCATAGCTATGTTCACCCTGTCATGTGTATTGTCAGGTGTATTCACCTTCACAGAGAGTACTGTTACGTGTAACAACTGGACTCACTCTCTCAAAGTGTACTGTTACGCATCCCAGCTGTATCCACTCTCACACAGTGTGCTACAAGGAGACTGTTCTTTCCCAGTGGTTTGATACATGCTTTTCGCCATGAGCATATGAAACAGAAGTATTCAACAGAACGACGTCACTGGCATGACGTCATGTCCTAGACCACCTGAAAAGAACAGCTCCCCGTGCTGTAACGTCTGACAGTTGTACTCGCTCTCTCTATCAGTGTGTTGTTTGGTATCATAGCCGCATTCACACTTCACCGGCAATCGGTTGTTACATGAACCGTTACATTAACCCTAAACTTACTCTAACTCACTGTAAAACTTGCCTTTTTCTTAGTCGCACGTGACACATCAAGCTTTACACATGGATGTGTTGGATTTCCATAGTAGTGGAAAGTAAATGCAACTGGAATACGTTTTCTCATTCATAATATTAAACGCCATAAGTTTGCTTTCGAGACGAAGACTTCATTGCATCGAATGAAGACAGACTATAGCAGCTTTGATGTCTGTAAATCGCGAATGTACCACACAGGACGTTATCCTGGCGATTAAAGAGAAGTCAGCGATGTGCGATGGATTCATTAAAGCTTTCGATCAGTTAGAGAAGGAAAGACCGGGTTAAAATGAGGCCATGATCAGCTTCATTAGGAACGCCTGGATTAACTAGAGGCCACGGATGTGGCATGCTCTTCGTTCATTAACTCAGGACTAATGATTCTAGTTAAATATTTACCATTTTTTGGTCTCAGATTTACGTTATTTTCATTTATTGTTGTTAACTTAATTTCTTTCTTTCATCTATATAGGTTTCTCAAACTTGTTAGATAGTTTCATTTCCCGATCGCTAGTCGAATTTCAATATGTTTTCTACAGCATGCTGTCTTTGATTTTCAGTTTTCTTACAGGTCGAAGATTTCCCAAGATCTCTGACGTCAGTTCTGCCAATGACTGGATAGATAATTGAACACAATGAAGAAGAAGAGTCCGAGTTCCCGCTCTACCCATTATTTTTTAAAGTTGGAAGAGTCGATCTTATCCCCAAAGAATAATTACATCGATCATGTCGCCATTTTGGAACGGCAAATCATCGCCAGTGGTAGCGGACAGGTGTTTCAGCGAACCGGGGATTCCTGGGAAAACAGTTGCCATGGTGATGGAATTTTCAAAATGGTAAACGTTGGAGCTACGCCACAGAATGTCAGTGTCCGTGGCAATAAGGCCGTCCTTCTAACCGGAAGTGACACGTTTGCCGGGAAAATTTATGTATACGAGTCAGAGTCTAAACGCCAAAGGCAAGTTCCTGTTTCCTTGGGAGGCCCTTGGTCAACCGTTCTACTCGGACAGTGCAACAAGGAAACTTTTTTTGTCACTGATCATCTTGAAAAATTAGTTCACTTGCTTGACAAGAACGGTGAGCTAATCCGAAGTTTCGGCGGAGGAATACTCCGTTACCCATACAGCCTTGGGCTAGATTCGTCCGGTGACGTCATCGTTTCGGATTGGCTTTTAAATGACGTCATTATTTTTGCACCAAACGGAAGCGTCAAGCGGAGGCTGGGAAGTAACAACGGCTTCACCGTGGCGAACGCGTTCTATCCTTACGGCGTTGCCGTCGATGAAAAGGGATATATTTTCGTTTCCTCTTGGCGGGAGAGTAAGATTTTCTTGTTTTCGCCAAGTGGAGACCTGGAACAAACGCTGCTGACCAAAGCAGACGGACTTGACGGGCCGACCAACTTGGCAGTGGCTGACGGATGTCTTGTTTTTGTAAACAGTCATGGAACGCAGATCTGTCGTTACAGCTGTAGGATTGAAGGACGGCATGATAGAAAGTGACGGGGCTGTTCCACGTTCCTAACTGATATTAGAAAGAACTTTTAGTTGAATACACTGTAAAAATTTGTGTCGGTCACAAGAAATATTAACGCCATGAAGCAACCAGTTTAATCGACAGTGACATCCGCTCATCGGTTCAGGACGATATGATAAAAAAGTGACGAGACTATTCCGTGTTCCTAACTGATATTAGAAAAGTCCTTTCTGTTGAATAGACTAGAAAAATGTTCGTGGGAGAAATGTTAATTTCATGAAACAACCAGTTTAATGAACAGTGACATCCGATGGCTGGTTAGTTTGAGGCTGTAATGAAACGGCGAAAGCAACTTGTCCCAGGAATAAGTATTTTTACTTCATGAAAAACACCTACACGCTCTGTCCCCACGATACACGCCATGTAGGATTCGGCCGGCTTATTTCACAACAAACACAACCGTAGGATCAATAAGACTTAGTTACTTTTCTGGGAGTATAGCACTAGATAATCCTGTGAAGATAAACGCTACACGGTTCACATGAAGACAATTATATAGGACATACTCTCCGAGAAAAAACAAGAAAGAAAAAGGGGAAAAAAAAAAGAAACGCACATTCACTGCATGTTAGTTGAAATCAGAATGTTCCTCAACCTTGCCAAGATATTTCAGCCGCAGTATGTTTGTTAGGAGCATCGCAATAAACCGTTTAAGAAACGCGCATGTTTTCTTTCATTCAACAAACGTGACAAATTAAGGTACTGAAGGCCATCACATCAATCGTCGAAGTAAAAGACTGAAGAGTTGAGGTTGAACATCAAGAAGCTGTAAAGGAACTTCCATTCTACCGTGGATAGCTTAATCGCAAACCAAAACGCATGGCCAAAGTTCTAAGAGACTACATGTGGTCTGACGATTCTGGTGTATTCTAGTGGTTTATTATTTGAAACAGCAAAGTGGGAAATTTGTATGTGTGTTTTTATATTTTCTTCCCAACCGTTCATCCGATCGGCTTCACACTTACGTTTTGCTGATGTCCTGTGTTTTGCCGATGGCCTATATAGAAGTTCAGTGCACTGCATTAGAGAAATTGGTGACTGTGAATATACAAGTTTTAGAAAATAGTCATGTCACAAATACAATACCCAGTAGCAGTAACAATTTGCACGGTTTTCCAGACATATAAATACTGACCACTACGTACAGACTCGTCCAAGTAACCTCTACATACATATAAATACTGACCACTAAGTACAGACTCGTCCAAGTAACCTCTACATACGTTCTGGTGTAATAAACACTACACTGTGTGTAATATAAATATACGTAAACCATCAATAAAAAAGGTTATTTATTTATTTGATTTGGCATTTCAACGTACTTAAAAATATTTCACTTGTACGACGACTTCAAGCTTTATAGCGGGAGGAAACGGGACAGAGCCTGGAGGAAACCCACGACCATGCGAAGGTTGCTGGAAGATCTTCGCATGTACGACTGGAGCTGGTTTTCAACTCGCACTGACCGCATTGGTGAGGTGCCTTGGGTAATTGTGGTGATTTCTTTCTGTAATCCTCCATGGTTATACAGCTATATTTTCTAGATTTCACTCTGTAGCTGTCCGTCCATCATCACAAATAAAATAGTAATGTCAGGCAGTACAGTATCTTAGTGGTCCAGTATTGTCAAATGGAAACTTTATTAATTTCTGAATAATGCGACATATTTCATTGGACGGTCTTCACGCTAAGCGCATTAAGAATATCGGTATGTATGGATTTCACGCCATATCGAACATGGTCCGCTTTGCGGATTGAGGAAGTATTTATTTGTTTGATTGGTGTTTTGTTACGATGGCGGGCAGCATCATTGTGGGAGGGAACCGGGGAAGCACTCAACCATCCGCAGGTTGCCGGCAGACATTTCCACAAATGACCCGAGAGGAAGCCAGCACTAGCTGGGCTTCAACTTGCTGCGACTGCATTGCTTGAGTGAGTTCTGGGTCATCGTAATGCGCTCGTGCGATAACCACGTCGGTCCCAACAATTGAGGAAATATTTATATATTTTGTAGGTGTTTGACGCCGTTGTCAAGAATATTTCACTACTACGACGGCGATCAGCATTAGGACGGTAGGACACCGGCAGTGCAATTGAGGAAACGAGCCAGAGCAGCGGGGAAATCTCCACGCTTATCTTCAGGACAGTACCGAACAACCCTCGGGCGTATGATCGCTGCCGGGTTCGCAGCAGTTAGGATTCAAACAGTCCTTCCCATCCTTCATGGGCTTCCAGGCAAAATAAGACTAAAATACGGGTAAAATAGGCACTTTTCTTAACAAACAGCTACTCTTGTCCAAGATGAACTAAGGACTGTACAATTGCACTGCACGAGTAACACGTTACCAATTTGCCCGGGAAATCGTATGGTAATGGTGGGAATGAACAACGGTTTACACAGTCATTAGGCCTGAAAAACTTCAACCGTGAAAAAGTTCACCATTGTGACAATTTGTCATATGGTTTTTCTTTTTCTTTTCTTTGGTCAGATGTTGTAGCATCCAACTTGACCTCTGAAGGTCTTTACAATCCCAAATGATCTCAAAGATTAAACTCTACAGCATTTATGCCTTGTGCAAGCTGGGGCACAATCAGCAATGACATCAGAGTTTCGCCCGAGATTCAAGCAAACAAAGAATGAGATAAAGCAAAAGATATATGTTAAAATTCACTGATCGTCGTTTAATGATGTCTCCTGCATGTGAAAACTTAACTAGCTAATTAGAGAGCTGCAAAAATACAAACATTAACAAAAAAAAAATCAAATTTAATACAAATTTTCAAGACATATTTACAAAATATTTAACTTTCCAAGAAAACTATGTGAACAATAATAAGACAATCACCATTTATCTCCCCTGCACTGAATCCCACCTCTCATCGCACTATATTTTAAGTACGTCACGCGGCACAGAACTCATCTTAAATTACTCACCATTACCAACATAGCTAAAAAGGTCCTGCCGACAGTTGCCTTTCCTTCCACTGTCGTCCTAGTTACTCAGACTTCCGACCAAAACCAACAACCCTCCACAGTGCTAGCCACATTCTCTTAAGACTACATGGAAATCTGTACAAATTATAAACCAATTCGCAGGATTAGAAATCATCGGCTTGGATATTACCACGGCTATGTTTGTAGGAGGGGAACAAACAGCTAAAGGGATGTAAAGCCTGCAAAGGTAACAGCATGAACATCAATCCGCGGAATGATACCGGGTCAGATTTTCTTCGAAAGAATAAACCGTTATGGGTAACGCTGTTTAAATTTTCAGGTGAGTTCTCTCTATTTCAACTGCTTTTAAGTAACAGTGTTTAGGCATTTTCACCACTCATGTACGACTGCGCCACAAGCGCGTAACAAAGTATGGAAAGGAAAGAAACATTGGCATGGAATTTGAAATGTAGTCTTCATTCAGGGAACAAATGCATGTCGATGTTTTGTTCAATGGTATAGGTATTCATCCTTCCAGAGTGACAATTCAGAATTTCTTTATAGCTTTGAACCAGGGAAGATATCTACGGCTTTCTTTTACCTCATGTGTAGATGACTGAACATTTATATTTTTTTCGTATTTACTTGATTGTTGTTCAACGCCAGCTGCTAACTGTTGTTCAAACCGCTGCATGATGGACCAGAAGAGGAGAGAGATGTCCATTTTAAATTCTTTACCCTAATAGCTTTTCACACGATTCTCATCTCAAAAATGCATTCGTCTAGTCTGAAATAAAGGGTAGTCTGGAAAAGCTGCATTCTGCATTGCCGACTTCTGTTTTCACACCGAAATCTATGACTATGATATCTTCGTTACACACTCGGGGGTGTGATGATTGGAAATACTGAGACTGCTCTGGCCTGGCTTTATTAACCATGGATTATCCCCCATAACAGCCCTAATCACCTTCATCAAAAGGTCAACTTAGCTCTGTTACATGACAGTTCTTAACTGAGCGCTTTCTTTCAAACATTAACAATTATAAACTTTAAAACAGAACTTTAAATTCCCAAAACATGCAAACACATCATTTTATCTGTTCACAACAAAACAACTTTACGCTTTTCTAAAAAAAAATGTTCCCAATATACAGACAACAGAAAAAGTATTAAACAAATTAGCGAGATCATAAGAATTACAGAAAGACACTGTACGGGTTAAAACTATGCACTTTTGGCTACGGAGGACTGTAACACAAATGATTTAGGATTCAGCATACAGAATAATTTACAATGAGCTACTCACAGACAGCCTGTTTCCACAACATCATGACGTACTGCTTGATTGAACTTCAGACCATCATCGGGAAAAATGTCAGAATAAATTTCAAACCTATTCACCCCTATTCCCACTTATTTCTCGCCGGGATATGGCTGAGATATTGCCGATGTGGCGTTAAGCCAAAATCATTCATCTATTCCCGCCAATTTCAGAAAAAAAAACAAATGTTTTGGATAGGGTGGTTTTTCAGTGGGCAGAAAGGTTCTACTCCAGACAAGTAAGTTTTTATTTCGTGACCTGGCTCTACATAGTAACAAAATGTCGCCTACTGATCCAACTTCTGACAGCAATCTTCTTAATAATGCTCAAAATAAATATTAGACAACTGTTTGCCACAACAGTAAAGGTAAAACAAGAAAACACCATAGACTGCCTTCCATATCTAGGCAACATTACAAAGTAATATAGGCTACATATACAAATCAAAGATGCAATTAAAAAAAAACATTTCAGTTTCAAAATATTACTTGCAATAAAACAACTGACATGAAAAAAAGATACTGAATGATTCCTAAATGATGGGTGAAAAAAAAAAAACCCACTCCAATACTTGAGCTATTTACTGGTTAGATACACAGACATATACACATAGGTCAAGCAATGGAACGACAGATCAAGAAGTGGTATTCCCTCACAAAAATACTCGATGACATATGATGTTGGTATCAAAATAGGAAAAAAAGGATAAACGCCACACTTGATACACCAACAGTACGAAGAGACTTTCAAACAAACCTTGCTATCATATGTTTGACCCACGGTAACAAATGTACTGAAGACGGAATAACTGTTAACTTTCAAAACTATTCATAATACAATTGCTTTTAAAAAAAAAATTCATTTCAATAAAAACGTAACGAGACATTCGGTACTGACATCGAACGCTTTTCCCCTTATTGGCTAGATCAGGTGTGAAAAACGCCAGGTTCTGGAAATGCCAAGTATTGTGCAGTGCACTAAAAACAAACAAACAATCACAGACTTATTAAAAGATAACAGTGTAGGTAACTGTGGAAAAAGTGACTATAAAAGAAATAACTTGAAAGACTTCTCTATAAAAGCACATGGGATGTATGAGAGCTAGAATCTGGTACAGAATGCACTATACCAGAGTTTTCAAAAAAAAAACCAAAAAAAAAACAAACAAACAAAAGAAAACCCAAATCGCTCTCTTTTTGAACAATTAAATTAAAAACCATCTGCTTTTTTTTTCTTCTTCTTCTCGGATTTAGAAAATATTCACCCAAAAAGCTATGTGAAATGTACATCCAAATATGAATATAGTATTACATATTTATAAAAATTTATTCATTATTTTCTATCCTCTTTTTCTCCAATTTTTTTACAACAAAAAAGGAAAGTCGAATTCTAGTTTATGAAAAATGAGTTCTTCACACGTAATGAAAACTACACGATGAGGAGAAAAGACATACAGGTACATGTGTTTCCCTTCGAGGTTATCTAACCTTGTTTCTTTATCATGTTATCTCGGCAGCAATACATGATGTCACTTTATTACAGCCAGTGCACGTTAGGTTTCCCTATGAGGGTTTTGATCACATCCAGTGGACATTATGACATGTTTCCAGTATTTCATTACCACATGTACCATAATGCCTGCTAATTACACCAATTAACTCTCTCCTCCACTGACTATTTTCTGTCACATGATCATATTAAACTGTACAGTTATAGTCTCGGTGGCTTCATGTAAAATTTATACTCAATGAATTTCTCACAATTATTTTGTGATGTACGTGGAAAACACACTACTGAAGAAACGGTAGTCTGTAATTGTTTCTCTGTGAAATGTGGCTTACATATGACAAGTATCGGCCACAACTCACTTAAATGATGACCAAGTTTGGTGAAATAGAGTCTGCCCCCACTGTCCTGGCACGCTATCATTTGACACCTCACAGGCCCACTTGCCACGGAGCAAAACCTAAATCAACATATACACAAGCTGCTTTGTATTGTTGGCCAGCGTCTGCGTTTTCTAACCTCAGAAATCACCTCAAGTCTCTGCTAACCACACCATATTAACGTGAGTTTTTACATTCCCTGGAAAGAAATTTTAGACATTATGCAAGTAATTTTACTTACTGTGCATCCACAAAAATTCACAAATTTTTTTTTTTACATCAGTGGTGATCATTTTAACAACGTGACCGTAGGCTACATTCCAAGATTTACTCTCACCATGTTTATATAAATACCTAACCGTAATTTTATCATAAAAAAAAATATATAATCAAGAAAAAACTCAAACTTTTATCTATATTTGTAGCATACACAATGCCGAGTTACATAACTTTACTAGTTGCGCCTTCCTTCTTACATGTACAATAACCGCACCATATAATAAATTCCCTCGGGCAACATTTCTGAAACAATTCAGGAACTTCTCAATGTATTCTAAAAGCAAATTAAAACCATGAAAAATCAAAGCCTTAAAAAAAAAAAAACAAGAAACTTCTTTTTCTGATTCTTGAATAGTGAATTATCGCTGAAAGCTTTAACAAAATCATACAATTCAAGAGATCAAAAATAATGTTGCAATGAGTTTGCGAGGCTTTTATGTGTTATGCAATGCCTCTGCAGCGGCACTACATACGTGTATAAGCAGAAACAATGACAAATTCCAGTGACATATTCTTGCTCACTGGCTTCACTGCTTTTGTGATAAATTTCATTAGATGCAGTAGTGCAAAATAGTGAATAAATCAACTTGCTAGCTGGACTGTAGTTTACATTAAATAGTGGAGGGGTGGAAGGGTGTTGGACTAGTTCAATACATAATCAGATATGGGAATAATATTTACACTGTTTAAACAGACAACCCCCCCCTCCCCACCCCCACCACCACCAAAATAGTGTTTACTCGGCTCAACTTTTTAGCAGGCTGTTTCCACACTGCTGGACATATCAGTGGTAATCATCAGTTAAATGTAGTTGTTTACACACAGCTAACCACATATAGTGTTTGTCAGCCATTTGCACACAGCTTAACTTCAGTGCTTCAGTCAACTGTTTACAAACAGCTCCACACTAGTGTTTTCTACATTACAGCTGTTTTCAACACCGCAGCATTTTCAGGTTAGTTGTTCATATATTACTCAACACTGCATTGCTTTCCACTTATCTGTTTACATACAGCTCAACATCACAGCGGTTATAACTTGCTGTGACTGTCTACATACAGCTCAACATCACAGCGGTTATCACTTGCTGTGGCTGTGACACAGAGCTCCACATTGCAGTGATGGTGTGTATACATGTGTACTTAGCAGTTTACATACCTGCAGCATTGCAGTGTTGAATGGTCAGTTATATGTGACTCTTAACCCATGGTAGCCCAACCTTCATTATATTCACAGGCAATATTTAATACATTTGTCTTAGTTTATTTCTTTATTTGATTTGTGATCTATGCCATACTCAAGAATATTTCACTTATATGATGGCGGCCAGCATTAAAGTGGGAGGAAATCGAGCAGAACCAGGAGGTAACCCACGACCATCCGCAGGTTGCTGGCAGACCTTCCGACGTACGGCCAGAAAGGAAGCCAACATTAGCGACCGCATTGGTAAGAGGCTTCTGGGTCATTACGCTGCACTAGTGGGCTAGCCAACTTAGTTGTGGAGGCCTCCACTGTATCAAAGACAAAAACTACTGGTCACAGATATTAACTGGGCTGATTACCTATTCCATTCTATTCCATAGAGTGAATTTCGATATAAATACCAGCTAACATACACACTTAACAGTCATGTACTTAGTCACAGAGTACAAAATGCTTTCACAGAAAGCAGGCAGTGATTGGTTTCAACCTCATAACAGCTGAAGATTTTTCATTTTATCATTTTAGAGTTGTCTCTGTTTTGCCTTGTCTTTTGTAATTTTTTTCTTTTTTGTTTGTTTTCTTTTTTCTGGCTAAAAGACAACCACAGAAATTTGTGTTTCACTGACTGAAAAGGAAGGTCAAAGTGTTTCAGCTTCCTGCACTCCAGTACGCATGGGAATCCCACACCATACAAAACTGTCCATATCAGCATTATGCTAGCCCTCGCCAAGTGCAGCAGAGTTATCTTCTCTTGGACACATTTTTTTCTCTTGACTGGCTCCTTTCTTCTTATCAACCAAGAAAAAAACTGAATCGGAGGTATGTTAGGTGTATTCTGGGCTTGAAGGCCACTACAGCAGAGTTTTCATGTTCTCATGATTGAACAAACACAGGCAGTTTTTCTTTTTTAAAATTTTTCTTGCATTTTTTTTTGTTCATCCATGGTATATATCCTTCCGTTCGAAAGCCTCCCTATCATGTCAGCACCCTACAATGACAGTTGTCCGGCAAAAGAAACCAGTCCAGGTTGTATTTCGTTTGCATCTCCCCCTCAGGAGCCTCTTCTTCACTCTCATACACAGCTGTGATCAGTCTACCAGTCTGCACACACTGACAACCTCGGCAGCCCGAATTTTGGCTGCAACAGAAACATGGCACAACATGAACAAAATTAATTTTACATTGTACGCCAAAATTTTGACTTAACAAGTTTGAAATTTTAAATACATATGAATTAAATACATCTGCTTCCAACATATTGTTAGAACTACAGGCATTTAATCTAAAATTTCACCCGTAACTAAGATGTACACTTTTCCTGATTTTCAGGGTTCTATTGATCTTAGATCTAAAAGCTCTAAGGGAGAGGCCTGGTAAAAATGAACTGATGGTGAGTGAAAAGACCATTAAAAACTGTATCTGAAAATACCTTTACCAAACTTTTCAGATTTTTTTTCACCAAAATAAATGCAGTCAAATGTTTTGATTGTATGGTGTGTTTTATAGACCATATTGATAAAGTGATTCACCAGTGATGTCACACAATTTTTGCTCACCTTTATGTTCAGGTCTGAACTAAGTTCTTGTGAAGTGTAATCCTCAAATGTTTGCCTGCGCACAAAAACGCTATTACGACATTCAATTTTTACTTTAGGGACACAGAAATGTTGGTGTGATGTCACTGGTGAACCACCTTATCAATATGGTCCATAAAACCCACCATACAATCCAAACACTTGACTGCTTTAAGTTTGGTAAAAAAAATCTTAAAATAATCTGCGAAGCTATTTTCAGATAGAGTTTTCACTCACTATAAATTCATTTTTACGAGGTCTTTCCCTTTAAGTTTCTTCTGGAAGGTTGGATGGTATATCAGTTTCAGCAGCAAAAGTAAGACTTCAGGACACTTACTAGCTTCTCTCAAATTTTGGGGGCACAATTTTAAGTCAAATATATTTCATCTGTATCAAACTTCACCATGCACTCCATCAGCATCCAAACAAATAATGTGTGAAATGTTATTACTTAACATGCACAGAGAACAAGGCATCAAAGACTGAAACTAAACAAGCCTGTTGACCACACCGCCACTTCTGACTTGAGCCAAAACTTAAAACTTGGTCACAGTGCTCAGTTTTTTGGTTCCGGATGGTAAAATTTCACAAGTTTTGTCTAGACAACATTTATGAGGAGGCTAAAATTTAAATTTCCATGGCCCTAAAAGGGTTCCAAAATCATATTTTGCCTCATAAGCGGCAATTTAAGATGGATGAACCAAGCAAAAAATGTCACTTGCTACATCAGGCTAATTTGACGTGAAATACAGCAACCACCTCTGAAAAAAGGTTCTCCACTTACGTGCATGTTTCCACACGGAAAAACTGGAATGTTGAATTTCCTTGTGATATCTTCCTCTCCTTTCCAGCCAGATTGCTTAAATTTTTTAGCATCAAATACTTTACATCACTGAAAAGAACAAAATAACAGATGTTGCTCCACCATCAGTGAGAAAAAAAAAAAACCCAACATGGTTTACATACTTACAGAACTGTTTGCTTACGGACTGAAACTCTCAGAATAATTTTAAAAATGACTTGAAAATTTCAAGAAAAGGGTAAAATTGTTTTAAAATTATGAGCATAGGGCATGTAACATAGTTGAGAAAAAAAACAACAATTTTCAAACAGGCCAATCAGTAAAAAAGGCTTAAATGCCCCAGGCAACAGCAGAAGTAGGTTGAAGAGTTTCAAACATCACCAAAAAGAGAAATGTTTCTCCTTTTTCTCCTAACCTTGAACAGCAAACATCGTTGGTGACAAACTGGACGTCCTTTGATGAGTTGACTGAGTAGGCAGAGCATTTTGTGTCACACTCGTATCCCATGGCAACTGAATGATTGACAGGATAATATGTCTGCTTCTTGAACACCAAATCCTCTAGTGCCCTCTGCTGTTCAAGTGTATGGAAGTATCCCGGAAACTGTTTGTGGACTGGAACTGGATTGTTACCACATTCTTTGTGGCTGAAAAAATACAACAGTTTGAGCCATGTCGAAATAATCATGAACCTGGAATTTTTTCTGAGAAAATCTAACATTCTAGCTTTAAATTTTCTTGTTCTCAACCAATTATTGGGAAAGTTGCAAGACCTGAAATGATGGCACCGTCTCAAATACATGTATCGACATATAAAGGATGGGGTAGTAGCATTACAGGTTTAAAAACAGGGGGAACTGAAGTAAATTTTGCAGCCTGTTATATGGCAATCCTGATACTAGTATCTAGTATCTCAGTGGTGTTGGCAGATTTCAGTAGATCAGAGCATTGACCAACTATATGTACATGGAGATCATTTCTGATAGTATCTTCTACACCTCCTATCTGTACACATCACGACAGGTCTAGTAGGTAAAGGCTTGGATTCTCATTTTGTACAGGCTTATACCTCTACATAACAAAATAGGTCTAGAAGGTAATGGCTTTGATCCTCATTTTGTACAGGCTTACACCTCTACATAACAAAATAGGTCTAGTAGGTAAAGGCTTTGATCCTCATTTTGTACAGGCTTATACCTCTACATAACAAAATAGGTCTAGAAGGTAATGGCTTTGATCCTCATTTTGTACAGGCTTATACCTCTACATAACAAAATAGGTCTAGTAGGTAAAGGCTTTGATCCTCATTTTGTACAGGCTTATACCTCTACATAACAAAATAGGTCTAGAAGGTAATGGCTTTGATCCTCATTTTGTACAGGCTAATATTTCTACATAACAAAATAGGTCTGGTAGGTAAAGGTTTTTGTCTTTATTTTGTACAGGCTGATATCTCCACGTAACAAAACAGGTCTGGTAAGTAAAGGCTTTGCTCCTTATTCTGTACAGGCTGATATCTCTACATATCAGGACACTTGAGCTGGTCAATGCTCTTGTCCTTACTTTATTCTGTACAGGCTGATATCTCTACATATCAGGACACTTGAGCTGGTCAATGCTCTTGTCCTTACTTTATTCTGTACAGGCTGATATCTCTACATATCAGGACACTTGAGCTGGTCAATGCACTTGTCCTTACTTTATTTTGTACAGGTCAATATTTATTTATTTCACTGGTGTTTTACAACGTACTCAAGAATATTTCACTTATACGATGACAGGCAGCATTTTGGTGGGAGGAAACCTGGCAAAACACACGGCAAACCCACGCCCGTCAGCCGGTTGCAGTTGCAAACATACCACACTGTAAAGTTAAGCTGACCTGTTAAACGTTTAAATACAAGACATATAAAAGTAAGCCTTTAAATGTCCCACATTACTTGTACAGCAAAGACTTTTGTCCACTGAGCTACAAGTCCAACATCATTCCTTATGAAATTATCCAAAAACCAGGGCCAGGTTTTCACTATTATAAGTATCCCCTTAAATACTATGACAACTATGTTGTAAAGATACGAGGTGCACTTACACCTCGTAATGGTACGCGATGCACTTACCCCTCATAATGGTACTAGGTGCACTAACCCTTCGTTAAGGTACGAGGTGCAGTTACACCTTGTAAAGGTACAAGGTGCACTTACACCTCGTAATGGTATGCGATGCACTTACCCCTCATAATGGTACATGGTGCACTTACACCTCGTAAAGGTACAAGGTGCACTTACACCTCGTAATGGTACGCGATGCACTTACCCCTCATAATGGTACTAGGTGCACTAACCCTTCGTTAAGGTACGAGGTGCAGTTACACCTTGTAAAGGTACAAGGTGCACTTACACCTCGTAATGGTATGCGATGCACTTACCCCTCATAATGGTACGTGGTGCACTTACACCTCGTAAAGGTACAAGGTGCACTTACACCTCGTAATGGTACGCGATGCACTTACCCCTCATAATGGTACGTGGTGCACTTACCCTTCATACGAGGTGCAGTTACACCTTGTAAAGGTACAAGGTGCACTTATACCTTGTAAAGATACGAGGTGCACTTACACCTCATAAAGATACGAGGCGCACTTCCACCTCACAAATATATGAGGTGCACAGACATGTACAGGAAGCTATTAAAGGACTAGAGTACCCAGCATGAAGTACACTTCATGAAACTCATAGATAACTCACCTAAACTCCCTCCACAGTAAAATGCCAACTAGGGTTAAGGTGGATATACAAAATATGGCGGACAGGAATATCTGAAAAGACATGATTGAACAAGAATAACACATAAGGCTTGTTTGTTTTGCTTAGGGCTTATGGGTGTATAAATAAAATTACAAATACAATAATAATTTTACATGACAAACTTACCAAACTAAAACACAGTTCACAGTAAGGCATAGTTCACATTAGCATCATTACTTGATCCAGTTATTGTCTAACTCAGAACTCAAGAATTTTTCACTTCTACGACTGCGGTCATTTTTATAAGTGGAAGGAAAGTATGTCCAGCTAAAACACACTGACCTTTGGCAAGTAAAGGGCAAACTTATACATTTATGATGTAAAATATAAAGATGATAACCTTAAGCATCATTCACCACGGGAAAATTTACAAAATTAACCCTACCAAAAACTGTTTACAGCAATCGGTCTTGTGTTGTGGCGCCGGCGCAGGTCGCCTCTTGTAGTTGACGCGGTGATCGGGCACTGCTGGCAGGTGGTCTGGCTTTTTCAGCGGCACAGTCAGCTCCTTGGCCTCTTCACTTGTTATGGAGGACATGGTCACAGAGTCTGTAGACAGGTGAGCCAGGTCTGCAACACAGCAAGGGGAGACAACTGGTCAGTGACAGAAAAGTACAGTTGTAAGCAGCCTTGCAGAGGGGTAACAAAAACTGCATTTGGTTTAATTACTTCAACAACTTGGCTCATGTGAATACTCTTTTCTTCTTCTAATTTTTGGGACATCTGGTCAGCCCGTTCTACCCCATATACACGTAATTATAACAGGAATACAGTTTCTCTATTCTACGGCGTCTGCCAGCATTATGGTGGGAGGAAAAGAGGCAGAACCAGGGGCAAACCCACAACCACAGAACAGCTACCACTATTTGCCAAAGAGACCACAAAATTAACTTGTGCACCACTAAAACCCATATAGGAATGTTACATTAAATAATTATTTAAATCACTAATCATATTCAACGTTATGTAGCAGAATTTGCCAAAAAAATAAACCAATCCGAAACGATATATGTCACACGACCTACACGTTCATGTACCTATGTAACCACTTTGTATCCCCAGTATTTTCTCTTCATGCTGTTCCTGAGTGAAGCGAGAAATGACATACAACAAACGAACCTTTTCGGGACAAAAATCACCAAAGATGATGACCGCTGTCTTAGTTCTTCAGGACTACATTAAGGGACACATGTTTATGTACAGTGATATGTTGATCAGCTATCTAGCCCAAATAAGGAAATAAAACTGACAACGTACAAAGACATACTGGTATCAACTGCTGATGGGGAGGGGGGGGGTAGTTTCACGGCAAAAGGAAAATATACGGAACACAGAATGAGTCCACATGTGGTGTAAATGTCTAAAAGAATTTGTTTTCAGGAGAGCATATAATAGGGTCATAAACAGTCTCTTGGAATTGCGACCGTAACTTCTCCATTACAATACTCTACAGCCTACATGGGTCTTCCAGGCAAACCGCGAATCATTTGGCAAAATGAACTGAACCTTAAGAATCAGATAAAAAATCAGTAAATCACTCACGGGCAAAATTTTACGTCAACTATGGTACGTGTCTTTTCTTTTCTCACAAAGAAAAGCTGAAAGTAAACATCAACTATGCTGTAGACAAGTACATGTAGGTGCTCAATGGACATAAGTAATACATACATGAACATTTAATAAGGAAGTAAAAGGACTGGATAAAAACAATATATCCTATTAAAAGCTATGATTTCAGGGATTCTAATATACAATTACATCATGAAGCTGTGGATGAGGGGCAGTGGGAACTGGTGTTTTAAATAACTAATTATCTTTGCATAATTCAGAATTGGCTTTTCACATAAAAGTACATGTGCCAAAAAACACATCAAAACAGCATTTGGGGGGGATTAACCAGTGAGCCTCCACAAGAATCAGACAAAATTCAAGCCAAAAGGCTGCAGGCCACCCAGCTTTATTCTACATTGTTAGAGTGTTGCTTAATGCCATACTCAATAGCTACATTTATACGAGGGCAATCAGTGTTATGGGTTTAGAAAACCAGGGTACCTGTTGCCAAGTGACTGTTTCAGCTTTCCCAATCAAGAGGCCTATTTGCAGGCATCAGAAAAATAGCTACAAAGTACATGTACGTGGCAAAGGACAAAACAGCCATTGCTTTATCGAACACACATAAAAAGCCAGAAGTCTGAACTTTCAATTCCATACCATCAATTGCTCTGAAAAAAGTCCAAACAACTTTTTCAGACGGACAGACAGACAGACAGTTAATATATAAAGTCTCCCGTAATAAACTGAAGATGATATACTGAATATATCACCGAAAATGTAGGTGTGGCAGGCAATACCTTACTGCATCATGTGCCACTCCTAACCTCAGAAGTACTACTAATGCAGGGCTGAGCAGAAATGTACTTAAAACTTATATACTCCCTCGTAACCCATTAACTCTGAAGTCATGTCAAGCCCTAATCTGGGACACATCATTTTTAATTGTAGACCAATTTATTATGACAGATGAGGTATTTACACCTCCTTAAACCACAGTTCGTTGTGACAGGTCAATCAGTTCAGAGTAGCTACTAACATATGGACATGAACGTAATAAAGCTGTCAACATGGCAGTTATAAAATCGGGCATGAAATTCTTGTAAGAAGAAATCAAGCATTAGAACGAGATTTATGGGTTATCAGATAGAGTCTTGTTCACGTCAGTCCTATCGTTTTGAGGTAAATTCACACTGAGAAGCAGGATTTCGCAATACATGAACCATAACCACCAAAAACAATGACTACATGCCCATACATTTGACACAAATGTTACTCCTCAAACTGCCTCATTCTGAGAACTCAATTAGTCTTAGAAAAGATTTTTCAGGTGTTTCTGAAAGACAGGGCGACATGATACCAAAACTAATCTTTGATGACATTTGACTTTGATATTTGGACGAACTTTTAGGTATAATACAGTCATACATGTACCTGAACTGCTTTACTGCACAGCCTGCAGTGTAGCATTGGCTGTATTACAGCATAACTACACTATGGCTGCCACATGCATATTACATGTACATCTTACATCGGTTGTACACTATTACTGGCAATCACCTGGACTGGATTACCTACACATGTAGCATCGAATACATCACTGCATAAAAGAATATATTAAAGACAATGCACAGGGAAAACTATTACAGTTTGCACAGACAAACTGTATAGACAGTCAGTTTAATACAACACAAGTGGTGTGACTGCACTAAAAGTGAACTTTAGTTAAAAGTTGAAATATTGTCCAGGTGCAACATTACAAGACTCCTTCCCCCCCCCCACCCACTACACACACAATATTACATATGATGCAATAATATGAAACAAAAAATTCATTTGCTCACAGCCCGAAGCTACTAACTGTAACCAGTATGACATGCACATGAATGTCGACATAAAACACAACGAAGCACAGCAATTTCAACTTGATTTTCCGAATCTAACAACAGCACACATCACATCAATTTTCATTATCCATCTTTCAAGTGCAACATTTTTCGTCGCACTTTTAACACAATTATGTTCAGCTTTACACTCAGGATCACACAGAGGTGAATTCTGATGTCTGTTGGGCACCACCCCCATAACAATCCACCTCAGGGGCTCGAAGAAAACTCCACTCTGCAGACTCATTCTCGTCTTTACCCACACAGCTATATGAATGAACACCGGCAGATAGGTACCTGCAGACCAAGGCCGCAAGGCCCGACAAACACCAGGTGATCGTGTTAGGATATGACATCTGCAGCTCATTAAGCCGACGGCCGTGGCTTGTTACGTCGTGGTACTGGTAAGTGCACCCTGCATACAGCGGAGGGAGAGCAGACTGGCCTGAGGTGTTAGAATGAAGCATCTTGAAACAATTCTATTGTACACTACATGTAGCACGGAAACGGTGACAAACCTTACATACAGCACATTAGCACATACGTTAAACAGGTCATTTAATACTCATTTATCTTTCGGGATTGCTGCTTAATCCCATACTGAAGCATTTTTCGATTACAGGATGCATGTCAAGTTTTAAGGGCAGATAAAACCAGAGTGCCCAGAGTAAACCACCAACATCTGGCAAGTTACTGAGGAACTTTCCTACACGTGAGACATATTTGCAGACCTTAATGGTGGAAGGCAAGTAGTACATGTACTCTTCAAATGTTAGGTTGCTGGGCAAACAGCCACAGAGGCCAATGCCCTACTAACAGACTCTGGGCTTACAATATACGTGTAGTAGAGTCCTGAACATGTAGGAGCAATAACCTAACTGATACAGAATGTCAAACTATTACACTGCGTCTGGTTGATGAGAGGATTGTTACAAGTGAATGACACTACTTGTACCACCATAGAATGATTCTGAGATACCCACTGTACATTTTCATCTACTGTGCATGTATTTTTGTCTTGAGGACGGCATAAAACACCAATCAAATAAATAAGTACATGTAACATGTATGTCGTGTATGGCCAGGGTTTGTAACACAGAGCCTTTAGCATCCACGTCTATTTTAACTTATCCATGGTAAAAAGTGTGAACTACAGTGCAGTTTTACGAATGGTGCAGAGGATTAAGTCAGGAACAGGCAGAATATCTAGCTGTGCAAACAATTCAGATTCTCATATTAAAATATACAGGAAAACATGTCATTTAATTTAACCCGTAAACTTGTGTCTTTTAGCAATATAATTACAAAGTAACTTCTATCTGCAGAATGAGCTACTGAAGACGGGGGTAACAGTGCCAAAGAATAGAAGTTTACATTTACATAGCAGAAAAGTAGTACTCGTGTTTTTTATCAACAACTAACTTTATATAATTTAGGATCCACTATATCCAAACACCAAAACAAGTTATTGAGAACAGCACAACTCTATAAAGGCAAAGACTGGATTTGAGCTCCTAACCTGAGCAGCTAAAAAAACCCAATCCCCTCCTACAAACTTGGCGTAAGAGGGACAGCCAGCCAGCTTCAGACGGTAACTGTACCTGCATAAACTAACAGTATTTATATGTGCACGTTACTTTAGCAAATACTCAAATTTGTTCTGAATAAAACAAAGGATGTTCTTTGTTCATGTGCAGGCTACTTAAAACCAGTAAACCCACATGTAGAAGCCACTGTCACAAAGTCTACGTATGTGAGCCTGGCTCAAGCGTAAAATGAAAACTCGTGTACTCATTTATTCAGGACGTTCAGGAATTTTGCTGTTCTGAGGACGAAAACAAAGTGGCATTATTAAAGTTAAGTTGGTTGGTTTTAGCACTGATGACGCATGCCCTGCCTACAGCTCTGCTGTTTAGTTTTAAATGCCAGCTACACATTGTTAAACACGCAGGCTTATGCTGTGAAAACATACATGTAGCATGTAAGTGTATATATTTAAATGTATGCAAAATATTTAAGTTATCTTTCAATATAAAACCTTTGGAAGATTCAAACAGATTGGCGAAGATGGCCTACAGTTGAAGTGAAGGGAGAGGATGGGGAGTGATATTTTGTGCTCTAAACCATACTCCAAAATTTGTAACTTCAACACAGGGAATCAAGGAGCATTATGACTGGAAAACCAACAACCACCTACATGTTGCTGGCTGACCTTCACACGTACAACTAGAGATGATTTGCCAGCCAGAACTGAACACTCCTGGCTCTGGGGTCATTGTGCTCCACTAGGATACTAATCACTGAGCCATGAAGGCCACAAAAGACCACGGAATTGAGCATCGAAAAAATGGAATATAGTACATACTGTATTTCATCTAAAGTTTTGCATTATTCGAGGTACACATTTTGCTTGATTCTGATTGCATCATCCACCTTGCGCATGTGTGGAGAGTCTCTTAAGAAGCTTAATTAACTTATCATCAGAAAAAATTGCCTGTTGACATGTAAAGTATAATTTTAAGGCCTTTATGTGATTCTGAAAATCGCATTTTCAAATACTGAACTATACATGAATACAATATTCTAAGGGTATGGAGTGAAAGCACTCACCAACTACTGTCGCTTGATCTCAAGCAGCCCTGCAGTTAGCCAGAAACATATTCTCCACACCAAGAAACTTATTTTATTTATTTATTTGATAGGTGTTTTACGCTGTACTCAAGAATATTTCACTTATACGACGGCGGAGAGCATTATGGTGGTAGGAAACCGAGCAGAGCCCGGGGGAAACCGACGACCATCCACAGGTTGCTGGCAGACCTTCCCATGTACGGCCGGAGAGGAAACCAGCATGAGTTGGACTTGAACTCACAGCGACCGCATTGGTGGGTGGCTTTCTGGGTCATTGCGCTGTGCAAGCACACGAACGGACTGAGTCAAGGAGGCCCGCCCCCCCCCCCACTCCAACAAAAGCAGATTGTACAATGACATGTACACATATGTTTACTGCTTACATTATCTCATCTTCTCATTACTTTTATATGTGCAATGCTCAACAGTAACATGTGCATGTTCACCAACATGAAAAAATAAATCTATCGAATTCTAAACTATGCTGTATCAAGAAATCATCAGAAATGGATACATGCAAAAACACACCACATAAATAACGAGAGAATGTAATTATAATATAAGCTTTGTAGCTGAATAAAGCTTCATATGAGTAAAATAACTGTATCAATAAAATGTACACGTATAATACATGCACTGGGATCATCTGCTTAACTCCCACCCCCCACAGCTATGTACATGTACATGTAAAATGTACATATATAACGGACTACTCCATGAACTTAGTCCTACTTTAACAATTACATCTGAAACATCACATTAAATGATCCTTAAAGAATGAACGAAACGAAGAAGGCACCGAGAGGTATGGTGGCATGGTCGGGGGTGGGTGGGGGTGGGTGGGGGTGGGGGGCGAGGGGATTAGATGGCGGGGTGAATCAGGAGGTGCTAATCACCATCGCAGAGTCTAGACACTGAGGTGCTTTTATCAATGTTGCTGTGACAACAGACAAACCCACACACAGCCAGTAACCCCCAAGGGATGACACAAAATACCAAGACAGGGAGGACTGGGGTGCAATATCAGGGAAAATGCAGGGTTTCTCCCCGCCCCCTCAAACCACATCCACATCCAGTTCATCAATTATTCACATTCACCTGAGATACATGTAGAGTACATAGCTCTATTCATTCCTACATTTGTATACACCGTACATGTCTTTTTCCATGTCCACACACGTATTAAATATACATGTATATCAGCATAACAGGTACAGGTTTGTAAGTATGCATGTATGTACACTTAGGTTTTACGTGGACGAGGGCAAGTCCATAGCCTTCAAAGCGCTGCGTCCACTGGAACACCATGCAGAAGACACCAGACATGACACCCAACCCAGTCACATGATACTGACACCGGGCTGACCAATCCCACTTCCTTGCTCAAGCCTCTCCATGCTGAGTGCTGAGCGCCCGGCACATTTTTAAAAATCTTTGATATGACCCAACCCAGGATTGATCCTGAATCTACATACATGTGTCAATATCTACAAGTACATGTGTTTATATATCTATAGACGTTCAGGTACATACACAGTTACTATATGGCAGGGCCTACTGCTGGCTCAGTGGGCCAGAGTGTTGCTCTCGCCCCAGCCGCGCACTTCCCTGATAATAAGTTCCACACATTTTGTGAAAAGGGCATAACGTTTCGTCAAAAATAACTATCCTAATCCTTCTTAGTTTTGGGACAGGTATCAGTAGTGCTGAAAGCAAAATATAACCTTTCTCTCTCAGATTTTCAGCACAGTACAGACACAGATATGTTGTTCATTAGATGGAGAAACCGTGTGAGAAAAAGAAACTGTGTATTCCTGTTACAATTACATGCATACTGGCTGAAAGGGGCAGATCAGGTGTCCCAATAATTAGAAGAATTAGGTACCACAGTGTGTGTCGTCATGGCCATAGATGTTTGAGATGACTTACACTTACAGCTGAATCGAGCCCCCTAGCTGATGTGCCTTCCACTTGAAGCTGAGAGCTTTGCTAGGTAACAATTAAAAGACTGTGAAAGTGGTTAGTTGCTCTAGTCACACACAAAAATTTATTTATTTATTTCATTGGTGTTTTACACCGTACTCAAGAATATTTCACTTATATGATGGCGGCCAGCATTACGGTGGGAGGAAACCCGGAGCCCGGGTGAAACCCATGCACGGTCATTCGCAGGTTGCTGGCAGACCTCCCCACGTATGGACAGAGAGGAAGCCAGCATGAGCCAGGCTTGAACTCACAATAACTGCATCGTTTGGAGGCTTCTGGGTCATTACCCTGCACTAGTGCACTAACCGACTGAGCCACAGAGGTCTCCCCCCCACACAGAAAAATTAAATGATTTCTTGTTGTCATTGTATTGATTACTGTGTAAAACGGCATTACTGATGGGAGGCGTCAACTGTTTAAACGCATTAGAAATTCTTCACACAGAAAAGTACAAAAAAGCACAAATTCGCAATAGCTGTAACATCCTACAAATGGTCCATCTTGACTTATGCTCAGGCACCCGTTATTAAAAGCGAATGGCTCATTAGTAGGGTGCCAGACATTCGACAAAGCGACGTAGACATCTAGAAGCTAAAGACAATTTGAAAACCCATGCTTCACACCCATATTCAACATGTCATTCCTTGCAATCCAGAGCATTATTTCAGGTGAGAAACTATCAGAAATATGCAGAAGAAAAAGACATAAAATCTAGAACAGAATCATAGGTGCTTGGTCATTTAGTTGTCGTCACTATTCTCTACATTTCCCCATAGAATAATGAAATGGTCAATAACACACAGGGTTCGGATTTAGTTTTAGCTGTTTTCGGGTAACAGCGGGTTATGAATCGAATGTACATCTATACACTTACCAAGGTACTTAAATGTCGAATACTCTACTGTCATTTTGGCCTATCTCCTGACGTCCACCAGCATCTGACCTGTTTTCATGCAATGTATAGATTTACCGAGTATGTAAGAGAGGAGAGCATCTTCCGCACTTTGCCCCGAAGACCATTCCGCAAACCCGAAATAAATCAATCAATAACTACTTTATCAGATGTGATTACGGTACTGCTCACTGTACGCGTGGTATACAGGAAAACCATGTCCCCATTAAACATTTACAACAACTTCCAGCTTGGTATGTGTTACAGGAGTGCCTACATCTGTACATATTCACATATCACATCCAATTTCACCAGCATGATTATTCATTAATAGACATGTCTTCAAATGTCAAGCAATATCCTGAATGGCAATATCCTAAAATTATTTTTACAGAAAGGAGTTATTCATCTTCTTCTCAAATTTCAATACCTAATGTTATCATCTGACAGCAATCTGAATAGAATTTCATATTAACATACAATGTACTGAGGACATATAATTTCATGACCACCTTTCACAATTAACCATCTATGTGTACCCATGTACATGTTAAAGGCCTGATCTGTGATATGTGGCCTAACACCTTAAGTAGGCTTGAATTTCCCACTGCACTCAAGGCTAGTCAACTTATACAAGGCCAGAAGTATGGGGAGAGGGAACTGGGCAGAGCCTGAGAGAAATCCACGACCATTCACACATTGTGGGTGGGCCTTTCCAAGTACGGCGGGAGGAGTCAACATGAGCTGGGTTTGAACTTACAGCGGTCGTACAGGTGAGAGGCTCATGGGTCATTGCACTGATCAAGCACAACCCCATGGCCATAGAGGCGCTGTTAGGCAATGGTATTTCAACCAGCTAAAATTGTCTCTGAAAGCTACCCATGCTTAAGATCAAAACCCATGCTTAAGTTCAAAACCCATGCTTAAGTTCAAAACCAATGCTTAAGTTCAAAACCCATGCTTAAGTTCAAAACCAAGTTCAAAACCCATGCTTAAGTTCAAAACCCATGCTTAAGTTCAAAACCAATGCTTCAACCAACAAGAGCAGCTGAACACATGTGTCAACGTCACTTGCTTACAACTTCCTCGATACCTTGATTAGTAATTTGTCTTTGTGGGGGGGGGGGGGATATTTTAATATACATGCACAGAGATTGTACATTGTATGCATTGCCCAATAAAATTTTCTCCACCATGCCACAGAAATCTCAACGCTACAAAGTCTCTAAAGTACTCCCTAACTTTTTGAAAACATCTAACCCTATTATACACATTACGCACAAAATTCTTCTGAAATCTGCATTAACCATTTCTGGAAAAAAACTTATCTCTTGATCATGGTGGTGAGCTTTAAAGCCTAGCAGAGTCTGCAGTACAACATGAAGTGTAGCTGTACATTTGTACAAGAGGGCTGACTGCAGGCAGACTGTATTATACATGTATCCAGTCCTGCAGGGATGACCCAGATTTCAAGTCTGACTGAACAACAAATGACCTAGAACTAAGATGGCTATTTGAACAACTACACACAGAAAACACACTGCAGTACAGCCCAAAGGCCGTCAAATGTTTATAAGAAAATGCATCAATATAAAAAGGCAAAAACAATACTTTGGGAGGGGCCATACACATGCATGTATATGTGGATTTATAAACTTTGGGAGGGGCCATACACGTGCATGTCTATGTGGGTTTATAAACTTTCATGAATCAACTTGCACCAAACAAACAACTGTTTATTTCTGGCCAGAATATTATTCAGTATTACATTTCAGGTGGGCCAAAAGCTTTTAAGACCCGATCTCAGGTAGACAAAGCTCGTTAATGTCACCTGTAATACTTCATTACCCCTTTTGTCGCCTATGACAGAGATTATTATGTGCTTATCTGGCCAAAGTGACAGCTTCACACCAGGTGGATGTTCACACATTGTGAGGACAGGCTGTCAACCAGTATCCAGAATTGTGCTCAAGTTAATGACCCAGAAAGATCATGGTCACAACCTAGTGTAGAAAAAATACAGTGTACTACATGTAGTAACAACGTTGTACATGTATCCCATGGGACAAAAGGGAAAAAAAAAACAAGTTAACATAATTTTCTGATTTAGGTATATGAGACAAAAAGAAAGAAAGAAAAACTCTCACAAATGAAAAAAAACAAACAAGAAAACACAGTTGATTTTTTAGTTAATTCACTCCTCTACTGGTACAGTCCATGGGTACTGGGGCTTTACATGAATCTATATAAAAGAAGGTCAAAGCACTAGCCTATCAAATAATGGGGCACACAAGGTGGGAGTTCAAGCCCATCCCTGAACACAGTTGATTTTTTATTTAATTCACTCCTCTACTGGTACAGTCCATGGGTACTGGGACTTTACATGAATCTATATAAAAGAAGGTCAAAGCACTAGCCTATCAAATAATGGGGCACACAAGGTGGGAGTTCAAGCCCATCCCTGAACAGAGTCCCCAAAGCGTTCTGGTACACACGGAATACGCAACTACAGTATAAAGGCTATCCTTCAAAACTCACACAACCAGTAACACGTAAGTATGTAAGTAACACGTGACGAAAGTGTGTCAGTACCTTGCCAAAGGTCAGTGGTACTCTCTGGACATTTTCCTCCCATAAAACTAACAGTCATTGCATAACTGAAAAATTCTTGAGCATGGGGTTGAATAACAGTCGACTAAAACAAATAAATAAACGAAGGTATATACATGTATATGAAAAGCTCTGCACAATGTATAACGCAATTACACTACAGCACGGAAGGTCGGGGAACTACAGGGTTGTCAAGTGCATCTATATCGACCAAAGATTTTGGCAGTTATGAGTACATCAAAACTCACAAACATGTCAGCACACCTCAAGAAGAGCTCAGAGGTCAGGGACTTCTTACAGACATGACAGGTGTGTATGTCCATGTCTACATGTGTACAGTGCATCAACATCTGCCGGCACCTAATCTACACTGCCCTGAGATGTTCTAGCACTGAAGCTGGTCACAGGTTCATACAGGTCAGTACACAGACTGGCTTCCTGGTCAAGTTTACTGTCTGATCAGCATGGGCGGACACCTTCAGCTCATATGTACTGTCTCTGTAATTACCATGGAAACAAAGCCGACAGCGGTTGATGATTTAATTCTCAAATGTTCAAATGTGTTAAGCATATAGGACCACAATTTTGGAAAATTATTAAAAAGACAGAGCGGCAAATACTTTCATGGCATACAAATGTCAATCCTTCAAGGGGAGTAAAACAGGAGATTACACTAATGCACCACTGGTTACACAAAGTTTAGTAAAACCAGGGATTGACATTTGACAGGAATCCGGTCATCAGATTCTTGTCATCATTACCGTGGACAAATGTGAATCTACGTGGATTCCCATAAAAAAAAAACACATTCAAACTCATAAAATATAACCTTGAAAACAATCTGCAGTTTAGGAAACAACACATAATATACTGATCATTATTAGTCAACTTTTCTTTCAAAACACAAAAGCATTAAAGTGTATGGTTAAAACACAGAACTTAAAGGATTAGTGTGTCCAGATTTAGCACTTGTTCATAATTACCTGCCCCTGTATAAACTGTCATAGTGAGACTAAGAACATATTAAGAAGTGTACATTAATCGGAGTAATACAATACACAAAATCACAAGATAATGAGGCTGGTTTTATGCATTTTTTTCGCAAACACTCAGTAGTCTCCGCATAATTACTTCACACAAGTCTAACCTTTAGGAGCTGTCAGAGCTTTACAGTTTAGTTCAAGTGTTAAAAAAGTTACAAGACAGACAACAAGGATATTGGATTTCTACTTGAAATGGTTTGCTGTTCTGCATAAGGTTGTAAGAACATGTTGTTGAAGAACCATGGGGTTAGTTTTTTCAAATCTCCAGATGATTTGACCATCAGGAAGGCATGGATTAACAACAGAAGACGAAAGTATTTTGTAACCACCAATAACAGCTGTAAACATCTGCTTTCGCCATTCTACTGCTGAAAGCTACGAGAGTAATACAGCTGAACTCAAATTACTATGGGGGCCGCAGTCAACTTGAAGCTAGAAGCTGTGTATCTAGAATCCATCTCGAAAACGATTTTAATACGAATTCCCAGGTTATACTGCCCAGCCAGCCTTGGGTTCTCCATGTATAATGTCACCCAGAGAGCCATACTGGGCAGCCGGGAGGAGATCGACAAGGGCAGTAAATCCATTGTTAATGGCAGATTTAAAGTCATTATTACATTTTTCAGAAGCCCTCTCGGTAACACACATGTACATGTACTGTGTAAATAGGTTATAACTTTTATAATTAGGACAGTAGCAAAATCTGAACACTAAGCCTTTACTGAGATTTTGTAGTGAAATTATACACCTCAACACATTCCAAGGCAATTACATGTATTGTTCTCTCGGCGCCAGAACATTCATGATGGATATGTAAAAATAGATAAAAACCAAACACTCAAGAGCATGCGATTTTCTGCACAGTGTTTTTTTTTTAAATCAAAGCAGATGTGCTAGTTTTGCTGTGGCATTGCGGTTGTTGTTGTTGTTGCTCCAGCTAAACCTAACGCACATTCAGTCATTAAACAGCTGAACAGGTCAATCTGCATAGCATATGTACATCGTGAACATCAGTAAAGTGCAGTTGGACTTACGTGTATATCGCCAGGAAGCACAGATTTGTATTTTATGACCTCCACGTTATTTACCAGTAGACAATGCTTTCACCTGTGTGTGTGTGTGAGTAAAGAAGCAAATACCTGGATGTCCGCAGTCTGAAATATCCATCAGTCATGCAGCCGGACACCAACACTAGGCAATGGTCAGTCTAGTGGTCAGATTTGCAGGTGTAATACGGCTGGACATGAACACTAGCCCATCAATGACTCGTTATCACCGGATGTACCATTAGCACAGCACCTCAATGCCTCCGGTTTGGAGTCCCTGGCATGTGACATTTCTCGCAATCCTGGGAGCTGGTGTTGGTGTGAGCCACGACCTCGAGCCAAAGTTACATAACAATCTCACTTCAGTGTGCATTGTCTACAATGACACAATATTTCAGTTTCTACTGTAACACTACACTGCTAAAACTCTTTGATGTGTCTGTAATGAGCTGCAGCTGAACGGCATCAGAGTCCTGCTGAAGAGTGCTAACCAGCAAGCCAGTGTTACTGACAAGACCCTAGATTACGATCAAACTACTCCCTTCATGTGGCATGGACACAATTCAGTGCTTCTCAAAGAAAAAATTTGTCATTCTACATGTACAAGCAAAATAAACTCACCTGTTCTCTGAAGTTGCGTAGTGCACGAAACACTGCCACTAGATTCCCTGAAATCTCCCGAGCTCCGTCCTGTGGTCAGATGATACTCCTTTCATCTATAATCTAGGATAAAAACCTGCCTCTAGAACCTAGTCAGCAGCACCTTAGAATCTTCAAGGTCTGCAAAAGACATCCGAAGTCGAACATTTAATATTCATAATTACATGATCTTGTAAATTTGTTCTGAATTGCTGCATCAAGACTTCAAGAAGATACAAAGACATAAAGCACCACACTGTTCTAAATACATGTAGGGCCTTGCTCTATCCAGCAAAATGAGAAGGGATAAAATGAAATTTTAACTTTTGGCATAAAGTTCTCACTGTTTTACATAGTGAAATTGATTTCCATTGAAAGAAGCCGTTAACATTTACGAGCTTGCCCTTTTCCCTATTTGAAATCCTTGAAATGCACTCCGCGGAACCTGCTTTTTTAACTGTAACTTTTCTGCTCTGGGAATGCACAAGTATTACATGTAATAATCTATTTGTTTTAACAACAATTAAAAAAATTAATTTTTTACACAAACTGCTGTTCAATGCCATACTCAATAAACTTTCACTTATATGATGGCCTTCAATATTACAGATGAAGGAAATGGGAGTGAACCACCCACCTGTTGACAACTTACTGACAAGCTTTCCCACATATAACGTACATGTACAGATATACACATTAAATGGGTGTCAGACAAGTGGTCTTCAACGAACAATAGGCTGCCCAAGTGGCAAAAAATAAAATCTATTAGGACAAATCGGTTTGTGTATAAATACTCCAAATTTTTCTGCTTAGAACTTACAGCAGATATTGTCATAAGCCTAACAGCTTGCTTCACTTCTCATTAGAAGCTGATCCATATAAAAATGGCAAACTGCTTCAAATCAATGATGCTACTTAAGGCCTGTGTATCCAAATTATGCTCTAATTACATGTATGCTATACAGAGCAAATCTTGGTTGTGGCGATTTTCATATTTGCAATATAACTTTCAGCTTGGCGCTAAAAAAATTAACAGCTAACACGAAACTGCACATGAATACCGCTGATTTTATGTACACGTACTTAGAATCCTTAAACAAAGAGCTACATCATTATCCATATTAGTGCGCATGGCTATTCACTGAAGCTGTTTTCTAAGAACAGTTCATTTATCCAAATATTTAAGGAATGTATTTAAATTTGGATCACAAGTGTACATCTGAGTCTTTTCTCAAAGGACAGACACAGATTCTATCATAAGCGACACAACCATATGCAGTGATTTTCTGCAGAGAAGTAACATGCATTGACTTATATCACTAACAGAGCACTGAGGAGATCCAGGCTACAGCATTAGACAGACAAGTAATATTACCACTGCCATACAAACAGAAATCCAATCATTTTTTGAGTCGTTAATCCATTTTGAGCAATATTTTGACACACACAGTCTTTGATATCTCTTCTGTGCTCACACTTTCACTTCTACCTGTGCACCTACAAAGTGTGGCTATGAACAGATAACCTCATACAGATGGAAACACTTCATCATTCTAAATGGTTTGACTTTTGACAAGGACTGTAGCATACCGTAAAGTGTGTCACAATATCTGCTGTATTCAGACTGGGAAAGAAAGGACTAGAAACCTACAAAAGTCACACTGATTAGCTCTACAAATGAAACCAGCACCTGACTAAACAATGTACCAAGGTAACGAACAGGTCACTTGATACAATAGAAGGCCACATCATCAGATCAACAGTCACACAAGTTAGAAAGGATACAAGTAACCACACAGAACAGGAAGCAGAAGTCATCACTGAATTACAAAAGTGTTTAAACATACTATAATGTACACTGAGAGATAACTGTCAATCACAGTCACCACACAACAACAACAAAAATATCACGAAAATCTCTTACTCTTAGCTAGGTGTTAATCTCACATAAAAAAAAAGGATCTACAGCAACACCACCACTTTGCCGTGTGCAACCATGTCGTCGAGTAAATCCTTGTAACTCATCAACGAATAAGTTAGGGCAACGATGACCCAATATTTACATACAAATCAAAGATCCGAGAACATCTGAACGTCTCAGTCTCAGAGAAAACGACAGACGTTCAACTTTCAGGCTTCTAAATCTCAGACTTGGTTTCACTTCAACAACAACGTCTGGGGTGAAAACACAAATCACGGGCAAAGCGCTTCGCTACGGAAACCCGTCACAAAATGAACAAGAACTTACCTTAGATAACCCCATAGCCAATCCCCTTTCCACTCCCGCTGTCAAATGTCACAAAGAACCAGGGTTCGCGCAGACAATAGTACCGGATTCTAAGGCTACACAAAACATGCGTCAAGTAAGAAAAGACCGAAAATCAACACTGTCACTCTTTTGTGTGGGAGGTAATATAAGCATCAGCTCGAGACATGACGTATTACAGTCTCCAAAAAACAGGGCAACAAGAGGTGACGGACCTATTGGAGAAAGAAGTCGACCATATGTATGGAGAAACAGTTCGATCGTACGCTTTAAAAAAAAAAATATCTTTTTCATCTCATATGCGGCTGGTTTATTTGAAATTTGTCGATGGTTATAATTTGAAACACATTATAGGCGCATAGACTTCCTCGGTTGGACTTTGTTTCTTAGGCCATTCTCACTGGATCCGCACGCGGTCATGATTTTACTCCCCTGCTTCGGAATTCATTATTTCATTTTTCTGCCAGGAACTGTGGCAGAAGATGAGATTATCACAAAATCTGCCCGAATAATAACGAAATAACGAAAACTGAAAACTGTTCCCAACTCCAGTTTCCCAGATTTGGGGAAACTGGTGCGGGCAGCGGAATAATTTTCATTTCTATATGTTTTCTGTTTACATTTATTATTCGGCTGGATTTTGTGAATGCTTAGTCTCATCTTTTTAAGATTTCGACGGGAAACAAGGGGTCAGGTTTCACAGGCCTTACGGCAATCCTCTTCAACTTTTCCGTTATGGATTTTACAACATTTTCAAGGGACATAAGTAGGCCCCTATGTAGAAAGAGGCCAATTTATTTGGGATGTAAATTTCGACCTGAACCTATTAGTAAATCTTATCATATCCAGAGAATATAAGTTTAATTTAATATATATAGACTAAATGCTATTCTGCATATGTCATGTTAACAAAAAATGAGGCGTCAAAATGACGTAGTCCTACAGGTTCTAGGCCCTATATGGCTACAGGCCCATAACTCGAATTGTTAAGTTGTGATGTGCTCCCCTTATCGAATCGTTTCTTATGTGAAGTAAACATTTATTTAATTTGATTGGTGTTTATAATGACATACCGGTAATCTACTCACGAATAGTTAACTCGTGTAGGGCCTAAGATAGCGGTTATGCTTTACAGCATTGGGGTGAAATATCTAGGTTCCGAAATTTCCGCGACATCAGATTTAGATGAAGAAGGGGAACCAGTATTAAGAGAGAAAATAGACTGTCAAAACCCCCAACTTCAAAAGTTTAACATTGGCCACGAGATTAAATTTCGTGCCCCCGCTTAATATGAAATTATAGGCCTAACGAGTGCGAGTGCACGGTTAAGGTAAACACGACACTGGTGCCATAAAACAATTTTATCATATACCACGCTGAAGAAACACACGTGTTCTTAAGTGCTTCACTCCAATCACATTTTGATCAAAATGACGACATCCTCAAATTACACGCACCATTGGAATGGTCAATAAAGTTGGGGCTCCGGCTTCATATCCCCGACTTTGTATCGGATAAAAAAGAATAGATTTCCAATTAACTTTTTTTATTCTTACTCTTCCAGATTTCGTATTCGCCACGTTATTTTTACACCACCATAAAAAGTTAGGACCCCACATGTATATTTGATCGACATGAATAAATGAATTTTAAAATTCTTCAAAATTTCAGTATGGTACTCTAGTACTTCACATTATTTGTGAAAACCGTGGAGAAGCTAGCTCTAAATTGTAAAGTCATAGTTCTCAATATATTCATGCATCATTCAGATTGGTAGTTTTCTTGTCACCTGTTTGATACGGTGCATGAAGAAGGACACATGGTATGATGTTCTCTTGGCCTGTGTCGACAGTATTATACCTTGTGCGTGTCGGCTTGCTTGAAATTCAGTGGAGACGAAAACTGGTATATAAATGCCTTTAACCGGGCCTCAACATTTTCTACTGTAGGGGTGCTGCCAGCTCCATTGTGAAGGTGAATTTTATCTTGCAGGAAATGAAAAGTATATCGTACATTCAGCACAACTAACAATGCCACCCAGCTTGTCTATATATGTATTCTTTCATTACACTGTGTAAGCATGAAATCACATTTGTACTGATCATTTTCCCCACTTATATACGTATTTAAACGATGACAGTTAGTTATATTGACGTAAAACGCTTTGCGAGGTACAAAATAACGTTTTCACTGAGTAATTTCAACATTGCTCACTCCACAACCATACTTGTAAAGCCATTCTTTCATAGCCAACACCCCCGTGGGGTTCCCGGGAGTGAAAAGAATAGGGCCCCAGTTCTCTAGGCAAGCTTTTCGTACTAGACGACTAACCTAGGGCTCTCCCGTGTGGTTCCGGTGAATAGAATAGTTCCACAGCCTCCCCGGGCTTGTCGTACAAGGCGACTAAAAGGGGCAACCTGTTTGCCGTGGGTTGCGACCCGTGATGGGGGAGGACGGGATCCTGGTGGCTGAGGGCGGGTTGATCTTGCGAGATCCTCACGCCCAACACTCCACTTCGGCCCTTACTTCTCCAAAGACGGGCGGTCGGATGGCCCGATCCGATCAATCGGCTGGTCACGCCAGTCCAGACGTCCGGATATCAACCTTCATATATCTTCATTTGGTATAGTCATTGCTTTCTGTCTTGGAAGTTTTTTAGTAAGATGTTCGGATATCTGGGCGGTGGCTTTAGGGTCAATCGAGTAGGCCGTTTCTAATTTATTAGATTCGGCCTGCTCGAGTATGAGCGAAAAATCCATCTTATCGAGGATGGCGTGGAACTCTCGTCTCTCCTTCTGCTGGTTACTCGCAGGAGGGGTTTCGTCGTACATGTATCGCCACTCCGAGGCGGGTGAGAGACACGGCGCTATGAATCACCCAACCGTCTCGCTATGTCTACCTCTAATACCCTATTCCAAATGTTTCTATGTCACAGCCTTCCCCAGTTGTGGGGAAAAAAAGGAAAAACGAGATACCACTGGATGTGGAATCGGGAAGTTCTCACTTCCCATCCTTTCTGGTGATATCTAGTAAAAATGAGAATCAGGCAAAGATGAAAATCAATCCTTTCGTATTCATTAAAACTTTGCAGAGCTACGCAGGTACTTTGAAACAAGTGAAAAAGTTAAAGTCTGGCAAAATTCTTGTAGAATGTTTTCGAAAACAACAGTACATTAACTTACTCAGAATTCAAAATATTGGGGAGCAAGCTGTTTCTGTTTCCCCACATAAAACCTTAAACTGCTCTCACGGCATCATTCGTGACAGAGACCTAGATCTATATGACATGACAGAGCAAGAAATAACAGAGCAACTGAAGAACCAGGGCGTACTCAACGTCAAACGTTTTACCATCAAGAGAGATGGGAACCTCATTAAAACAAATACGTATCGCGTAACGTTTAATAACCCGTCTCTCCCAACATCAATGTTCATTGGGCCGTACAGTGTGCGGGTAGAATTGTTCATACCTAACCCGACTAGGTGTTTCTCCTGCCAGAGGTTTGGCCATGGCAGGGGTCAATGCCGAAATCAACTGGTCTGTTTCAGATGTGCGGAAGCTGGTCACGAGGGCTTCGACTGCACAAACACCATAAAATGCTGGAATTGCAGCGGAGCCCACATGGCCTCTTCCAAGGATTGCCCTGTCTTCAAAAAAGAAAAGGAAATCATAACGCTTAAATGCAAAAATAACATATCGTATCAAGAAGCCAAACGTCTTGTCTCTGTCACCAATGGCCTTACTAAATCTACATATGCCAATGTTGTCAAGAAACCCTACGTTTTGGTAGGAGTTCAAACATCATTCACTTGGCCCATCGGTATAGAGAAGCCACAGAAACTGGTCGTAAATCCCTTGGAAAACACGGCCAGTTCTTCATCACAAACCGATATCAATCTTACTGAAAAAGCCGCTACTTCACCTGATTCTCCATCTCACAACAAACCTTGTGCAAATAAATCCAAATCCTCTAAACCCGTTGAATCTTCACTAAATGCAGCGGGTGATAAACATCACAAGAAAGGTAAACCTAGTGGCCCCACAGAGCGTCCCTCCAAGGCTACTAGGGACCCTATCCGAACATTCAATAAGTTTGGGTCGTTGCAGGACGTCGGTCCTTCAACGTTCGATGCGGACATGATGGATACATCATCTGCATCGGGGAGATCTACTAGTAGGTCTCCCAAAAAGGGTCGTGCACGGTCCAGACATAAATCCCCCATACGCCTCCCTCCATAATGACTTCCTTAGACAAAATTATACAGTGGAATTGTCGAGGTCTTAAAATAAATTTCATTGAAATAACACAGTTAGTTCAATCTTTAAATCCAATTGCCCTCTGTCTTCAGGAAACTCACCTGAAGACATCTGACAAAGGTAAAATATCACTAAAAAATTATACACTATATAGCACCTACTCTAATGAGGAAGAGCGAGCTTGTGGTGGCTCCTCTATTTTAGTGAATAATAATTCACAGCCCTGTTGCTCTCGATACAGAGCTTCAGGCTGTAGCCGTCCGTGTTTCCTTGTCGGAAACAATCACTTTGTCTTCAGTTTATGTTCCTCCTCATTCTTCTTTGTCATTTTGCCAGTTGCATAATTTAAAAGACCAACTGCCAAATCCTTTCATAATTATGGGAGATTTTAATGCGCATAACCCCCTATGGGGTAGTAATAATGTGAACGATAAGGGCAAAATAGTAGAAGATTTCTTATGTAAAGATGAACTATGTTATTTCAATAATGGTTCTAATACCTACTTACATCCAGGTAATGGTTCATATTCTGCTATCGATCTCACTATCACCGATCCATCACTTCTCCCGGATTTTTCTTGGAAGGTGCATGACGATCTTTGATGTAGTGATCATTTTCCTCTTGTCCTAGAGCATCTCACTTCTAATTCTTTAGAACGTGTAGCTAGGTGGAAGTTCGATAAAGCAGATTGAATGGCATTTGAGATGTTCTGTGAAGCTGACATCACTGCAGAAAATCTTAATGCTGCAGATGATCCTTTGCTTACATTTAATGAACTCATATTAAGAGCAGCCGATAGAACCACCCCTAAGACCTCGAGAAATCCCAAATCCAAAAGTAAACCCTGGTATGATAATGACTGTCATAAGGCTATAAAAGACCGCAAAAAGGCCGAGCGCAGATTTAATCATTATCCTGATGATAATAATTTAAACCAGGTTCGCATACTTGGAGCCAAGGCTCGTCGATTAATTAAGTCCAAGAGACGATCTTGTTGGCGGAACTTTGTTTCAGGCATTACGTCCAAAACACCCATGCGTAAGGTCTGGAACATGGTTCAGAAACTTAAGGGCAAGAACAGTAAAGCCAGAGTTCAGCACTTAAAGGATGGTGATACCTTATTAACTTCACCGCATGATATAGTCAATAAAACAGGTGAAACAATATCCCACAAATCTTCATCTGGAAATTATTCTCCTGAATTCCAGCATATTAAAAGCCAGAAGGAGAATATTAAATTGCCCTTCTCTTCTAAGAATTTAGAAGACTGTAATCGTCCATTTTCAATTGAAGAGTTTAAAACTTCTCTAAAAAAGGCACATGATACTGCGTGCGGCCCGGATAATATATATTACAAGCTTCTGAACCACTTACCATCTGAGCCATTGGAGACACTCTTGGACTTACTTAATGATATTTGGAAGACTGGAAAATTTCCCCCATCATGGAGAGAGGCGTATGTTATCCCGGTCCCTAAACCGGGTAAGGATCATAGTGATCCGAGAAATTACCGTCCCATAGCTCTTACCAGTTGCATCTGTAAGACTATGGAACGGATGATAAATGATAGACTTGTTTGGTTTCTTGAAGCCAACATGCTTTTATCAAGCATTCAGTGTGGTTTTCGTCAAGGTCGATCCACTATGGATCACCTTGTTCGATTTGAAACCGTCATTCGTGACGGTTTTATTAATAATGAACATGTGGTATCGATATTTTTCGACTTGGAAAAGGCCTATGACACCACATGGAAATATGGTATTTTAAAAGACCTTGCTGTTATGGGTTTAAAAAATCGCTTACATTTGTTTATATCTCAGTTTTTATCTGATCGTGAGTTTAAGGTACGGGTGGGGTCCACTCTTTCGGACTCTTATGAGCAAGAGATGGGTGTGCCCCAGGGCAGTATTCTTTCACCAACACTGTTCAACATAAAAATTAACAGGTTGTCTTTAACATTAACATCTGGCACTGAGGGCTCTTTATATGTAGATGATTTCCTGATATACTGAAAATATGAATAACATCGAGCGGCAACTGCAGCTTTGTCTCAATAAGATCGAAAAATGGACAGTTTCCAATGGTTGCAGATTTTCTACGTCTAAAACCGTGGGTATGCATTTCTATAATAAACGCAAACTTCATTTAAACCCTGGACTTAAATTTTGTCGTGAACCTGTGAATATTGTCGGGGAAAATAGATTTTAGGGCTTATATTCAATAGTAAATTATCTTTCATACCTCACATAAAAACGCTTGAAGGTAAATGTACAAAGGTTCCTGATATAATTACGATCGTGTCTAGAACCGATTGGGATGCTGACCGAGCAGTTTTACTTAATTTGTCTCGTTCTCTGGTGAGGTCTAAATTGAACTATAGGTCCAGCATTTATGGTTCCGCTAGGAAATCATATTTCAAAATGTTGGACCCGGCCCATCACCGAGGTCTGAGGCTCAGCCTCGGTGCGTTTTGAACCCCAGCAATAGAGAGTGTATACGTAGAGGTAAATGAGCCTTTATATCACAGGCGTATAAAACTCAGCCTTCAATACGTTGCTAAGCTCAAAGCTCACCCAACAAACCCTCCCTACGACTGTGTTTTTAATCCATCATACGCAGATAAATATAATAAATGTCCCAACAAAATATTTTCCTTTGGTCTTCGTGTTCGGGACCATATTGTGGAAGCTAACATTAAGCTGGAGGACATAGCCCCGGTTTCTTTTCCGGAGTCTCCTCCCTGGCTTCTTCCACAAGTTAAATTTATATTTGCTCTGCTCTACGTCAACATAATAAGTCGAATACAAACCCTCTTATAATTCAGCAAAGTTTCGCTGAAGTAAAAGCTAATTATCCGAATTATAAATTTATATATACTGACGGGTCAAAGGATGGGAACAGGGTGGCGGCTGCGGCTATCTTGGAACAGCGAGTCACCTCTCTTAGCCTTCCATCCTCGTCTTCAATATTTTCTGCCGAGGCCAGAGTTATACTTCTGGCTTTATCATGTTTCATCCGGTTCTGCCCAGAGAGCAATGATATCCAGTGGCTCGTTGTCCTCCCTTTTGGCAATAGAGCAAAATAAATTTCAAAACGCGTTAATACTAGAAATATTAGCCATCCATAGAAAGTTAATGAAAGGAGCTAAAGGTATTGTATTCTGTTGGATACCACGTCATACTGGTATCCACGGAAACACAGTCGCAGACAAGGAAGCGAAACGTGCTTTTAGTAAACCCATATCTAAAATTAAAATTCCTTATACTGATTTTAAATCTAATATTCTTATATACAGTTGTCGCCATTGGCAGGATGAATGGGACCTGCAGGTCGATAACAAACTGCATGCCATTCACCCTGTCATAGGCTACGACTCTTATACTTTTGGTATGTCTTGTAGAGACCAAGTGGTTTTAACAAGATGCCGTGTTGGGCATTCTCGTCTAACACACAATTTTATCCTGGATGGGAGCCGTGCTCCCGAGTGTGTTGCATGTGATGCACAATACGGCGTCAAGCATATCCTGGTTGACTGTGTGGACTTTGCTCATATTCGGCAGAGATTCTACACAGTCAACTGTATATTTGACTTATTTGACAGCATCGCTGGCGATGCTCTGATTAAGTTTTTGAAGGCTGTTGGCCTGTATAATAGAATATAGTTTATGTATGTGTATATATTTCTTATTGTATAAAATAACAATTTCCACTTTTAACTAACATTTACTTTAACTGGTTTTAAAAAGAAAGGTTCGTCTGTTTTTTCCTCTAACTTTTGAATGTTTATTTATAATGTCGAATACTATTTCAGGCTTCCTGATTTGTGCATGTTCTCGCCACGATATGGCTTAGATATTGCCAATATGGCGTTAAGCCAAAGTCATTCATTGAAAGCCCCCAAAGACTTGGTTCCTTCCTTTTGCAAGCCAAGGCCTTCACTGTCCTCACCTATGTCTTCCATTGTTTCAACTAGAATCAGTTTAAAACCCCCTTTATATGAATTGTGACCTTTTCCAAAGCATCGTAGGCATGTGTAAACTTTATCATATAGCGTTTTGAGTAATTTTAACCGTTGACGTCTAATAAATTGCAGTTAACATCAGTGCATTTATGCTGCCTATTAGGATATCTTTTCCCGCGCAATGGCGATTCGTTCCAAGGCTGACTTGACTATTGTTCCCTTCAACGGCACGAGTAATTTGTCACCACTTTGCCCACAAGACGTCACGTTAAAAGCAGGAATGAACAATAGACTGCACAGCTTGGACCCGAGTTACCTTTGACAGGAAAGGCCCCCGTGGGGTTCCCGGGAGTAAAAAGAATAGGGCCCCAGTTCTCTAGGCAAGCTTGTCGTACGAGGCGACTAACCTAGGGCTCTCCCGTGTGGTTCCGGTGAATAGAATAGTTCTACAGCTTCCCCGGGCTTGTCGTACAATGCGACTAAAAGGGGCAACCTATTTGCCGTGGGTTGCGACCCGTAATGGGGGAGGACGGGATCCTGGTGGCTGAGGGCGGGTTGATCTTGCGAGATCCTCACGCCCAACACTCCACTTCGGCCCTTACTTCTCCGAAGACGGGCGGTCGGATGGTACGCTCCGATCAATCGGCTGATCACGCCTGCCTCTGCGTGGTTCCAAAACTTCCCTATATAAACATTCTTTAGAGAACAACTGATTTTTTTCTCAAATTTCGTTCGTGGAATTGCGCTTGAGGCGGTGGCTGTACGGTCACTCAAGTATTTCGTGTCTAATGTGCAAACCTCCTTCATAGGGTGGGTGATGGAGGAGCTCGGGTGGGGAATGGGGTGTGCATATTAAGGCCATCTATTTGAGTATACCCCATGTGGAATCCTTGGTGTCTTTCCTGCTGGGTATTCCCAGGTTTAGGCATCGCCCTTGTTGGCACTCCGTGGTGGGTGGGGAACACGTGGGGTGAATCCCTAATTATTTATTAAAAATCCCCTAAATCTTTCAAAAAATGCCTCCAATATTCGACCGTCTCAGCCAATCTCAGGTATTGATAAAAAGAGAAAGCTGGAGGCTTTATCAGATCCTCTAGACATTGGACAGGAAAGTTGGTCTGCTTTTATTGTTCTCTCAACAAAGAGTGAACAAAAGCTGGCCTCTAAAATACATCCTTTTGTTTTGAAGAGGGCTTTGGAGGGTGCAGCAGGCACTTTAAAAAACGTTAAAAAGCTGCGATCCGGAGATATTCTTATCGAATGTTTCGGGAAACAACAATCTAAAAATTTACTATCATTGAATAAAATTTTCTATATATCTGTTTTTACATCCCCTCACAATACCTTGAACAGTTCCCAGGGAATAATACGTGACAGGGATGGGGATATCTTCGACCTGTCTGAAGAAGAAATCTGTGCAGAATTAAAACCACAGGGTGTTGTCAGAGTCAAGCGTTTCACAACAAAAAAAGCTGGCAACATCCTCAAATTAAACGCATACCTGATACCCTTTAATACCACCTCTCTACCATCATATATCTACATTGGCCCGTATGGGGTTAATGTGGATTTATACATACCTAACCCGACACGATGTTGAATTGAACAAATTTGGTCATGGCAAAGGCCCATGTAAAAATAAACTGGTTTGTTTCAGATGCGGCAGTGAAGGTCATGATGGTTTTGACTGCAGCAGCACAGTTAAGTGCTGCAATTGCGGCCGAGATCACATGGCCTCCTCTAAGGACTGTCCTCTTTTCATTAAAGAAAAACAAATAATCACTTTAAAAACTAAAAACAACATTTCCTATCAGGAAGCCCGCAAATTGGCCTCACTTTCGAGTACGCCACCGCAGACTTCGTTTGCCAATGTAGTGAAGCGAGCTGCAACATCTGTTGCGACTCAATCTTCCTTGACTTGGCCCATTGGAGACGACAAACCTAGTTCGATCACTGTGGAACCCTTAGCTCAACCTGTCCGGAACTCGTCTTCAACCCAGACCATCTCAGTACAAGAAATAAAACCAGTGAAGAATGCAGAAAAAATGTTATACCTGAACCTCAGCCCTCTAAAAATAATAATGACAAAAACAAATCCAAAAACAAACTTCAAAGTTATATTAAAACCAGTAAACTCGAGATCCTGTCCAAACATTTAACAGGTTTGGATCGTTGGAGGACGTTGTCCCTTCAACATCAGATGCGGATGTGATGGATACATCACCCGCACCAGGGAGATCTTCCAGCCGATCTCCAAGGAAGGGTCGTCCTCGGTCGAAACATAAAGACAAATCTCATATACGCCTCCCTCCGTAATGTCTACATAGGACAAAATTATACAGTGGAATTGTCGAGGTCTTAAGGTTAATTTCATTGAAATAGCACAGCTGGTCCAATCATTAAATCCTATTGCCCTTTGTCTTCAGGAAACTCACCTGAAGACATCTCACAAAGATAAAAAAATTCTCAAAAATTATTCACTTTATAGTACATTTTGTCACGAAGAAGAGCGAGCTGCAGGCGGCTCCTCTATCTTCATAAATAACAATATTATCCACAGTCCTGTTGCTCTGGATACAGAGCTTCAGGCTGTGGCCGTTCGTGTCTCATTGTCTAAGACGGTGACTTCGTGTTCCGTTTATATTCCTCCGAACACTTCTTTGTCAGCTTTACAGTTACATAATTTGAAAGAACAATTACCTACACCGTTCGTCATAATGGGCGAGTTTAATTCCCATAACCCCTTATGGGGAAGTAACAACATAAATCATAAGGGCAAGGTAGTAGAAGATTTTTTAACCAAGTAGGAACTGTGTTATTTCAATGATGGTTCTAATACTCATTTACATGCGGGTAATGGCATTTATTCTGCTATCGATCTCACTATCACCGATCCGTCGCTTCTCCTGGATTTTTCTTGGAGAGTGCATGAGGATCTTTGTGGTAGTGACCATTTTCCTATTATCCTAGAGCATCTCACTTCTAATTTTTTAGAAGGTGTAGCTAGGTGGAAGTTCGATAAAGCAGTTTGGATGGCATTTGAGATGTTCTGTGAGGCTGATATCACTCCACAGACTCTCAATGCAGCAGATGACCCTATATTTAAACTTAATGAGCTTATATTACGAGCTGCAGATAGAACTATCCCTAAGACCTCGACCAAATGAAATTGCCCTTTTCTTCTAAAAACTTAGAAGATTATAATCGTCCTTTTAATATCGATGAACTAAAAAGTGCATTGAAAAAGGCAAATGATACTGCATGTGGTCCTGATAATGGATATTATACATTTCTGAACCATTTACCACCCGAAGCACTTGAGACTCTCTTGGACTTATTGAACGATATTTGGATAACTGGTAATTTTCCACCCTCATGGAGGGAGGCATGTATTATGCCGGTTCCCGAACCGGGTAAGGATCATACTGATCCAAATAATTATCGTCCCATAGCTCTTACCAGTTGCGTCTGTAAGACTTTGGAACGGATGATAAATGATAGACTTGTTTGGTGTCTTGAAACCAACAAGTTACTATCTAATATCCAATGTGGTTTTCGTCAAGGTAGATCCACAGTGGATCACCTTGTTCGACTTGAAAGTTTCATTCGCCATGGTCTTATTAATAATGAACATGTGGTGTCAATATTTTTGACCTTGAAAAGGCCTACGACACCACATGGAAATATGGCATTTTAAAAGACCTCGCGGATATGGGCCTTAAAGGTCGATTACCTATATTTATATCGAAATTTTTATCAAATCGTCAGTTTAAGGTACGGGTGGGGTCCACTCTTTCGGACTCTTATAATCAAGACATGGGTGTGCCCCAGGACAGCATCCTTTCACCAACACTGTTCGGCATACAATTAATAGCTTGGCCCAAACATTAACATCCGGTACTGAGGGTTGTTTATATGTAGATGATTTTCTGATATGCTACCGGGCGAAATATATGAATAACATCGAGCGGCAACTGCAGCTTTGTCTCAGCAAGATCGAGAAATGGAGAGTTGCCAATGGTTGCAGATTTTGTACGTCTAAAACCGTGGATATGCATTTCTATAATAAACTCAAACTTCATCTACACCCTGAGCTTAAATTTTGTGGTGTACCAGTGAAGATTGTTGGGGAAAATAAATTATTAGGGGTTATATTCGACAGTAAACTATCATTTATACCTCACATAAAAACGCTTAAAGCTAAATGTATGAAAGCTCTGGATATAATTAAGGTCGTGTCTAGCACCGATTGGGGTGCTGACCGATCTGTTGTACTTAATTTATATCGTTCTCTGGTGAGGTCTAAATTGGACTATGGGTCCATCATTTATGGTTCCGCTAGGAAATCATATCTTAAAATGTTGGATCCGGTCCATCACCAAGGTCTGAGGCTCAGCCTTGGTGCCTTTAGAACCTCACCAGTAGAGAGTTTATACGTGGAGGCCAATGAGCCTTCTTTACATAACCGACGTGTTAAACTCAGCCTTCAATATGCAACAAAGCTTAAAGCTCACCCAACAAAGCCTGCCTACGACTGTGTTTTCAATCCATCATCCAAATATACTAAATGTCCTAACAAGATTTCTCCGTTTGGCCTTCGCATACGGGACCATGTTGTGGAAGCTAACATCAAGCTAGAGGAAATAGCTCCGGTATCTTTTCCGGAATCTCCTCCCTGACTTCTTCCACGACCTAAACTAATATTTGCTCTACGCCAACATAATAAATCGAACACAAATCCTCTTATAATTCAACAAGCTTTTGCTGAAATTAAGGCTAATTATCCAAATTAGAAATTTATTTACACTGATGGGTCGAAGGATGGGGACAGGGTTGGGGCTGCGGCTGTCTTAGAACAGCGGGTCTCTTCTCTTCGTCTTCTGTCTTCATCGTCTATCTTTTCTGCAGAAGCCAGGGATATACTCCTGGCCTTATCATATGGGTTCTCTGGGCGTGCCCAGAGGGCAATGATATGCAGTGACTCGCTCTCCTGCCTTTTGGCAATGCAGAATAATAAATTCAAAAACCCACTTATTCTGCAAATTTTGGCCTTACATAGAAAATTGATTAAAAGAGGCAGATATATTATATTCTGTTGGATACCAAGAGATACTGGTATCCATGGAAACACAGTCGTGGACATGGAGGCAAAGGCTGCCCTAAATAAATCCGTATCAAAAGTTAAAATCCCGTATACTGATTTTAAGTCTAATATTCTTAAGTATATTCGTCGCCTTGGGCCGGATGAATGGGACGTGCAGGTGTGTAATAAACTGAAGGCTATTCACCCTGTCATTGGCCATAACTCTTATACACTGGGTATGTCTCGTAGAGACCAAGTAGTTTTAACAAGATGCCGCGTTGGGCATTCTCGTCTAACACACACTTTTATCCGGAGGGGAGCAGTGCTGCCGAGTGTGTTGGATGTGATGCTGAATACGGCATCAAACATATCCTGGTTGACAGTGTAGACTTTGCCCATGTGCGACAAAGATTCTACACAGTAAACTCCATATATGATTTGTTTGACAGCATTGCTGGCGACGCTGTCATAAAATATTTGAAGGCCATTGGCCTGTATCATAAAATATAAATTTTATTTTCATAAATACTCGTCACAAAACTTCCTTAATATGCTGGTTTTCGAGTTTTAGCTGTTCTGGTTTTCTTACCTGATTTTAATCATGTCCGTACATTTTTGGTTTGTTTTTAATGTTCTCATGTCACTATCAAAAACCTGAAGTGTCTCGTGGTTCCACGTTGTTCTCGCCACGATATGGATGAGATATTGCCGAAGTGGCGTTAAGCCATAATCATTCATTCATTCATTCAGTTGACAGGAAAGGTTCTCCATTCTTCTTAGCCTGGAGTGCTGGGGGTGGATGGGGGTGAGCGGATAGTGGGCGTGAATGAATGAATGATTATGGCTTAAGTCCACATCGGCAATATCTCAGCCATATCGTGGCCAGAACATGTTCAAACCAGGAAGCCTTGAATAGTTTTCGACATGATCTGATGAAAAGTAAAAAAGAAAAAGCAAAACAAAGGCACACTTTTTAAAACCAGTTAAAAAACTAAATGTCAGTTAAAAGTCGAAAACCACAATTGTTTTTTATTTTGTACACTGAAATATATATGTATATATAAACTAGATTCTATTATAGACTCAAACAGCCAAAACATTGTAGGCTGGCCCCTTCCCCATGTCCTCTCATTGCAAAACCAAAAAAAGAAGAAAAAAAAACAGAAAACATATCACCAGGCTTTTTAGCATTCCACATTACTTGTTCTTGACAATGACGAGATAGAGAACTACGTCCAAATTTAACCCTTCTTGCGGGCCAGAGTTGCGTTGCCATTTTTTAGCAAAACATGTTTCATACAGTAGTTTTATGATGTTTTCATATGAAATAACAACAAAATATGTCTAGATTCGTCAGCAAAACCTTCCCAAACAGTTACAAACGCAGAAAAGTATTTTCTCCCTGGGGACTTTGCACCCTACACCCCTCGTCAGGACTTCACCCTGGACACGATCAGTCGCTTGAACCCGGGCTATTGGAGTTTCTCTCTTTTCTGGCCCATTTTGTGTTGACATGCAGCTCGGTTTACAGGGTGTTTACAAGAAAAGGGGATCAGTTAAGTTAAGAGGGTTATCTGCCATGAATAGACATGCCTCTGGTAAACCTGTATTGCCTCCTGCTATAAACTGTGCATGGCTCCTTGTACAGACTACTCAAACAAACCTAATCATTCATTCATTCATTCAAACAAACCTATTCACTAAAATAAGTGCCTTAATCACCGCACCGGTGTGCCATTGGGGGAGAAGTTTTACATTCTTACAGGTTTTGCCCAGAAATGTCAAGATAAAACACCAGTTTACAATTTTATGGAGCATGGTAAGTCTAAAAATTCAACATGTGTAGGGTTGATGCGTTCACATTTTAACTAAGAAGCAGGACAATTCTTGATTAACATTAATTGACAAAAGAGTTAGTGACAAATTTTGTCACAGATACTGTTCCTCCAGACATTTTGGTCTTTTTCTCCCTTTCTATTTTTGGGACGGTTATGTGGTGAAATACTTTTATTTCTGGCTTATCTTTTAACATAATAAAGTGAAACTTGCCAAACATGTAGCTAAATAATTAAGCTCAAAAACTGTGCCGTTAATTTTCGTAGATATTAGTAAAACAACATCAAAGTTTCAAAAACATTTTTAAAAATTTTTGAAAGTTTTAAATTTAATGATCACTTAGAACAATATAAGATGAATATTAAAAATCTGTGGGACCGGCTTTTAGTTTACATAGTAAATTATCAACTTGGGGAAAAAAACTTGCATAAAAATAGCCAAAAAATAGCCGGGGGAGGCCGTGCTCGCTCCGTTTTTGTCGTCAGAGGCCGTGGTCCTTACGGTGTCGCCGTTGGCGGCCGTGGTCGATGCTGTGTCGCCGTTGGCGGCCGTGGTCGATGCTGTGTCGCCGGGGGAGACTGTGGTCGATGCAGTGTCGCCGGGGGAGGCCGTGATCGATGCGTTGTCGCCGGGGGAGGTCGTGATCCCTGCGGCGGCCGTGATCCCTGCGGCGGCCGTGGTCGATGGAGTGTCGTCGGGGGAGGTCGCGACGCCGGTCGAGGTTGCGATCGTAGCGGGACCAAAGCAGAGAGATGCTACCAGTAAAAGGAGTACTGCCCTCTTGTACATTTTGTTTTTCCGCTGAGGAACTGCAAAAAATATTCAAAAATTTTCTGAACTTTCCTGAAAACAATTCAGTAAGCAACGTCGTTACAAGAACATTTACACAATTCTTCAGTGGTGAGAAATTCATGTCTGATGCCTGTTGGCTATATGATTTCTTTGCGAATTCCTCCCCTTAAAAGAATAAACATCGAAAGAATTTCGTCCATGATCTCCCCTAATGAAATCTCATCATGGGACTGAGTACACTGAATGCCGACGTATTTCGAATGCTCTCTTACTTTCATGAATGAATGAATGATTATGGCTTGACGCCACATCGGCAGTATTTCAGCCATATCGTGACGAGAACAAAGTGGAAACACGAGACGGTTCAGGTTTTCGATATGCACGTGAGAACATCAAAAACGAAACAAAGAACTCGAAAACCAGCATATCAAAAATAATTTATCACTTTCATCTATACGTATTTATGACAACAATCTTTATATTTTGAGATATAGGCCAATGGCCTTCAAATATTTTATGACAGCGTCGCCACCGATGCTGTCAAATAAATCATATATGCAGTTTACTGTGTAGTATCTTTGCCAAATATGGGCAAAGTCTACACAGTCAACCAGGGTATGTTCGATGCCATTCAGCACCACATCCAACACACATGGGAGCACTACTCTCCTCCAGGATAAAATAGTGTGTTCGACGAGAATACCCAATACGGCATCATCTTAAAACTATTTGGTCTCTACGAGACATACTCAGTGTATAAGAACTATGGCTAATGACGGGGTGAATAACGTACAGTTTATTACGCACCTGCAAGTCATATTCACCCCGCCAAAGGCGACAAATATATCCAAAAATATTCGGCCGAAAATCGGTACACGGGATTTTAACTTTTGATATGGATATATTTATGGCAATATTTGCCTCCCTGTCCACGACTGTGTTTCCATGGATACCAACATGATTTGGTATCCAACATAATATAATACATTTGTCTCTTTTAATCAATTTTCTATGTAACGCCACAATTTCAAGAATGAGCGGGTTTTTAAATTTATTATTCTGAATTGGCAAAAGGCAAGAGAGCGAGTCAGTGCATATCATTGCCCTCTGGGTACGCCCAGAGGAAACATATGATAAGGCCAGGAGTATATCCCTGGCTTCTGCAGAAAAGATAGAAGATGAAGACGGAATGAATGAATGAATGATTATGGCTTAACGCCACATCGGCAATATCTCAGCCATATCGTGGCGAGAACAAGGTGGAAACACGAGACAGTTCAGGTTTTCGGTAGTCGCTGGAGAACATTAAAAAGAAAAGAAAAATCTTCGGACATGGGTTAAAATCAGGTAAGAAAAACCCAAACAGTTAAAACTCGAAAACCAGCATAATAAGGAAATTTTATAATAAATATTTATTTTGAGAATAAAATTTATATTTTATGATAAAGGCCAATGGCCTTCAAATATTTTATGACAGCGTCGCCAGCGATGCTGTCAAACAAATCATACATGGAGTTTACTGTGTAGAATCTTTGCCGCACATGGGCAAAGTCCACACAGTCAGCCAGGATATGCTTGATGCCGTATTGCGCATCGCATCCAACACACTCGGGAGCACTGCCCCCATCCAGGATAAAATTGTGTGTTAGACGAGAATGCCCAACGCGGCATCTTGTTAAAACCACTTGGTCTCTACGAGACATACCAAACGTATAAGAGTCATAGCCTATGACAGGGTGAATGGCATGCAGTTTGTTATCGACCTGCAGGTCCCATTCATCCTCCCGAAGGCGACAAATGTATTTAAGAATATGAGATTTAAAATCAGTATAAGGAATTTTAATTTTAGATATGGGTTAACTACGAGCAGCTTTCGCTTTCCTGTCTGCGACTGTGTTTCCGTGAATACCAGTATGACTTGGTATCCAACAAAATACAATATCTTTCCCTCTGTTAATTAACTTTCTATGGATGGCTAATATTTTTAGTCTTAACGGGTTTTGAAATTTATTTTGCTCTGTTGCCAAAAGGCAGGACAACGAATCACTGCATATGACTGCTCTGTGGGCAGCGCCGGATGAAACGTATGATAAAGCCAAAAGTATAGCTCTGGCCTCGGCAGAAAATATTGAAGATGAGCATGGAAGGCGAAGAGGGGTGACTCGCTGTTCCAAGACAGCCGCAGCCGCCACCCTGTCCCCATCCTTTGACCCGTCTGTATATATAAATTTATAATTCGGATAATTAGCTTTTACTTCAGCGAAACTTTGCTGAATTATAAGAGGGTTTGTATCGGATTTTTTATGTTGACGTAGATCAAATATTAATTTAGGTTGTGGAAGAAGCCAGGGAGGAGACTCCGGAAAAGAAACCGGAGCTATGTCCTCCAGCTTAATGTTAGCTTCCACAATATGGTCCCGAACACGAAGACCAATGGAAGAAATTTTGTTGGGACATTTATTATATTTATCTGCGTATGATGGATTAAAAACACAGTCGTAGGGAGGGTTTGTTGGGTGAGCTTTGAGCTTAGCGACGTATTGAAGGCTGAGTTTTATACGCCTGTGATATAAAGAAGGCTCATTAGCTTCTGCGTATGAACTCTCTATTGGTGAGGTCCTATAGGCACCAAGGCTGAGCCTCAGACCTTGGTGATGGACCGGATCCAACATTTTAAGATATGATTTCCTAGCGGATCCATAGTCCAATTTAGACCTCACCAGAGAACGATACAAATATAACCCCTAAAAATTTATTTTCTCCAACAATTTTTACTGGTACACCACAAAATTTAAGCTCAGGGTCTAGATGAAGTTTCCGTTTATTACAGAAATGCATACCCACGGTTTTAGACGTAGAAAATCTAAAACCATTGGCAAGTGCCCATTTCTCGATCTTATTGAGACAAAGCTGCAGTTGCCGCTCGATGTTATTCATATTTTTAGTGCGGTAGCATATCAGGAGATCATCCCCATCCCTGTCACGTATTATTCCCTGACAGCTGTTCAGGGTGTTGTGAGGGGATATAAAAACAGATACATCGGAAATTTTTTTTAGTGATAATAAATTGTTTGATTGTTGTTTCCCGAAACATTCCATAAGAATGTCTCCGGATCGCAGCTTTTTAACATTTTTTAAAGTGTCTGCTGCACCCTCCAAAGCCCTCTTCAAAACAAAAGGATGTATTTTCGAGGCCGGCTTTTCTTCACTCTTTGTTGAGAGAACAATAAAAGCCGGCCAACTTTCCTGTCCAATGTCTAGAGGGTCTGATAGAACCTCCAGCTTCCTCTTTTTATCAGCCCCTGAATTTGGCTGAGGCGACGATCGAATGTTAGAAGCATTTTTTGAAAGATTTAAGATATTCATAATAAATAGTTAGGGATTCACCCCACGTGTTCGTCACCCACCACGGAGCGCCAACAAGGGCGATGCCTGAATCGGGGGATACCCAGCAGGAAAGACACCAAGGATTCCACATGGGGTATACTCAAATAGATGGCCTTAATATGCACACCCCACACCCGAGCTCCTCCATCACCCACCCTATGAAGGAGGTTGCACATTAGACACGGACTACTTGAGTGACCCTACAGCCACCGCCTCAAACGCAATCCCACGAACGAAATTTGAGAAAAATCATTTGATCTCTAAAGAATGTTTATATAGAGAAGTTTTGGGACCACGCAGAGGCAAGGCGTGATCAGCCGATTGATCGGATCGGGCCATCCGACCGCCCGTCTTTGGAGAAGTAAGGGCCGAAGTGGAGTGTTGGGTGTGAGGATCTCGCAAGATCAAGGCGCCCTCAGCCACCAGGATCCCGTCCTCCCCCATCAGGGGTCGCAACCCACGGCAAACAGGTTGCCCCTTTTAGTCGCCTTGTACGACCAGCCCGGGGAGGTTGTGGAACTATTCTATTCACCGGAACCACACGGGAGAGCCCTAGGTTAGTCGCCTCGTACGACAAGCTTGCCTAGAGAACTGGGGCCCTATTCTTTTCACTCCCGGGAACCCCACGGGGGTATATCACATGAAGAAGTTAGTATGTTATCTCCATCTTTAGGGCGATAGTTAGTACCAACTTTACAGTCGTCCGCATCAAGTGCTGGACTTCTGCTTTATTATTTTTGCCCTTAAGTTTCTGAACCATATTCCAGACCTTACGCATGTTTATGACATAATGCCGGAAACAAAGTTCCGCCAACAAGATCGTCATGCTGGAGGACATAACTCCGGTTTGTTTTCCGGAGTCTCCTCCCTGGCTTCGTCCACAACCTAAATTAATATTTGATCTACGTCAACATAAGAAATCCGATACAAACCCTCTTATAATTCAGCAAAGTTTCGCTGAAATAAAGAATAATTACCCGGATTTTAAATTCATATATACTGACGCGTCAAAGGATGGGGACAGGGTGGCGGCTGCGGCTGTCTTGGAACAGCGAGTCATCTGTCTTCGCCTTCCATCCTCGTCTTCAATATTTTCTGCCGAGGCCAGAGCTATACTTCTGGCTTTATCATACGTTTCATCCGGCGCTGCCCAAAGAGCAGTCATATGGAGTGACTCGTTGTCCTGCCTTTTGGCAATAGAGCAAAATAAATTTCAAAATCCGTTGGTGTTAGAAATATTAGCTATGCATAGAAAGTTAATTAAGAGAGGTAAAGATGTTGTATTCTGTTGGATAGCAAGTCATACTGGTATTCACGGAAACACAGTCGCAGACAGGGAAGCGAAAGCTGCTCTTAGTAAACCCTAAGATTAAAAGCTCTAAGTATTAAAGTAAAACTCTAAGATTAAAATGCCTTATACTTGTTTTAAATCTGATATTCGGAAATATATTTGTCGCCTTTGGCAGGATGATTGGGATCCCCAGATCGATAACAAACTGCATGCCATTCACCCTGTCATAGGCTATGATTCTCATACTTTTGGTATGTCTCGTAGAAACGAGCTCGTTTTAACAAGATGCCGCGTTGGGCATTCTCGTCTAACACACAATTTTATCCTGGATGGGAGCCGTGCTCCCGAGTGTGTTGGATGTGATGCGCAATACGGCATCAAAGATAGCCTTGTTGACTGCGTGGACTTATTCGGTAGAGATTCCACACATATCTCACTTATTTGACAGCGTCGCAGTCGATGGTGTCATTGATTACCTAAAATATATAATTACTGTTAGATTATACATATGTTTCTAGTTCATATATACATATTAAAATTTTGAATCTTAGTGTGGTGTTCAATTTTTAACCGAAGTTTACTTGTGTTGACCTCTGTTTAATCACGTCTTTCATTTGTTTTACATGTTCACCAAATACCTATTCGTGATTTAAAACATGTTTTCGCCACAAGGCTGAAAAATTGCCGATGTGGCGTAAAGCCATACTCATTCATCCATTCATTCCTTTCCGGAGTCTCCTCCCTGGCTTATTCCAAAACCTAAATTAACATTTGATCTATGTCAACATAAGAAATCAGATAGAAATCCTCTTATAATTCAGGAAAGTTTCGCTGAAGTTAAGGCTAATTATCCGGATTATAAATTTATATACACAGACGGGTCAAAGAATGGGGACAGGGTTGCGGCTGTCTTGGAACAGCGAGTGGCTTCTATTCGTCTGCCATGCTCATCTTCAATATTCTCTGACGAGGCCAGAGCTATACTTCTGGCCTTATCATATGTTTCTTCTGAATATGCCCGGAAAGCTATGACATGGAGTGGCTGGCTTGCTTGCCTTTTGGCCATTGGGAATCAAAAAAATTTAAAACTCCTTTGTCCCTTGAAATATTAGCCGTGCATAGAAAACAAATGAAAAGAGGTAAAGATATTATATTCTGTTGGATACCAAGTCATATTGGTATCCATGGAAAGACAGTCCTAGACAGGGAGGCGAAAGCTGCCCTCAATAATGCCCTTTGGTTTTCTTTAACTGCGTTTGAAAATGTTCGTCTGTTTTCCTTTGAATTTTGAATGTTCATCACATCGTGTCGAATACTATTCAAGGCTTCCTGGTTTGAACATGTTCTCGACACGATATGGCTGATATATTGCTGATGTGGCGCTAAGTCATAATCATTCATTCATTCATTTTTATTTCACACTCTCATTCTCCATCCAAATTGGAATTGTAAATACCTAAAACCTGACAAAAAGCATAACATATTGTGAACCATGGCAGTTGTGTTTCCTTAGTTCCTCTAATCAAGGGGACTAGTTCCTGGAGGAGGGTTATCTGCAATGAATGGTCATGCCTCTGTTAAATGTGTATTGCCTCCTGCTATAAACTGTGCAGGGCTCCTTGTACAGATTACTCAAACAGACCTATTAACTAAAACAGCTGCCTTAATCACAGCAGCGGGGTGCCATTGGGGGAGGAGTTTAATATTCTTGCAGGTTTTGCCCAGAAATGTCAAGATAAAACACCAGTTTACGCTTTTATGGACCATAGGTTTTAAAATTCAACAGTAAGTTGATGTGTTTAAATTTTAACTAAAAGCAGGGCAATTCTTGATCAACATTAATTGACAAACGGGTTAGTGACAAAATTGTTCATAAATAAGGCTCATCCAGACATTTGGGTCAAAACACGAACCCGTTACACTTCATGATAATGACTCAAAATATGACTTTCGTCCGTAGCAATTTCTTGGCGCACATATAGCTAAATAATTGAGCTCAAGAACAGTCCCAATAATTTTTCATGCCTTATCTGAGATGAATATTAAAAATCTGTGGGACCAGCTTCTTTGTTTAAATAGTAAACAATCCATTTTGGGGGAAAATTTGAATAAAAATAGCCAAAAAATAGTATTTTGCACAACTCCGAACTTTTTCTTTGTTTTGATTAATATTAAAGTTGGGTAAATCTGAAAAGCTTTTTTGAGATCACCAGTCGTTTAACTTTCAGATTATATATACATATGGCCATTTATGATCAATATTTTGGGTTACAGGAGGCAAAATGTGAAATTCTGTTTTCGAGGGGTTCTAGTATAATTAACGTAGTTTTCCTTTTCCTTCAGCGTCATCACATGTGACTCCACACACAAACCGTCCATGTTTATCAAGGAGGAAAGATGTTGTGCCAAGGTTTGTGAAGGAATGACATTATATACCAGGGGTCTGGCTTTACAAATAGGGTGTAAGTTAAATCAAACCTAACTGTCGTGACGGCGCATATTGTAGAGATATGTGGCCAGGTAGGTACGATTCACGCAACGTTACCACCTCTTCGTGAAACTGGCACCAGACTGATGCAAACGGTTTCACAAATACGCTGCGATGAATCCCTTATCTTTCACAAAATCATTGCTTAGGGCTGACGTCACAGTGAAAATATAGGAGTTATGTTGTAGGGCCTAATAAGCGTAGAGTATTCACCATATGACACACACTGAAGGTAGAAGGAATGATGCGGATTGTAAAGGAATCGATACCCTGATAACCATCATAAATTCAAATGCTCATAAAAATGTACACCGGTTCTCTATGTGTCCAGTGTTACGCGGTCCAGTATCGATGGGCCTATATATTGCATAGCTGTGATCATGGTTAGTATCAAAGTACATATATTAAACAGACCTAGCTATCGATAACGTGAAGGCAACATTCTCAGTAACAGATCAATACTTACTTATTTTATTTGATTGGTGTTTTACGCCGTACTCGGAACAGGTCAATAAGGAAAGAAGAGAACAAGTCCAAACATACCAGCTGCCTGTTTTTTACACGAAGGCGCTTTAAAGCTTCGACACGTTCTGTGAGTGTTATAAAATTCACTCTGTGTGATTAGTGTTTAATGACTTTCACGTGAACGCTACAATATGTTTACTCCCAAATCGTCAGACCCACCACCACCCACCCCCACCCACCTGTTTTACGCCTATCCTGCCCCGTGGCACCAGAATTACGAAGCCGTCTTGGGCTTCAGTCAAACTTAGTCTTAACTTATGGCATTACTTCTGCACTTACATTTCAATTTGAATGAATGAATGAATGATTATGGCTTAACGCCACATCGGCAATATCTCAGCCATATCGTGGCGAGAACAAGGTGGAACCACGAGACAGTTCAGGTTTTCGATGGTGACATGAGAACATTAAAAACAAACCAAAAACGTACGGACATGATTAAAATCAGGTAAGAAAACCAAAGCAGTTAAAACTCGAAAACCAGCACATTAAGGAAGTTTTATCACGAGTATGTATGTAAATAAAATTTATATTTTATGATACAGGCCAATGGCCTTCAAATATTTTATGACAGCGTCGCCAGCGATGCTGTCAAACAAATCATATGTGGAGTTTACTGTGTAGAATCTTTGCCGCACATGGGCAAAGTCCACACAGTCAACCAGGATATGTTTGATGCCGTATTCAGCACCACATCCAACACACTCGGGAGCACTGCTCCCATCCAGGATAAAATTGTGTGTTAGACGAGAATGCCGAACACGGCATCTTGTTAAAACCACTTGGTCTCTACGAGACATACCCAGTGTATAAGAGTTATGTCCAATGACAGGGTGAATAGCGTGCAGTTTATTACACACCTGCGCGTCCCATTCACCCTGCCAAAGGCGACAAATATACTTAAGAATGTTAGATTTAAAATCAGCGTATGGGATTTTAACTTTTGATACGGATTTATTTAGGGCAGCCTTTGCCTCCCTGTCCACGACTGTGTTTCCATGGATACCAACATGGCTTGGTATCCAACAGAATATAATATCTTTGCCTCTTTTAATCAATTTTCTATGTAAGGCTAAAATTTTCAGAATAAACGGGTTTTTGAATTTATTATTCTGCATTGCCAAAAGGCAGGAGAGCGAGTCACTACATACCATTGCCCTCTGGGCACGCCCAGAGGAAACATATGATAAGGCCAGGAGTATAGCCCTGGCTTCTGCAGAAAGGATAGACGATGAAGACGGAAGACGAAGAGAAGAGACCCGCTGTTCTAAGACAGCCGCAGCCGCAACCCTGTCCCCATCCTTCGACCCATCAGTGTATATAAATTTATAATTTGGATAATTAGCCTTAATTTCAGCAAAAGATTGCTGAATTATAAGAGGATTTGTGTTCGATTTATTATGTTGAATGAATGAATGAATGAATGATTATGACTTAACGCCACATCGGCAATATCTCAGCCATATCGTGGCGAGAACAAGGTGGAACCACGAGACAGTTAAGGTTTTCGATGGTGACATGAGAACATTAAAAACAAACCAAAAACGTACGGACATGATTAAAATCAGGTAAGAAAACCAAAACAGTTAAAACTCGAAAACCAGCACATTAAGGAAGTTTTATCACGAGTATGTATGTAAATAAAATTTATATTTTATGATACAGGCCAATGGCCTTCAAATATTTTATGACAGCGTCGCCAGCGATGCTGTCAAACAAATCATATGTGGAGTTTACTGTGTAGAATCTTTGCCGCACATGGGCAAAGTCTACACAGTCAACCAGGATATGTTTGATGCCGTATTCAGCATCACATCCAACACACTCGGGAGCACTGCTCCCATCCAGGATGAAATTGTGTGTTAGACGAGAATGCCTAACACGGCATCTTGTTAAAACCACTTGGTCTCTACGAGACATACCAAGTGTATAAGAGTTATGTCCAATGACAGGGTGAATAGCGTGCAGTTTATTACACACCTGCACGTCCCATTCATCCTGCCAAAGGCGACGGATATACTTAAGAATGTTAGATTTAAAATCAGCGTATGGAATTTTAACTTTTGATACGGATTTATTTAGGGCAGCCTTTGCCTCCCTGTCCACGACTGTGTTTCCATGGATACCAACATGGCTTGGTATCCAACAGAATATAATATCTTTGCCTCTTTTAATCAATTTTCTATGTAAGGCTAAAATTTCCATAATAAGCGCGTTTTTGAATTTATTATTCTGCATTGCCAAAAGGCAGGAGAGCGAGTCACTACATACCATTGCCCTCTGGGCACGCCCAGAGGAAACATATGATAAGGCCAGGAGTATAGCCCTGGCTTCTGCAGAAAAGATAGACGATGAAGACGGAAGACGAAGAGAAGAGACCCGCTGTTCTAAGACAGCCGCAGCCGCAACCCTGTCCTCATCCTTTGACCCATCAGTGTATATAAATTTATAATTTGGATAATTAGCCTTAATTTCAGCAAAAGCTTGCTGAATTATAAGAGGGTTTGTATTCGATTTATTATATTGACGTAGATCAAATATTAGTTTAGGTTGTGGAAGAAGCCAGGGAGGAGACTCCGGAAAAGATACCGGAGCTATCTCCTCTAGCTTGATGTTAGCTTCCACAACATGGTCCTGTATACGAAGACCGAACGGAGGGATCTTGTTAGGACATTTAGTATATTTGTCTACATATGATGGATTGAAAACACAGTCGTAGGCAGGGTTTGTTGGGTGAGCTTTAAGCTTTGTTGCATATTGAAGGCTGAGTTTAATACGTCGGTTATGTAAAGAAGGCTCATTGGCCTCCACGTATAAACTCTCTACTGGTGAGGTTCTAAAGGCACCAAGGCTGAGCCTCAGACCTTGGTGATGGACCGGATCCAACATTTTAAGATATGATTTCCTAGCGGAACCATAAATGATGGACCCATAGTCCAATTTAGACCTCACCAGAGAACGATATAAATTAAGTAAAACAGATCGGTCAGCACCCCAATCGGTGCTAGACACGACCTTAATTATATCGAGAGCCTTTATACATTTAGCTTTAAGCGTTTTTAAGTGAGGTATAAAAGATAGTTTACTATCGAATATAACTCCTAAAAATTTATATTCCCCAACAATTTTCACTGGTTCACCACAAAATTTAAGCTCAGGGTCTAGATGAAGTTTCCGTTTATTACAGAAATGCATACCGACGCTTTTAGACTTAGAAAATCTAAAACCATTGGCAACTGCCCATTTCTCGATCTTATTGAGACAAAGCTGCAGTTGCCGCTCGATGTTATTCATATTTTTCGCCCGGTAGCATATCAGGAAATCATCTACATATAAACAATCATCAACACCAGATGTTAATGTTTGGGCCAAGCTATTACTTTTTATGCTGCACAGTGCTGGTGAAAGGATACTGCCCTGGGGCACACCCATCTCTTGTTCATAAGAACCCGAAAGAGTGGACTCCACCCGTACCTTAAACTGACGGTGAGATAAAAATTTCGATATAAATATTGGTAATCGGCCTTTAAGGCCTTTTCCACGAGGTCTTTTAAAATGCCATATTTACATGTGGTGTCGTAGGCCTTTTCAAGGTCAAAAATATAGACACCACATGTAGAATATTTGCCGCACATGGGCAAAGTCCACACAGTCAACCAGGATATGTTTGATGCCGTATTCAGCATCACATCCAACACACTCGGGAGCACTGCTCCCATCCAGGATAAAATTGTGTGTTAGACGAGAATGCCCAACACGGCATCTTGTTAAAACCACTTGGTCTCTACGAGACATACCCAGTGTATAAGAGTTATGGCCAATGACGGGGTGAATAGCGTGCAGTTTATTACACGCCTGCACGCCCCATTCACCCTGCCAAAGGCGACCAATATACTTAAGAATGTTAGATTTAAAATCAGCGTATGGGATTTTAATTTTTGATACGGATTTATTTAGGGCAGCCTTTGCCTCCCTGTCCACTGCTGTGTTTCCATGGATACCAACATGGCTTGGTATCCAACAGAATATAATATCTTTGCCTCTTTTAATCAATTTTCTATGTAAGGCTAAAATTTGCAGAATAAGTGGGTTTTTGAATTTATTATTCTGCATTGCCAAAAGGCAGAAGAGCGAGTCACTGCGAGAGTGGTTCAGGTGGTAAATGGTTCAGAAAGTTATAATATACGTTATCAGGACCACATGCTGTATCATGTGCCTTTCTGAGTGCAGTTTTTAGTTCATCGATATTAAAAGGACGATTATAATCTTCTAAGTTTTTAGAAGAAAAGGGCAATTTAATTTTCTCCTTCTAGTTTTTGATATGCTGAAATTCTGAAGTATAATTCTCAGAAGAAGATTTTTTAGAAATTGATTCCGCTAATTTATTAGCTATATCGGATGGAGAAGTTAGTATGTTATCTCCATCTTTCAAGTGCTGGACCTTTGCTTTGTTATTTTTACCCTTTAGTTTCTGAACCATATTCCAGACCTTACGCATAGGTGTTTTGGACGTAATGCCTGAAACAAAGTTCCGCCAGCAAGATCGTCTCTTGGACTTAAGTAATCGACGAGCCTTAGCTGCAAGAATACGAACCTGGTTTAAATTTTTACCAGTAGGACAATGATTGAATATACGTTCGGCCCTTTTACGGTCCTTTATGGCTTTACGACAGTCATTGTCGTACCAGGGTTTACTTTTGGATTTTGGACTGGTCGAGGTCTTAGGGATAGTTCTATCTGCAGCTCGTAATATAAGCTGATTAAATTGAAATATTGGGTCATCTGCTGCATTGAGAGTCTGTGGAGTGATATCAGCCTCACAGAACATCTCAAATGCCATCCAATCTGCTTTATCGAACTTCCACCTAGCTACACGTTCTAAAGAATTAGAAGTGACATGCTCTAGGATAATAGGAAAATGGTCACTACCACAAAGATCCTCGTGCACTCTCCAAGAAAAATCCAGGAGAAGTGATGGATCGGTGATAGTGAGATCGATAGCAGAATAAATGCCATTACCCGCATGCAAATGAGCATTAGAACCATCAGTGAAATAACACAGTTCCTCCTTGGTTAAAAAATCTTCTACCACCTTGCCCTTATTATTTATGCTGTTACTTCCCCATAAGGGGTTATGGGAATTGAAATCGCCCATTATTATGAAGGGTGTGGGGAATTGTTCTTTCAAATTATGTAACTGTAAAGCTGACAAAGAAGTGGAATATAAACCGAACACAAAGTGACTGTCTTAGACAATGAGACACGAACGGCCACAGCCTGAAGCTCTGTATCCAGAGCAACAGGACTGTGGATAATATTGTTATTTATGAAGATAGAGGAGCCGCCTGCAGCTCGCTCTTCTTCGTGACAAAATGTACTATAAAGTGAATAATTTTTCAGAGTTATTTTATCTTTGTCAGATGTCTTCAGGTGAGTTTCCTGAAGACAAAGGGCAATAGGATTTAATGATTGGACCAGCTGTGTTATTTCAATAAAATTAACCTTAAGACCTCGACAATTCCACTGTATAATTTTGTCGTATGCAGACATTACGGAGGGAGGCGTATAGGAGACTTGTCTCTATATTTGGACCGAGGACGACCCTTCCTTGGAGATCGGCTGGAAGATCTCCCTGATGCGGGTGATGTATCCATCACATCCGCATCTAATGTTGAAGGGACAACGTCCTCCAACGATCCAAACCTGTGAAATATTTGGACAGCATTTCTAGTGGCCTTAGACAGACGTTTTGTAGGGCCACTCGGTTTATTGGTTTTAATATCATTTCTTTGAAGTTTGTTTTTGGACTTGTTTTGGTCACTATTATTTTTAGAGGTCTGAGGTTCTGGTATACCATTTCTTTCTGCATTGTTTGATGCTTTTATTTCTTGTACTGAGGTGGTCTGGGTTGAACAAGAGTTTCCGACAGGTTGAGCTGAATGTTCAAAAGAGATCGACCTAGGTTTGTCGTTTCCGATGGGCCAAGTGAAGGAAAATTGAGTTGCAACAGATGTTGCAGCTCGCTTCACTACATTGGTAAACGAAGTCTGCGGTGGAGTACTAGAAAGTGAGGTCAATTTGCGGGCCTCCTGATAGGAAATGTTGTTTTTAGTTTTTAAATTGATTAGTTGCTTTTCTTTGATGAAAAGAGGACAGTCTTTAGAGGAGGCCATGTGATCTCGGCCGCAATTGCAGCACTTAATTGTGCTGCTGCAGTCAAAACTATCATGACCTTCTCTGCCACATCGGAAACAAGCCAATTTATTTTTACACTGGTCTTTGCCGTGGCCAAATTTTAAGCAAATAAAACATCATGTTGGGTTAGGTTTGCATAAATCCACATTAACCCTATACGGGCCAATGTGGATATATGATGGTAGAGAGGTGCTATTAATTATCAGCAGGTAGGTGTTTAATTTGAGGATGTTGCCAGCTTTTTTTGTTGTGAAACGCTTCACTCTGACAACACCCTGTGGTTTTAATTCTGCACAGATTTCTTCTTCAGAGAGGTCGAAGATATCCCCATGCCTGCCACGTATTATTCCCTGAGAGCTGTTCAGGGTGTTGTGAGGGGATGTAAAAACAGATATATCGGAAATTTTATTGAAGGACAATAAATTTTTGGATTTTTGTTTTCGGAAACATTCGATGAGAGTATCTCGGGGTCGCAGCTTTTTAACGTTTCTTAAAGTGCCTGCTGCACCCTGCAAAGCCGTTTTCAAAAGAAAAGGATGTATTTTAGAGGCCTGCTTCTGTTCACTCTTTGTTGAGAGAACAATAAAAGCCGACCAACTTTCCTGTCCATTGTCAAGAGGGTCTGACAAACCATCCAGCTTCCTCTTTTTATTAGCACCTGAAATTGGCTGAGAGGACGATCGAATATTAGAGACATTTTGTAAAATTTTTAGGGAAGTCATGATGAATAAGTAGGAATTCACCCCACGTGTTCCACACCCACCACGGAGTGCCAACAAGGGCGATGCCTCAACCTGGGGATACCCAGCAGGAAAGACACCAAGGATTCCACATGGTATACTCAAATAGATACCCCATTCCCCACCCGAGCTCCTCCATCACCCACCCAATGAAGGAGGTTTGCACATTAGACACGAACTACTTGAGTGACCCTACAGCCACCGCCTCAAACGCAATCCCACGAACGAAATTTAAGAAAAAAATCATTTGTTCTCTAAAGAGTGTTGATATTGAGAAACTTTGGAACCACGCAGAGGCCAGGCGTGATCAGCCGATTGATCGGAGCGGGCCATCCCAGCGCCCGTGGAGAAGTAAGGGCCGAAGTAGAGTGCTGGGCGGGAGGATCTCGCAAGATCAACCCGCCCTTAGCCACCAGGATCCCGTCCTCCCCCATCACGGGTAGCAACCCACGGCAAACAGGTTGCCCCTTTTAGTCGCCTCGTACGACAAACCCGGGGAGGCTGTAGAGCTATTCTATTCACCGGAACCATACGGGAGCGTCCTGGGTTAGTCGCCTTGTAGTACAAGCTTGCCTAGAGAACTGGGGCCCTATTCTTTTCACTCCCGGGAACCCCACGGGTAAGTTACTATTTTAACGCAGTAAACTGCTTGAAGTCTAAGAGTAAGTTTGACTTAAGTCTAAGACAGCTTCGTGATCCTTAGGGATAGTAGACCAATATCTGTATCATATTTATTCTACATATACCACCATAGGCTGGGAACTAATGAAACTTACACCACTCGTTTAATAAATTTAATATAATCGATCACTCTTTGTATATCAATTATACAGGGTTTGAACAATTTAAAATATGAATCATGGTGGCCACACCTGATTTAATGGTAATTTACAGATGAGTCAGCGCAATATACAGCAAAACAGATCACAAGATCAAGAAGATGTCTGATGTCACCTTTAGGTCATAACTAACACGAGCTTATTGTGCGAAAGTTGCGGTTTAACCTCTGACATTTTTTGGGGTATTACATGCAATTCTAAAAGTTGAATGGGACATTTCAGGAGAATATTGAAAATTAAGCTTTCAAATCTATATGTTGTGGAAATACAATAAGGAAAAGTTAAAAGTTGGAAAACCAGACACTGTTGTTCAAAACTGTACATCAGAAGGTTGAAGTCAGACCTTAAATTTTAATACCAGCTCATTTGAAGAGTATATATAAGGCGCACCTGTGGACTACAACTATTCGGACTGAAGGCAATACCTGATTTCGCTGTAAAATGACCAACGCCCAACGCTGTTAATGCATGATTAATTTTAAAATAAGCGTGTTTATTAAATACACACATATATTTAAGTATTAAACATAAGTGCTTAAAACATGTATATAGGCCTATGTTAAATGCTACATTCTCCAAGTGTTTAATATCTAATCCATAACAGTGTTTCTAATTTACACATCGAAATTTACAGTGTGCACTTTTGGCTGTTAATTAACTTTAATTAGTGCCCACTATAACCTCCTTTTGTTACATATTGTGGTGAACCTGGTGTTCACGTTTGAGCCCAGCTTAGAAAACAGTTTTGAACGGTGGGTCTCTTTTTGGTTCACAAATAAAATAATTAGACGAGTCACCTCAACAAGCTATTGAACATATAGCGGTTTACGTTGTCTTTATAGGATCTTATATGTCCCCTGTCTGGATCAGAAAGCCAGTGCTCCATTCATTTATTTATTTATTTCTCAGCTTTCCTTGAGGGAATTCTGATTGGGTATTGCATGAAACACACTAAAGAAAAAATATTTTCCGTAAAAATGCCGCTTAATTTAATTTAGTGTGTTTGGTTCTTTATATTCATTGTCACAGAGATTATTGCTGTTAAAATGTAAAAGGATTAGCTGGGTTATTTTTGCAAGAGATAGTGTAAAACACACAGACAATTCTTTCTCATACTACCTTTAATCTTACCTTTGAGTAAAAAAGACTCCCCAGGCTTAGGAGATTATTCGATCAGTACATGGCAAGGCCTGCGTATCTTGGTAAAGGTAAAATGACTTCAAATCTCTTACCTTTTGGTTACTTGACTCTTCTTCCACGTTCGTGAAATTGTCCAGCAAATCTATAAGTGCTAGCTGTCGGATTTCTGCCTGACGTATGTCTCCTTGTATCCGCCAAAAAACGATCATAAAAATTGTAAAAAAAAAACAGTTATGAGAGAGATTTTGAAGCAGTCGTCTACAGCATTTATTGTGCCGATCAGATAAATTATCATTATACAGGCCTTTACACATATCAGGTGTCCACTGGGCTAACAACGGTAAAATACAGCTGCGGTACAAAATATATTGACTCATAAGTTATATTTTTTTCTTGTATGGATTCATTGCCCAGCGAGACTGGGACTATATAACGGCAAAAACACAACCTGTAAGATAAGCACCATAAAAGTCAGCGGTGATAAATTGTGACAATTGTGAATTGTTGACAAGATATCAGAAATATAGATCTCTAAAAAGATTTATTAAACAAATAACCCGGACGGGTACAGGTGTTTTGGTTACAGTCCGAAACATTAAAATTCAACATAACATTACAGAGTGCAATGGTTTTACTAGATTTACATTTATACACATCTTTAACAGTATTCACTTAAAACAGTAGTTTGAAATGTGCAATCATTGTCATGGAAAACTACATTTCATAACTTGTTTGAGTGGCATTTGCAAGCTGGGATGGAAGTACACTAGACAAGTCTTTCTTCTAGATAAAGTCATATTGGTATCCACGCAAACACAGTCGTGGACAGGGAGGCAAAGATTGCCCTAAATAAATCCATATTAAAAGTTAAAATCCCGTATACTGACTTTCGATGGAACATTCTTAAATATATTCGTCGCCTTTGGCAGGATGAATGGGACTTGCAGGTGTGTAACAAACTGCACCATATTCACCCTGTCATTGGCCATAATTCTTATACACTGGGTATGTCTCGTAGAGACCAAGTGGTTTTAACAAGATGCCCTGTTGGACATTTTCGTCTAACACACAATTTTATCCTGGAGGTGAGCAGTGCTCCCGAGTGTGTTGGATGTGTTGCTGCATACGGCATCAAACATATCCTGGTTGACAGTGTAGACTTTGCCCATGTTCGGCAAAGATTCTACACAGTAAACTCCATGTATGATTTGTTTGATAGCATCGCTGGCGACACTGTCATAAAATATTTGAAGGCCATTGGCCTTTATCATAAAATATAAATTTCACTCACAAAATAAACATTTCTTATAAAATTTCTTTAATATGCTGGTTTTCGAGTTTTAACTATTTTGGTTTTCTTACCTGATTTTAACCCATGTCCGAACATTTTTGTTTTCTTTTTAATGTTCTCGCGTCACTATCGAAAACCTAAACCGTCTCCTGTTCCCACCTTGTTCTCGCCACGATGTGGCTGAGATATTGCCGATGTGGCGTTAAGTCATAATCATTCATTCATTCATTCATTCATTCTATCTGATCGTCAGTTTAAGGTACGGGTGAGGCCCACCCTTTCTGGCTCTCATGAGCAGGAAATGGGTGTACCCCAGGGCAGTATCCTATCGCCTACTCTGTTCAGCATAAAAATAAATAGTTTGGCTAAAACCGTAACATCTGGTACAGAGGGTTCTCTATTTGTGGATGATTTCCTCATATGCTTCCGTGCCAAAAATATGAACAATATCGAACGTCAGTTGCAACTTTGTCTCAAAAAGATCGAGAAATGGGCAAGTGAAAAAGGTTTTAGATTTTCTACGTTTAAAACTGTCGGCATGCATTTTTGTAATCGGAAACTTCATCTAGACCCCGAGGTTAATTTTTGTGGTGAACAAATAAAAATTGTTGTTTACGTACAATATTTGATAATAACCTATCTTTTATACCCATATTAAAATGCTTAAAGCTAAACGTACAAAGGTATAATTAAGGTCGTGTCTAACACCGATTGGGGTGCTGACCGATCTGTTTTACTCAGTCTGTATCGTTCTCTGGTGAGGTCTAAATTGGCCTATGGGTCCTTAGAACGTCACCACTAGAGTTTACACGTGGAAGCCAATGAGTCTTCTGTATATAACCAACTTATTAAACTGAGCCTTCAATATGCAACAAAGCTTAAAGCTCATATAGCTCCGGTATCTTTTCCGGAGTCTCCTCCCTGGCTTCTTCCACAACCTAAACTAATATTTGCTCTACGTCAAGATAACAATTCAAATACAAATCCTCTTATAATTCAGCAAACTCTTGCTGAAATTAAGGCTAATTATCGAAATTATACATTGATATATAATGAGGGGTCGCGGCTGCGGCTGTCTAAGAACAGCGGGCCTTTTCTCTTCGCCTTCCGTCTTCTTCGTTTATCTTTTCTGCAGAAGCCAGGGCTATACACCTGGCCTTATCATATGTTTTAGAGGGCAATGATATGCAGTGACTCGCTCTCTTCCCTTTTGGCAATACAGAATAATAAATCTAAAAACCCAGTCATTTTTTAAATTTTAGCCTTACATAAAAAAATTGATTAAAACAGGGAAAGATATTATATTCTGTTGGATACCAAGTCATATTGGTATCCATCGAAACACAGTCGTGGACAGGGAGGCCAAAGCTGCCCTAAATAAATCCATATCAATAGTTAAAATCCCGTATACTGACTTTCGATCGAACATTCTTAAATATATTCGTCGCATTTGGCAGGATGAAGGGTACCTGCAGGTCAATAACAAACTGCATGCCACTCACCCTGTCATACGCTATGATTCTTATGCTATTGGTATGTCTCGTAGAGACCACGTGGTTTTAACAAGATGCCGCGTTGGGCATTATCGTCTAACACATAATTTTATCCTGGATGGGAGCAGTGCTCCCGAGCGTGTTGGATGTGATGCTGAATATGGGATCAAACATATCCTGGTTGACTGCGTAGTAAACTCCATATTTGATTTGTTTGACAGCATCGCTGGGGAGGATGTCATAAAATATTTGAAGGCCATTGGCGTGTATCATAAAATATAAATTTTATTGTCGTAAATACTTGTCATCTTCTTGAGATGATTGTGGGAGTTGGACTTGTGAACCTCTTGGAGCGTTCTGAGGATGTTCGAAAGGATTCGGTTGTAACGCTCAAATTACCCGTTTCCTTGAGGATGGACGGGGGTAGTTCTGGATTTGGATACGTAAGACAGTTCATGTAGGTGCTCGAACAGATTATGTTCGAATGAATGAATGATTTTGGCTTAACGCCACATTGGCAATATCTCAGCCATATCTTGGCGAGAGCATGTTCAAATCAGGAAGCCTTGACAGATTATCTTCGAACTCTCCTCCTTGATCGTGGTGAATCAGGCCTGGGAATCCAAATCGCATGATGTAATTGTTAAAGATCCTGCCTGCTACAGTTTTTCCACTTTTGTTCCTCGTTGGATAGGTTTGAACAAACCTTGTGAAAGGTCCATACAATAAGAATGCATTCGTGGCCTGTCTTACTTTTTTCAAGATGTAGAAAATCAATGGATACAGTCTGAAATGGCATGTGTTGCGTTGGTATGCTCTAAAGGTGCTCTCGTGTTGCTGGCAGGATGCTTACTTTTCCTACAGGAACAATCTTTATTGATGAAGTCCTCCACATCCTTCTGAAAACCAGGCCAATTGAAGCGATCTCTTATCAAGCTTAGCGTTCGTTCTGAGCCAGGATGTGCTATGTTTACATGAATTTTATCACATACCCTCTTCTTGTATTTTTCGGCAAGAACTAACTGCCGACGTATCGATCGATCAGGGCAAGTCTTGACTCTGTAGAGGACACCATCCACGATTTTCAGTTTCTTCATTTGGCGGACGAGAGCTGCCACTTGAGGCGTAGCGCCTGGTAACATTCTCTTTGATGGATGCTGCATATAGTGGACAAGGTCTTTGAGGACAGGATCATCTTTCTGGGCGGATGCAATTTCATTCCGGTCAAGGGTCTGTATGGTAGCACTCATCACATTTCCATCAGTATTTTCTTCGTTAGGAGTTGCTGTAGCGACACTGCAAGTCCCGACCTGTTTGGCATTTAAGACAGCTCCGAAAATGTCCTTGGAAACCTCTTCCGTGCACTCATCCATTGTGGACTGAATAGGAACTGGCATGCCGCGACAATCCGTCTGCATCGCAGTTTGCCTTCCGTGGACGGTATTTCAATGTAAAGTTGTACTCTGCTAATTCTGAGACCCATCAAATTTTAGTTGCATCTAACCTGACTGAAGACATAACGGATGTAAGAGGGTTGCTGTCGCTGTATACGAGGAAAGATGGGGTGTAGAATAAATAGTCCCTGAATCTGTCGACAATAGCCCATTTCAGTGCAAAGAATTTAAGTTTGTCGGAGTGCAAGTAATAGTTTTTTCTCTGCGGAGTCTTAATGTCCTAGAGCTGTATCCAATGACACACAGGACACCATCATCCTGCTTCTGGCACAACACTGCATCATGGCCATCGTTTGATCCAGCCGTATGTAAGACAAAAGGCTTGTAGAAGTCCGGATAGGACTTCACAGGAGCTCTCGTCAACGGGTCGATGAGGAGGCAAAGTACTCTGTGATGTTCATAAGTCCATTGAACTGGCATACAAGATGGAGCTTGTCCTTTGGGTGAAATTTTCTACAACTAGATGGACGGCTTTGCGTGAAAAGTGTGACATATGTCTCCTATAATAGCCAATGAATCCCATCAGCCGTCTAACGTCTTCAACATTCCGAGGCGTTTTGTTTTTCAGGCTTTGAACGGCTGTCACATCCTCCAGGCCTGGCTTATATCCATCCTCAGAGTCTACATAGCCCAAGTAACGTACTTGGTTCTGGAAGAAGTAGTATTTCGGTTTCTTAAGGTTAATTCCAGCCTTCTTCAGTCTTTTTATCACTGCCTGCACATCCTTGACGTGTTGCTGGAATGTAGCACGGTAGAGCAGAACGTCATCGATGTATGGCAAACAGCATTTGTCTCTGAGATCAGCGAGGCATTCCTTCATGTGGCGTTGGAACACAGCCACAGCGTTTGTTAGGCGAAACGGTATGCGAACCCATTCAGTCCCCAAGGTGTGACGGAAACTGTCTAGTGACGATTGCCCTCTTTGATCTACACCTGATGGTAAGCTTTTCCACCGATCCCAAACTTTGAATCATGCATTACCTCCAAGAGATTCCAACGATTCTTGAATTCGAGGAAGAGGGTGTCTGTACTTCATGGTTTTTAGCTGACGGTAGTCCATACAAAGTCTCAAAAGTTCCACACTTTTTGCGAACACACAGGAGCGAAGGTGAATATGGTGATTTCTTTCCGTCACTCATCCTTTCTGGATCGGATTCTGGATGTAGTCCTTCACCTCTTGATATAGTGACGGGAATAGAACAGTAGGTCTTTTGGACATGAATTTGGTCTGTAAGGTTAATGTCCATTTTAAGATCCTTCACACAACCAATATCATTATCTTCGTTTGCAAAAGTCCCGATCTCACTGTGGAGGATGTCTCGATTTATTTGCTGAGACAGGTTAGAGTTGTCCAAGTCGAACTATACGTGCTGCTGCTGTTCATCCACTTTCATGTTTGATACATTTACATAAAATTCGGAGAGATCATTACAATCAGGAGTAATGGATTCAACTAAGGACAGAGTCCCTTGACGCCTTCTTCCTCTTACAGTAATAGCATGATCAGTGTTATTTCGTGATACCGTATTAACCTTGCTATGCTTAGACGGTTTTACAACTGTTTCTGTAACATCTATACCATATGGGAGTTGGGATTCCAAATCAGGCTCAAACAGTCTACAAATACCAGGTTCACATGAATCAGATATCACATTACATGATACAGAAATAAACTCTTTAGGTGGTACATAAAACCCTTTTCTTGGTGTTCTTACAGAACTCACAACTTCCCTCTCTAAGTACATGAAGCACTTTCTTACTGTGACCCTTCCGTTTGGGAGAAAGAGCTCTTGAAACACATTGCACCGTAACAGGACAGTTGGTCTGGTTAACAACAGGAAACACAATATATGTGACATGCTCTTCAGTGACATTAAAACTGGAGTTACTAAACTCTGTTCATCAGTTATTAACACTGGAATTGGCAACACTCTATGTTCGCTAAAGAGTAAGACTAAAATCTACTTCCACGCAACCTGAGTAACCAATTTCAGTCCCATCTGACCCGTTGGGTTCCCGGGAGTGAAAAGAATAGGACCCCAGTTCTCTAGGCAAGATTCACGTACGAGGCGACTAACCTAGGGCTCTCCCGTGTGGTTCCGGTGAAGAGAATAGTTCCACTGTCTGCCTGGGCTTGTCGTACAAGGCGACTAAAAGGGGCAACCTGTTTGCCGTGGGTTGCGACCCGTAATGGGGGAGGACGGGATCCTGGTGGCTGAGGGCGGGCTGATCTTGCGAGATCCTCACACCCAACACTCCACTTCGGCCCTTACTTCTCCAAAGACGATCGGTCGGATGGCCTTGTTCGATTTGAAACCTTCATTCGTGATGGCTTTATTAATAATGAACATGTGGCGCCGATATTTCTCGACTTCGAAAACGCCTGCGACACCACATGGACATATGGTATTTTAAAACACCTTGCTGATATGGGTTTAAAAGGTCGCTTACCTTTATTTACATCTCAGTTTTTATCTGATCGTCAGTTTAAGGTACGGGTGGGGTCCACTCTTTCGGACTCTTTATGAACAAGAGATGGGTGTGCCCCAGGGCAGTATCCTTTCACCAACACTGTTCAGCATGAAAATTATCAGCTTGATTCAAACGTTAACATCTGGTATTGAGGGTTGTTTATATGTAGATGATTTCCTGATATGCTACCGCGCTAAAAATATGAATAACATCGAACGGCAACTGCAGCTTTGTCTCAATAAGATCGAGAAATGGGCAGTTGCCAATGGTTTTAGATTTCCTCTATAGCCCACATAAAAATGCTTAAAGCTAAATGTACAAAACTCAGCCTTCAATACGTCGCTAAGCTTAAAGCTCACCCGACAAGCCCTGCCTACGAATGTGTTTTCAATCCATCATACGCAGATAAATATAATAAATGTCCCAACAAAATTTCTTCCATTGGTCTTCGTGTTCGGGACCATATTCTGGAAGCTAACATCAACTTGGAGGACATAGCTCGGGTTTCTTTTCCGGAGTCTCCTCCCTGGCTTCTTCCACAAGCTAAACTAATATTTGATCTACGTCAACATAAGAAACCCGCCCGGGTAGCGCAGTTGGTTGGGCGTCCGCTTTCGGACGGGGAGATCTGGGTTCAAACCTGGGTCGGGTCATACCAAAGACTTTAAAAAAATGGTACATTCTGCTTCCTCGCTAGGCGCTCAGCAATAAGAGGATAGAGGGTGGACTGGTCGGCCCGGTGTCAGTATAATGTGACTGGGTGAGGGGGCTTGTTGGGTGTCTTCGGCAAGTCGTCTCGGTGAGGCAGCACCAGATAAAAGATACGGTGGAAATCCGTCCTGCACCAAGGAGACACCGCCTTCGTATAAGTGAAATATTCGTTGCGTTAAACAATAAGCATTCATTCATTCATTCAACATAAGAAATCCGATACAAATCCTCTTATAATTCAGCAAAGTTTCGCTGAAATAAAAGCTAATTATCCGGTTTTTAAATTTATATATACAGACGGGTCAAAGGATGGGGACAGGGTGGCGGCTGCGGCTGTCTTGGAACAGCGAGTCACCTCTCTCCTCTTCAATATTTTCTGGCGAGGCCAGAGCTATACTTTTGGCTTTATAATACGTTTCATCCGGCGCTGCCCACAGAGCAGTCGTGCAGTGACTCGTTATGCTGCCTTTTGGCAATTGAACAAAATAAATTTCAAAACCCGTTAATACTAGAAATATTAGCCATCCATAGAAAGTTAACTAAAAGAGGGAAAGATATCGTATTCTGTTGGATACCAAGTCATACTGGTATTCACGGAAACACAGTAGCAGACAGGGAAGCGAAAGCTGCTCTTAGTAAACCCATCTCTAAGATTAAAATTCCTTATACTGATTTTAAATCTAATATTATTAAATACATTTGTCGCCTTTGGCAGGATGAATGGGACCTGCAGGTCGAAAATAAACTGCATACCATTCACCCTGGTTATGACTCTTATACGTTTGGTATGTCTCGTAGAGAACAAATGGTTTTAACAAGATGCCGCGTTGGGCATTCTCGTCTAACACACAATTTTATTTTGGATTCGGGCAGTGCTCCCAAATGTGTTGGATGCGATGCGCAATACGGCATCAAACATATCCTGGTTGACTGTGTGGACTTTGCCCATGTGCGGCAAAGATTCTACACAGTAAATTCCATGTATGATTTGTTTGACAGCATCGCTGGCGACGCTGTCATAAAATATTTGAAGACCATTGGCCTTTATCATAAAATATAAATTTTATTCTCAAAAAGAAATTTCCTTATCATGCTGGGTTTCGAGTTTTAACTGTTTTGGATTTCTTACCTGATTTTAACCCATGTCCGAACATTTTTGCTTTCTTTTTAATGTTCTCCAGTGACTTTCGAAAACCTGAACTGTCTCGTGTTTCCACCTTCTTCTTGCCACAACACGGCATCTTGTTAAAACCACTTGGTCTCTACGAGACATACCCAGTTTATAAGAATTATGGCCAATGACAGGGTGAATAGCGTGCAGTATATTACACACCTGCACGTCCAATTCACCCTGCCAAAGGCGACCAATATACTTAAGAATGTTAGATTTAAAATCAGCGTATGGGATTTTAACTTTTGATACGGATTTATTTAGGGCAGCCTTTGCCTCCCTGTCCACGACTGTGTTTCCATGGATACCAACATGGCTTGGTATCCAACAGAATATATCTTTGCCTCTTTTAATCAATTTCCTATGTAAGGCTAAAATTTACAGAATAAGCGGGTTTTTGAATGTATTATTCTGCATTGCCAAAAGGCAGGAGAGCGAGTGACTGCATATCATTGCCCTTTGGGCACGCCCAGAGGAAACATATGATAAGGCCAGGAGTATAGCCCTGGCTTCTGCAGAAAAGATAGACGATGAAGACGGAAGACGAAGTGAAGAGACCCGCTGTTCTAAGACAGCCGCAGCCGGAACCCTGTCCCCATCCTTCGACCCATCAGTGTATATAAATTTATAATTTGGATAATTAGCCTTAATTTTAGCAAAAGCTTGTTGAATTATAAGAGGATTTGTATTCGATTTATTATGTTGACGTAGATCAAATATTAGTTTAGGTTGTGGAAGAAGACTCCGGAAAAGATACCGGAGATATCACCTCTAGCTTGATGTTAGCTTCCACAACATGGTCCCGTATACGAAGACCGAACGGAGGGATCTTGTTAGGACATTTAGTATATTTGTCTACATATGCTGGATTGAAAACACAGTCGTAGGCAGGCTTTGTTGGGTGAGCTTTAAGCTTTGTTGCATATTGAAGGCTGAGTTTAATACGTCGGTTATGTAAAGAAGGCTCATTGGCCTCCACGTATAAAGTCTCTACTGATGAGGTTCTAAAGGCACCAAGGCTGGGCCTCAGACCTTGGTGATGGACCGGATCCAACATTTTAAGATATGATTTCCTAGTGGAACCATAAATGATGGACCCATAGTCCAATTTATACCTCACCAGAGAACGATATAAATTAAGTAAAACAGATCGGTCAGCACCCCAATCGGTGCTAGACACGACCTTAATTATATCGAGAGCCTTTATACATTTAGCTTTAAGCGTTTTTATGTGAGGTATAAATGATAGTTTACTATCGAATATAACCCCTAAAAATTTATTTTCCCCAACAATCTTCATGGGTTCACCACAAAATTTAAGCTCAGGGTGTAGATGAAGTTTGAGTTTATTACAGAAATGCATACCGACGGTTTTAGACGTAGAAAATCTAAAACCATTGGCAACTGCCCATTTCTCGATCTTATGGAGAAAAAGCTGCAGTTGCCGCTCGATGTTATTCATATTTTTCGCCCGGTAGCATATCAGAAAATCATCTACATATAAACAACCCTCGGTTCCAGATGTTAATGTTTGGGTGAAGCTATTAATTTTAATGCTGAACAGCGTAGGTGAAAGGATACTGCCCTGGGGTACACCCATCTCTTGCTCATAAGAGTCCCAAAGAGTGGACCCCACCCGGACCTTAAACTGACGATTTGATAAAAATTTGGATATAAATATAGGTAGTCGACCTTTAAGGCCCATATTCGCGAGGTCTTTCAAAATGCCATATTTCCATGTGGTGTCGTAGGCCTTTTCAAGGTCAAAAAATATTGACACCACATGTTCATTATTAATAAAACCATGGCGAATGAAACTTTCAAGTCGAACAAGGTGATCCACTGTGGATCTACCTTGACGAAAACCACATTGGATATTAGATAGTAAGATAGTAAGATATTAGATAGTATTAAATAGTCTATCATTTATCATCCGTTCCATAGTCTTACAGACGCAACTGGTAAGAGCTATGGGACGGTAATTATTTGGATCAGTATCATCCTTACCCGGTTTGGGAACCGGGATAATACATGCCTCCCTCCATGAGGGTGGAAAATTACCAGTTATCCAAATATCGTTCAATAAGTCCAAGTGGTCTCAAGAGAGTCTCAAGTGGTTCAACTGGTAAATGGTTCAGAAATTTGTAATATACGTTATCAGGACCACATGCTGTATCATGTGCCTTTCTGAGTGCAGTTTTTAGTTCATCGATATTAAAAGGACGGTTATAATCTTCTAAGTTTTTAGAAGAAATAGGGCAATTAAATTTTCTCCTTCTGGTTTTTGATATGCTGAAATTCTGAAGTATAATTCTCAGAAGATTTTTTAGAAATTGATTCCGCCAATTTATTAGCTATATCGGATGGAGAAGTTAGTATGTTATCTCCATTTTTCAAGTGCTGGACTTTTGCTTTGTTATTTTTACCGTTTAGTTTCTGAACCATATTCCAGACCTTACGCATAGGTGTTTTGGACGTAATGCCTGAAACAAAGTTCCGCCACCAAGATCGTCTCTTGGACTTAAGTAATCGACGAGCCTTAGCTGCAAGAATACGAACCTGGTTTAAATTTTTATCAGTGGGACAATGGCTGAACTTCCGCTTAGCCCTTTTACGGTCCTTTATGGCTTTACGACAGTCATTGTCGTACCAGGGTTTACTTTTGGATTTTGGACTGGTCGAGGTCTTAGGGATAGTTCTGTCTGCAGCTCGTAATATAAGCTGATTAAATTTAAATATAGGGTCATGTGCTGCATTGAGAGTCTGTGGAATGATATCAGCCTCACAGAACATTTGAAGTGCTCTCCAATCTGCTTTATCGAACTTCCATCTAGCTACACGTTCTAAAGAATTAGAAGTGAGATGCTCTAGGATAATAGGAAAATGGTCACTACCACAAACATCCTCATGCACTTTCCAGGAAAAATCCGGGAGAAGTGATGGATCGGTGATAGCAGAATAAATGCCATTACCCCATGTAAATGAGTATTAGAATCATCATTGAAATAACACAGTTCCTACTTGGTTAAAAAATCTTCTACTACCTTGCCCTTATTATTCGTGTTGTTACTTCCCCATAAGGGGTTATGGGAATTAAAATCTCCCATTATTATGAACCGTGTAGGTAATTGTTCTTTCAAATTATGTAACTGTAAAGTTGACAAAGAAGTGTTCGAAGAATATAAACCGAACACAAAATGATTGTCTTACACAAAGTTATGACACACGAACGGACACAGCCTGAAGCTCTGTATCCAGAGCAACAGGACTGTTGATAATATTGATATTTATGAAGATAGAGGAGCCGCCTGCAGCTCGCTCTTCTTCGTGACAAAATGAACTATAAAGTGAATAATTTTTGAGAATTATTTTATCTTTGTAAAATGCCTTCAGGTGAGTTTCCTGAAGACAAACGGCAATAGGATCGACAATTCCACTGTATAATTTTGTCGTATGTAGACATTACGGAGGGAAGCGTATAGGAGATTTGTCTTTATGTTTGGACCGAGGACGACCCTTCCTCGGAGATCGGCTGGAAGATATCCCTGGCACGCGTGATGTATCCATCACATCCGCATCTGATGTTGAAGGGACAACGTCCTCCAACGATCCAAACCTGTTAAATGTTTGGACAGGATCTCTTGTGGCCTTAGAAAGCCGTTCTGTTGGGCCACTCGGTCTAGCGGTTTTTATATTACTTTGTAGTTTGTTTTTGGATTTGTTTTTGTCATTATTATTTTTAGAGGGCTGAGGTTCAGGTATAACATTTTTTCTGCATTGATTACTGGCTTTATTTCTTGTACTGAGATGGTCTCGGTTGAAGAAGTTCCGGACAGGTTGAGCTAACGGTTCTACAGTGATCGAACTAGGTTTGTCGTCTCCAATGGCAAGTCAAGGAAGTTTGAGTTGCAACAGATGTTGCAGCTCGCTTGACTACATTGGCAAACGAAGTCTGCGGTGGCGTACTCGAAGGTGAGGCCAATTTGCGGGCCTCCTGATAGGAAATGTTTTTAGTTTTTAAAGTGATTATTTGTTTTTCTTGGATGAAAAAAGGACAGTCCTTAGAGGAGGCCATGTGATCTCGTCCGCAATTGCAGCACTTAACTGTGCTGCTGCAGTCAAAACCATCATGACCTTCACTGCCGCATCTGAAACAAACCAGTTTATTTTTACATTGGCCTTTGCCATGACCAAATTTTTGGCAAGTAAAACATCGTGTCGGGTTAGGTATGTATAAATCCACATTAACCCTATACGGGTCAATGTAGATATATGATGGTAGAGAGGTGGTATTAAAGGTTATCAGATATGTGTTTAATTTGAAGATGTTGCCAGCTTTTTTTGTTGTGAAACGCTTCACTCTGACAACACCCTGTGGTTTTAATTCCGTAAAGATTTCCTCTTCACAAAAGCGAAGATATCCCCATCCCTGTCACGTATTATTCCCTGACAACTGTTCAAGGTATTGTGAGGGGATGTAAAAACAGATATATCTGAAATTTTATTCAATGATAGTAAATTTTTAGATTGCTGTTTCCGGAAACATTCGATTAGAATGTCTCCGTATCGCAGCTTTTTAACGTTTTTTAAAGTGCCTGCTGCACCCTCCAAAGCCCTCTTCAAAAGAAAAGGATGTATTTTAGAGGCCGGCTTTTGTTCACTCTTTGTTGAGAGAACAATAACAGCCGGCCAACTTTCCTGTCCAATGTCTAGAGGATCTGATAAAGCCTCCAGCTTTCTCTTTTTATCATTACCTGAGATTGGCTGAGACGGTCGAATATTGGAGACATTTTGTGAAAGATTTAGGGGATTCATAATAAATAATTAGGAATTCACCCTACATGTTCCCACCCACCAAGGAGTGCCAACTAGGGCGATGCCTGTACCTGGGGATACCAAGCAGGAAAGACACCAAGGATTCCACATGGGGTATACTCAAATAGATGGCCTTAATATGCACACCCCATTCCCCACCCGAGCTCCTCCATCACCCACCCAATGAAGGAGGTTGCACATGAGACACGGACTACTTGAGTGACCCTACAGCCGCCGCGTAAAGCGGAATCCCACGAACGAAATTTGAGAAAAATCATTTGTTGTCTAAAGAGTCTTTATATAGAGAAGTTTTGGAACCACGTAGAGGCACGCGTGACCAGCCGATTGATCGGAGCGGGCCATCCGACCGCCCGTCTTTGGAGAAGTAAGGGCCGAAGTGGAGTGTTGGGCGTGAGGATCTCGCAAGATCAGCCCGCCCTCAGCCACCAGGATCCGTCCTCCCCCATCACGTGTCGCAACCCACGGCAAACAGGTTGCCCCTTTCAGTCGCCTTGTACGAAAAGCCCGGGGAGGCTGTGGAACTATTCTATTCACCGAAACCACATGGGAGAGCCCTAGGTTAGTCGCCTTGTACGATAAGCATGCCTAGAGAATAGGGGCCCTATTCTTTTCACTCCCGGGAACCCCACGGGGGTGCCTTATATGCCTGCAGTACATAGTTAAGCAAAGAATTACTTTGCTTGGCCTGAAAGTGTAACACGATTAATGCAATGTACACACTTTATATAACTTGAGGTCTCACAGTAACATACATATCTCTAACGTATATGATCAATACTGCCAATATTTAACCCGCCCACAGCTATGTTCGTGAACATCTATGTCAGTTACTAGCATAATAATGCAGCTTCAAAACAACTGATATGCATATTGCAAAATCAAACCGGGTGTTCGTCCTTGTATTTCAAAGATGTTGTGTCGTGTTAACACTCACATGAAGTCCTGTACTGTGCTGAGTGTTTCTGTGTATTCTTCAGAGTCAATGTTCTCAATATTTGTCCTGTGTAGTTGAGATTTTTGATGACTGTTGGCTGGCCTTATATACTCTGGGTTTGAAGCACAAAAGATAAAGTTCATCCTGTGAATCTAACGCATTTCATGTTATTGCGTAGATGTATCAAATGAGTTGACTACACAGCACTTGAGTAATTCTAGATCAGTGACGTATAACTGTGTCTAAGCCAAACTGCTATGGGTGTGTAAGATGTACTTCTGAAAGAAATACATGAACAGTTAGAATAGTTTTTTTTAAACTGAGGCAAACTGACAAACGGCCGGCTTTCCCCGGTAACGTGTGACGATTTGCCGACTATCGCATTGTTGCCTCTGCTCTGGTTTACTGTCTATGCTGTATCGTCATAGCCACAGATACACAAGCACGAAAACAGAGACGGTATACATTTTCTAAATTTCAAAATGACAGAAGCCTATGAACATAAATAGTCATAGCTTTTATGACTCTATCAGGGGTAATGATAAGACGTAAGAAAATCCACTGTGAACAACGAACTTTACAATATCAGAGATTTATAGGTATAAGAATGTTCTGAGAATGGGGTAAAGGTCATGTCATTAAGGACTTTGTGCCAGCTGGAAAGAATATATGACCTCCCAGGTAGGAGGGACCCCAGCAACGAAGTCAAGTACTTATATGTGAGCAAATATTTATTTATTTATTTGACTGCTGTTCTACGCCGTACTCAAACATATTTCACTGATACGGCGGTTGCCAGCATAATGGTGGGAGGAAACCGTGCCGAGCCCAAGGGAAACCAACGACCACGTGCAGGTTGCTGCCAGACCTTTCGACGTAGGAATTAAAGCAAGGGTGAACTGGGCGTCTTGGGCTATACTTGTATTTGTTTATTCGCCACATACTCATATATGGACTATATGAACAGAGGGAAATCTGAGTGGTGGGAGTAAAACCCCAAGGAGCTTGTTCTATCCCTTCATTATGAACATAATAAATGAACAGTAGAAAAATGACTGGTGCAGGGAAATTGAGTTTTAGAGGGCCAGACGGTTTCTTTAAAACAATGTATAATTTCTGAACTGGCTACATTTCAACGAATTTGCTTTTAAGTTTCGATTTAAACAGAGATAAACAATCTATGTATTTAAGAATTGAAGGTAATTTGATCCACTCCCCTGGATCTATAAAATTACAGGTGTAGTACGATAGGTTTGATTTGCAGAAAGGTCGATATAAATTAATTCCTTGATTTCTAGTTCGATAGAGATGGAACGCGCTAACCTTCGCGAAGTAAGATCCTAAAGTGCTTTGGGGATTTTTGTGGATGGTAAAAAAATTTATCAACCATGCAGAGAGTTCATTATAAGGGCAGTTGCCTTAATTGTAGAATCGTATATACTGTGCAAATAGTGGCTATTTATGGTTTCTTCTCCCTGACCAGGGAACAACTTTAACAACTCGCTTTTGCAAGTGGACGTGAGTGAGTAGGGTTTGTGTTTCCCCATAGGACATTAGGATATGACAAGTATCGGAAAATCATGCAGTAAGTAGTAGAGAATTAGGAGAGTTTTTTTTTTGTGTTCACAGACATTTTAATGTGATTTATAATTCCTATGTTCATTGATACCTTTATTAGAGAAATAATTGATCTGGTCAACCAAAGTTAATTTGCTATTAATACATGTCCCCAAGAACTTGAAGGAGTTTACTTTTTCAATTTTTTTCCTTAGGTATATATAGTTCAGGTTCGCTGTTTATTGTTCGTTTTGCCTTTGGATACTTATCCATGAACTAAATTTTCCCAATACTGAATGACAGCCTGTTCCCACAGAACCAGTCAAGAGCTCCATGAACTCTGGTGTCGTCTGCAAAGAGGTTGACATTAAATATGTCTCTTACATTGCTTAGATCGTTAACATAAGAAATAATAAAGGTCCTAATACAGTCCCCGAGGGAGGAGGGGCACCTTATGAGATGCCCATCGGATCAGATAGTGCGCCATTGTGGGATACACGTTGTTTGCGGTCAGACAGGTAACTCCTTCACCAGTCCTTTGAAATTCCTCGGAATCCATAATGATGGAGTTTACTGAGCAGTATTTTATGGCTAACCGTGTTGAAGGCTATTGACAAGCCCAGAAATGTATTAACACTAAATTGCTTTGATTCACGGGCTGCTACTGGTATATCGTAAATAGAGATGGCTGCCAACAAAGTAGAATGATGTAACTTGATGCAATACTGATATTTGAAAACAGTATCGTTTGACTCTATGCACTCATTGAGTCTCGACATTGCAATTTTATTGAGAATTTTCCTGAAAGAATGTTGGATTGAAATTGGTCTTTAGTTGGAGTACAGCACCTGGTCACCAGCTTTAAAAATTAGTGTGACTTTTGCAGACTTGAGTGCACCTGGGACAATACCTTTTGTAAGAGACAAATTCAGACTTCAGCGTATCTGGGACAATACTCTTCGTGAAAAAACAAATTGAGACTTGAGGACATCTGGGACATCTTCATAAAAAAAAAAAAAAAAAAAAAAACAAATTGAGGCTTGAGTGCATCTGCGACTAAACTCTTCGTAAAAAGACAAATTGAGATTTGAGCACATCTCGGACAATACCCCTCGTAAAAGAAAAACTGATGACATCGGTTCGTGGAAATGCAATGGATTTAAGAACAAGTTGAAAAGCTGAGATAGGGATTCCATATAGGCCCGGTGAAAATGATTTCAAGGACATTACGACCTTTTCAACATCATTTGGTGTGATATTGGAAAAGTCAAACCTTTCACTGTAGATATTCATCAAAGCCAATGTTATACTGTCGAGAACTTGCGAATCCAATTAAGAATGCATGATAAAAAATATTGGTTAAAACCCCCTACAATGATTTTGTTTTCTTTTGACTTTCTGACCTTTATATAAACAGTAGGTAGTTTATATTGTAGTTTTCGTGCGCCCTGTTACTTAGTTTACGCACATAATAACAACGGGTATACCTCGACATGCTTTTCGTTACCCAGTCAGCCTGGTGATGCAGTTTTCAGGGAGCCAATGACAAGACCGAAATGGCTCGGAGGCAAGGAAAATTCGTAAACAAAATATTACTGGATGCTTTGTGTCATGCGATCTGATTTACAGCTTTAACAACATGACCGAGTCCACGTGTGAGCTGTGAAGGAAAATTGGACAGGAGAACAAACAAAGTTTAACGTTAGTAAACTGTAAAGCTTTTCCGAGAGGTGGTCTGGCAAATGCAGTAACGTTGAAATAAGACAGTGCATACAGTGCCGATGGGCAGGGGGAAAGTCACTGTGCTTAAATGCGCTAGAGATGTCTCGATCAACTCAAAGACAAAACAACCGCCGATCAACCAATTCGCCCGAAATGCATGTTCCATGGCTAAGCCGTTATGGCACCCTTAATAGTCAGGCTCTTCAACATACATCACGATAATCTCGCAGCCCCTTCAAGCCCGCACCGGAAGTTGCATGCTTGCACTGAAATTCCCAATTGTGTCTTAACCAAAAATTGTTTGTTTGTTTGACTGTCTGTTTGTTTGTTTGAATGGGAACTAGCCTCGCTTACAACAACATTTTGGTCACATCACCACGGTGACTCCGTGCAGCAGGCCGAACCCAATTTGCCATAAGTCGGTGGTTTACTCCTGGCAATACTGTTTCCTCCGCACGTAATATACTGGCCACGTCATATAAGTGGAAATTCTACAGGGAAACTGTACGTTTTTTTCGCGAAAGGACACCCTTGACCACTTTAATTCATTATGAAGCAAGATGTCTGGTCAAAATGCAGGAAGTGGTTATCGGTGTAAAACCACATCATTCTACAGGAAATTTTACCGGCCAGCTACTCTCTAGATATTGTACAGGGCTGGTTGGTCAAGTGGTCTAGACAGTTGACACGTACTGCTGGCGATTTGGTGTCTGTGGTCTCTGGTTCGAAACCCGACGTCTTCTTTTAGTGATCGGTGTTATATCCACAAAGTGTAATAACTAATAACGATAATAATGTTACTTAAATTCATTTTCTAATTTTTCTAATTTACCATTGTCTTCTGTAACGATGCAGTGCTTGCGAACTGTCTAATTGCTTCAAGAGCAGAAACAGTGACCTTTTACAGAAAGCAACAAAAGATTATACCGCATGAGCCTACTTGTTTCGGTGGCCAATAATTCCCAACCCATGTTACAAAACCGACAGAATGAATACAACCCTGTGTTTATTTATTTTATTGGTGTTCTACGCTGCACTCAAAAACATTGTACTTATACATGACGGCGGCCGCCGTTATGGAGGGAGGAAATCGGACAGAGCCCGAGGGAAACCCATAATTATCAGCAGGTTGCTGGCAGACCTTCGCTCGTACAGTTGGAGAGGAAGTCAGCATGAGCTGGACTTGAACTCACGTCAACCGCATTGCTGGAATTGCTGCTAGCTCCCTGATCCCCTCGGCCACAGAGGCCTTTACAATCTTAAAAACAACACTGTTGAAAAACGGAAGGCCTCCTCTTTATGGTAGAAAGAGGTTTGCTGGTCAATTTGGGATCTTCACTCACACCAGACAATGGCAAGAGATACATGTAACAGTCTTAAAAGAATGATATGTGTGTGTTGCCTTCTCAACTAAGCCAGTATGCGGTCGATATTATTAACGGATTGTGTCACGCGGCGCTGAGAAAATACCTGCTGCATTTCCGTTCCCAATAGATTACAGTAACTATTGTACCATTTTACATTGAATCCCCCCCCCCGTGCCACATGGTGTGGTCCTCGAATTATGAATGAATGAATGAATGAATGATTATGGCTTAACGCCACATCGGCAATATCTCAGCCATATCGTGGCGAGAACAAGGTGGTAACACGAGACGGTAAAGGTTTTCGATAGTCACTGGAGAACATTAAGAAGGAAAACAAAAAATTTCTGACATTGGTTAAAATCAGGTAAGAAAAACAAAAGAGTTAAAAACTCGAACAACCAGCATATTACGGAAATTTTATAACAAATATTTATTTTTGAACATAAAATTTATATTTTATGATAAAGGCCAATGGCCTTCAAATATTTTATGACAGACGAATGATTTATATTGTAACAACTTTCTATAGTCAACACTGTTACTGCACACGTTTTCTGACCCGCACCCAATACATCAATTTTAAAAATACTATTGAACTTGTATGATGTAGCAAAATTAACTTACACCAGTCACTACTGGTGAGGTTCTATCACGCATCGTCTGAATAATTAGCTATAATATGAAGTCCAAATAATTGCTTACATGTATATACATGATGTAATGTAAAGACTGTATATTTTTTAATCCCGTGAGGTGGCGCTAGTGTGAAGCAGGACCTTCAACAATAGTTCGCTAAAAATGGATATTCTCCTACTATAATTCTGAACGCAGTCATATAAATGAAACATTCTCGAGTACAGCATTAAACGCTCAAATAAATAAATAAATAAATGTGACGTCATTACGATGAGCTGAGAGAGGAACATTTGACGTTAATAAAATGACGCCAAGGTCCTTTTGCCAGGTATTTACGGGTCCCTATTAGGATCTACCTACACTTACACATATAAGTAAACGCAATGCTTTTGTTTTTGAAATATTTCATAACATAAAACAGTGAGTTTTGTCAATATAGTACCCAGGATGGCTAAGGAGAAAACCCTTACACCTGTTTACATTCCGGTCTCCAAAACCAAACTGTTATCGATTTCAAGCCTATTCACCATTTTGACCTTTCAGACAGGTGTGGCACGATCTGTAGTATTCAGTGATTGATACGGTCTTCCTTGGCACTCCTTACCCTTGGCACACACAGGTGTACAAAAGGCCACCAGTACAGGACAAGTTCTGTCAAAAGGCACGATGCCACACATAGCGCCATCGGCATACACGACGCTGGCATGACCCTTAGAGCTGTCGTCAGAGCCCTTAAAGTTAATGTGTCAACGATTTAGTCGTCTCAGAAGACACTTCACTTACTCATCTCAACTAGCTCACCCAACCCTCTACACCCATTAAACCCACAACACTTACCTACCTCAACTAGTTCACCCAACCCTGTACAACCATTAAGCCCACCTCAACTACCTCACTCAACCCTGTACACTCATTAAATCCATCTCACTTACCCACCTCAACTAGCTCACCCAACACAACCATTAAACCCACCTCACTTACCCACCTCAGCTAGCCCACCCAATCCTGTACACCCATTAAACCCATGTCCCTTACTCACTTCAACTAGTTCACCCAATCCCGCACAACCATTAAACCCACCTCACTTACCCACCCCCACATCAACTAGCTCACCCAACCCTGTACACCCTTTAAACCCACCTCACTTACCCACCTCAACTAGCTCACCCATCCCTGTACTGCCATTAAACCCACCGCACTTACTCATCTCGACCAACAAATCCCATTCAGCCCACCTCAATTAGCCAAACTCTCTTATTACTTATTACTGCACACCGGGGAGCACTGCTCCCATCCAGGATAAAATTGTGTGTTAGACAAGAATGCCCAACACGGCACCTTGTTAAAACTACTTGATCACTACGAGGCATACCAAGAGTGTAACAATTATAGCCAATGGCAGGCTGAATAGCATGCAGTTTGTTATGGACTTGCAGGTCCGATTCATCCTGCCAAAGGCGACGAATATATTTAAGAATATTAGATTTAAAATCAGTATAAGGAATTTTAATCTTAGATACGGGTTTATTAGGAGCAGCTTTCGCTCCCCTATCTACGAAGTGTGTTTCCGTGAATACCAGTACGACTTGGTATCCAACGGAATATATCTTTACCTCTTTCAATTAAATTTCTATGAATGGTTAATATATTTAGTATTAACGGATTTTTACATTTATTTTGTCCTATTGCCAAAAGGCAGGACAACGAATCACTGCATATCACTGTCCTCTGGGCATAGCCGGATGAAACATATGATAAGGCCACAAGTATAGCTCTGGCCTCGGCAGATAATATTGAAGACGAGGATGGAAGGCGAAGAGAGGTGACTCGCTGTTCCAAGACAGCCGCAGCCGCCAGAGGATAGGCGATAAAGACGGAAGACGAAGAGAAGAGACCCGCGGTTGTAAGACAGCCGCAACCCTGTCCCCATCCTTTGATCCGTCAGTGTATATAAATTCATAATTTGGATAATTAGCCTAAACTTCAGCAAAAGCTTGCTGAATTATCAGGGGATTTGTATTCGATTTATGATGTTCGTGTAGAGCAAATATTACTTTAGGCTGTGGAAGAAGCCAGAGAGGAAACTCCGGAAAAGATACCGGAGCTATCTCCTCTAGCTTGATGTTAGATTCAAGGGAGGGATCTTGTTAGGACATTTAGTATATTTGTCTACATATGATGGATTGAAAACACAGTCGTAGGCAGGCTTTGTTGGGTGAGCTTTAAGCTTTGTTGCATATTGAAGGCTGAGTTTAATACGTCGGTTATGTAAAGAAGGCTCATTGCCTTCCACGTATAAACTCTCTACCGGTGAGGTTCTAAAGGCACCAAGGCTGAGCCTCAGACCTTGGTGATGGACCGGATCCATCATTTTAAGATATGATTTCCTAGCAGAACCGTAAATGATGGACCCATAGTCCAGTTAAAACCTCACCAGAGAACGATATAAATTGAGTACAACACATCGGTCAGCACCCAAATCGGTGCTAGACACGACCTTAATTATATCGAGAGCCTTTGTACATTTACCTTTAAGCGTTTTCATGTGAGGTATAAAACATAGTTTACTATCGAATATAATTTCTAAAAATTTATTTTACCCAACAATCTTCACTGGTTCACCACAAAATTTAAGCTCAGGGTCTAGATGAAGTTTCCGTTTATTACAGAAATGCATACCGACGGTTTTAGAAGTAGAAAATCTAAAACCATTGCTAACTGCCCATTTCTCGATCTTATTGAGACAAAGCTGCAGTTGCCACTTGATGTTATTCATATTTTTCGCCCGGTAGCATATCAGGAAATCATCCACATATAAACAACCCTCAGTACCAGAATACTCCCCTGGGGCACACCCATCTCTTGTTCATCCGTACCTTAAACTGACGATCAGATAAAAATCGAGATATAAAATTTGGCAATCGGCCTTTAAGGCCCATATCCGCGAGGTCTTTTAAAATGCCATATTTCTATGTGGTGATCCTTGGCTCTAAGTATACCAACCTGGTTTAAATTATTATCATCAGAACGATGATTAAATCTGCGCTCGGCCTTTTTGCGGTCTTTCATAGCCTTACGACAGTCATTATCATACCAAGGTTTACTTTTGGATTTCGGATTTGTCGAGGTCTTAGGGACGGTTCTATCGGCTGCTGTTAATAGGAGTTCATTAATTGTAAGCAAAGGATCATCTACAGCATTAAGATTCTCTGGAGTGACATCAGCCTCACAGAACATCTCAAATGCCATCCAATCTGCTTTATCGAACTTCCACCTAGCTACACGTTCTAAAGAATTAGAAGTGAGATGTTCTAGGATAATAGGAAAATGGGCACTACCACAAACATCCTCAGGCACTCTCCAAGAAAAATCCAGGAGAAGTGAAGGATCGGTGATAGTGAGATCGATACCAGAACAAATGCCATTACCCGATTGTAAATGAGTATTAGGATCATCATTGAAATAACACAGTTCCTCCTTGGTTAAAAAATCTTCTATTACCTTGCCCTTATTATTTGTGTTGTTACTTCCCCATAAGGGGTTATGGCAATTAAAATCGCCCATTATTATGTGTAGGTAATTGTTCTTTCAAATTATGTAACTGTAAAGCTGACAAAGAAGTGTTCGGAGGAATATACACCGAACACAAAGTGATTGTTTAAGACAATGACAATGACAAACGAACGGCCACAGCCTGGAGCTCTGTATCCAGAGCAACAGAACTGTGGATAATATTATTATTTATGTAGAGGAGCCGCCTGCAGCTCGCTCTTCTTCGTGACAAAATGTACTATAAAATGAATAATTTTTCAGAGTTATTTTATCTTTGTGACATGTCTTCAGGTGAGTTTCCTGAAGACAAAGGGCAATAGGATTTAATGATTGGACCAGCTGTGTTATTTCAATAAAATTAACCTTAAGACCTCGACAATTCCACTGTATAATTTTGTCGTATGTAGACATTACGGAGGGAGGCGTATAGGAGACTTGTCTTTATATTTGGACCAAGGACGACTCTTCCTTGGAGATCGGCTGGAAGATCTCCCTGGTGCGGGTGATGTATCCATCACATCCGCATCTGATGTTGAAGGGACAACTTCCTCCAACGATCCAAACCTGTTAAATGTTTGGACAGGATCTGTTGTCACCTTAGACAGACGTTCTGTTGCGCCACTCGGTTTACTGGTTTTAATATTACTTTGAAGTTTGTTTTTGGACTTGTTTGTGTCATTATGATTTTTAGAGGACTGAGGTTCAAGGTTATCAGTTTGTTTTGCATTTTTTACTGCTTGTATTTTTTGGTTTGTGGTGGACAATAGTTCTGGACAGGTTGAGCTAAAGGTTCGACAGTGATCGAACTAGGTTTGTCGTTTCCAATGGGCGAAGTCAAGGAAGTTTGAGTTGCAACAGATGTTGCAGCTCGCTTGACTACATCGGCAAAGGAAGTCTGCGGTGATGTAGTAGAAACCGAGGCCAATTTGCGGGACTTCTGATAGGAAATGTTGTTTTTAGTTTTTAAATTGATTATTTGCTTTTCTTTAATGAAAAGAGGACAGTCCTTAGAGGAGGCCAGGTGATCCCGACCGCAGTTGCAGCACTTAACTGTGCTGCTGCAGTCAAAACCATCATGACCTTCACTGCCGCATCTGAAACAAACCAGTTCATTTTTACATTGGCCTTTGCCATGACCAAATTTTTGGCAAGTAAAACATCGTGTCAGGTTAGGTATGTATAAATCCACATTAACCCTATACGGGCCAATGTAGATATATGATGGTAGAGAGGTGCTATTAAATGTCAGCAGGTATGTGTTTAATTTGAGGATGTTGCCAGCTATTTTGTTGTGAAACGCTTCACTTTGGCAACACCCTGTGGTTTTAATTCTGCGCAGGTTTCCTCTTCAGACAGATCGAAGATATCCGCATCCCTGTCACGTATTATTCCCTGACAGCTGTTCAGGGTGTTGAATGAATGATTATGGCTTAACGCCACATCGGCAATATCTCAGCCATATCGTGGCGAGAACAAGGTGGAAACACGAGACAGCAAGGGTTTTCGGTAGTCGCTGGAGAACATTAAAAACAAAAACAAAAATGTTCGGACATAGGTTAAAATCAGGTAAGAAAAACCCAAACAGTTAAAACTCGAAGACCAGCATGATAAGGAAATTTTATAACAAATATTTATTTTGAGAATAAAATTTATATTTTATGATGAAGGCCAATGGCCTTCAAATATTTTATGACAGCGTCGCCAGCGATGCTGTCAAACAAATCATACATGGAGTTTACTGTGTAGAATCTTTGCCGCACATGGGCAAAGTCCACACAGTCAACCAGGATATGTTTGATGCCGTATTGCGCATCGCATCCAACACACTCGGGAGCACTGCCCCCATCCAGGATAAAATTGTGTGTTAGGCGAGAATGCCCAACACGGCATCTTGTTAAAACCACTTGGTCTCTACGAGACATACCAAACGTAAAAGAGTCATAGCCTATGACAGGGTGAATGGCGTGCAGCTTGTTATCGACCTGCAGGTCCCATTCATCCTGCCAAAGGCGACAAATGTATTTAAGAATATTAGATTTAAAATCAGTATAAGGACTTTTAATTTTAGATATGGGTTTACCAAGAGCAGCTTTCGCTTCCCTGTGTGCCACTGTGTTTCCGTGAATACCAGTATGACTTGGTATCCAACAGAATACAGTATCTTTCCTTCTTTCAATTAACTTTCTTAGGATGGCTAATATTTCTAGTATTAACGGGTTTTGAAATTTCTTTTGCTCTATTGCCAAAAGGCAGGACAAGGAGTCACTGCATATGACAGCTCTCTGGGCAGCGCCGGATGAAACGTATCATAAAGCCAAAAGTATAGCTCTGGCCTCGGCAGAAAATATGGAAGACGAGGATGGAAGGCGAAGAGAGGTGACTCGCTGTTCCAAGACAGCCGCAGCCGTGTTCAGGGTGTTGTGATGGGATGTAAGAACATGATGTGTCGGAAATTTTCTTTCGTGATAATAAATTGTTTGATTGTTGTTTCCGGAAACATTCGATGAGAATGTCTCCGGATTATAGTTTTTTAACATTTTTTAAAGTGCCTGCTGCACCCTGTAATGCCCTCTTCAAAAGAAAAGGATGAAATTTGGAGGCCGGCTTTTGTTCACTCTTTGTTGAGAGAACAATAAAAGCCGTCCAATGTCTAGAGAGTCCGATAAAACCTCCAGCTTCCTCTTGTTTTTCTTTATAGCTGCAAATTATTTGTCTCTCTTTTCTTTAAACTCTGAATACTGAATGGGAGTTTTCTTCATCAGTTTGGGATACATTGTCAAATTGTGCACTGAATTTCGTGGACAGGCTCGTCATAAACTTGCAAAAGGTAGAGGACTGCTTGGAGACTATAAAACTGCTTCGACCTGTAGGTCTGCAAACCACTTCCTATTCAATTTGCAATGCGGGTATGCCTTTGGGAGACGTCTTAAAACAGTGGATGAAAGGAGTACAGTTAGAAGACAGCCAAATGACGGTTGTGGTGCAAAGGAAAAAAATACTAGAATCCACCAAACGAGAATAGAATCAAAAGAAGTTTTCCTTTTTTGCCCCGGTTAACATTGTGTTTGCGGGTGAACTGGTTGAAGACTTTGGAGGGGCCAAAACGTAAATTTTTCAGGTGCTAAATATATTTGTTTTCCACAAGAAGGTTCTCAACTGAAGGTGTGTAGTATAATAGATGATATAATTCTTCGCTGGCCGGAGGCCCAAGTTAAATCATCTTCGATAAAATTGTTGTCATCTTGATGACAAGTAAAACTTAGTGGAAATATCGAGAACGTCAACCATGCGTTACATTTCTTTATTCGGAGTTTCTATGCTTTTGCACTTTGCTAAGCTAGTTGGTGGATCAACAAGATTGTTGCCATGGATTGTGGTGATCAAGAATTCATCACTTCGGTCAGTCTACACAACGCACAAGCTGACCATTAGGCCTTTCACAAAACTTATTTCGCAGATTAATCTTTGTTAGTAACGTTAAGGAGCGAATAAGTTGTGTGAAGAGTCAGGAAAATAAAAATGCAGAAAACCAATGACAGATCTGATATGTTAAACGGTTTTATCCTTTCTCATATTGTTCAATGCAAGCAATGCATTGAAATCCATTCACTACACTTTTGGGAATGCGAATGACTTTTGTTGATATGCACAGTATTTGCTAGGTATTATATTTCTACTGCGGAATTTTCGTAACATACAGTAACAGGATGTACAAGGCAGCTTGGTGATTAACGTGGGCGACCCCTAAATCGCGTGCTATATGCGAGGTGTCTGTTTAGTCCCGGTTTAACTGAGCTTGGAATTTTGTAATTTCCCTCGATCTCGTTGTTTTTGAGGCCGTGGTGACAAAACCCATTTCGCACAGGTATACTTCCACCTATATAGCGTGTATGACATACATGGGAAAGCTCATGAGTAAGCACTCCGTCCCCCCCTTCGCCCAAAGAACTGGCCGCCATTGTACAAGTGAAAAAAGGCTTGAGTACAACTTTACACCATAACCAAGCAATGAATCTTAACACAGATTTGCCATTTTTATTTAGAAAGTTGATGGCAAGCATAACGACCAAATACTTCGAAGGATGCCCTGGGCGAATGTTTCTCCGATGTGACATTAAAGGGATAAAGGATCAAGGGTGCTTCTGGACAGGTAAACTGGTCGCCTGGAGCCTACTAAACGGAGGTCCTGGGTTGCCAATGATGGAAGACAACCTGTACCGGCTGATGTGTAATCAGACTGCTGTACAATATCCGATTGGCAGTATTGCAGTTTTCCTTGAAGAACGTGTGAAAACTATGATGCATAAGGTATATGTATATACAAGTATATCAAAGCAAGGATACTGTTATTTTAAATCGTAACTCAAAACCTGAGAGTTCCTGAAAATATATGTATTTGGTTAATAGAGTTTGCCCCTAAGTGTTGGAAATGCATGTACAGGTATATATATTTACAGAAAAATTATAGAATAGTGCCATAAAAGGAATTTCCTGAGGAAATTGTTGGATTTTAAAACAACATATTTCCTGACCACTGGTCAGCCAAGTTTTAAGCCAGTTTAAATCCCGGACACACAATCTAGGGCTATTCTGTTTTGTGTTCACATGCCCCTTGCAAAAGTTACCTTAAAATCTCTTTTGGATTGTATAATTTGGAACAACTCCATTCACGCTGTTGCTTTAGAGACACGGAGTTTTCCAGTGTTTATCGCTTTAATTTCCCGTTGTTCCCTAAGATCCTTAACTGTACGTCCTGTTCTGAGTTAAAGTCAGATGAATGAATGAATGAATGAATGATTATGGCTTAACGCCACATCTGCAATATCTCAGCCATATCGTGGTGAGAACAAGGTGGAACCACGAGACAGTTCAGGTTTTCGATGGTGACATGAGAACATTAAAAACAAACCAAAAACGTACGGACAAGATTAAAATCAGGTAAGAAATCCAAAACATTTAAAACTCGAAAACCAGCATATTAAGGAAGTTTTAACACGAGTATGTATGAAAATAAAATTTATATTTTATGATACAGGCCAATGGCTTTCAAATATTTTATGACAGCGTCGCCAGCGATGCTGTCAAACAAATCATATATGGAGTTTACTGTGTAGAATTTTTGCCCCACATGGGAAAAGTCCACACAGTCAACCAGGATATGTTTGATGCCGTATTCAGCACCACATCCAACACACTCGGGAGCACTGCTCCCATCCAGAATGAAATTGTGTGTTAGACGAGAATGCCCAACACGGCATCTTGTTAAAACCACTTGGTCTCTACGAGACATACCCAGTGTATAAGAGTTATGGCCAATGACAGGGTGAATAGCGTGCAGTTTATTACACACCTGCACGTCCCATTCACCCTGCCAAAGGCGACGAATATACTTAAGAATGTTAGATTTAAAATCAGCGTATGGGATTTTAACTTTTGATACGGATTTATTTAGGGCAGCCTTTGCCTCCCTGTCCACGACTGTGTTTCCATGGATACCAACATGGCTTGGTATCCAACAGAATATAATATCTTTGCCTCTTTTAATCAATTTTCTATGTAAGGCTAAAATTTGCAGAATAAGCGGGTTTTTCAATTTATTATTCTGCATTACCAAAAGGCAGGAGAGCGAGTCACTACATACATATGATAAGGCCAGGAGTATAGCCCTGGCTTCTGCAGAAAAGACAGACGATGAAGACGGAAGACGAAGAGAAGAGACCCGCTGTTCTAAGACAGCCGCAGCCGCAACCCTGTCCCCATCCTTCGACCCATCAGTGTATATAAATTTATAATTTGGATAATTAGCCTTAATTTCAGCAAAAGCTTGCTGAATTATAAGAGGATTTGTATTCGATTTATTATGTTGACGTAGATCAAATATTAGTTTAGGTTGTGGAAGAAGCCAGGGAGGAGACTCCGGTAAAGATACTGTAGCTATCTCCTCTAGCTTGATGTTAGCTTCCACAACATGGTCCCGCATACGAAGACCGAACGGAGGGATCTTGTTAGGACATTTAGTATATTTGTCTACATATGATGGATTGAAAACACAGTCGTAAGCAGGGTTTGTTGGGTAAGCTTTAAGCTTTGTTGCATATTGAAGGCTGAGTTTAATACGTCGGTTATGTAAAGAAGGCTCATTGGCCTCCACGTATAAACTCTCTACTGGTGAGGTTCTAAAGGCACCAAGGCTGAGCCTCAGACCTTGGTGATGGACCGGATCCAACATTTTAAGATATGATTTCCTAGCGGAACCATAAATGATGGACCCATAGTCCAATTTAGACCTCACCAGAGAACGATATAAATTAAGTAAAACAGATCGGTCAGCACCCCAATCGGTGCTAGACACGACCTTAATTACATCCAGAGCCTTTATACATTTAGCTTTAAGCGTTTTTAAGTGAGGTATAAAAGATAGTTTACTATCGAATATAACTCCTAAAAATTTATTTTCCCCAACAATCTTCACTGGTTCACCACAAAAATTAAGCTCAGGGTCTAGATGAAGTTTCCGTTTATTACAGAAATGCATACCGACGGTTTTAGACGTAGAAAATCTAAAACCGTTGCCAACTGCCCATTTCTCCATCTTATTGAGACAAAGCTGCAGTTGCCGCTCGATGTTATTCATATTTTTAGCGCGGTAGCATATCAGAAAATCATCTACATATAAACAACCCTCAGTTCCAGATGTTAATGTTTGGGTCAAGCTATTAATTTTCATGCTGAACAGCGTAGGGGAAAGGATACTGCCCTGGGGTACACCCATCTCTTGCTCATAAGAGTCCGAAAGAGTGGACCCCACCCGTACCTTAAACTGACGATTTGATAAAAATTTGGATATAAACATAGGTAATCGACCTTTAAGGCCCATATCCGCGAGGTCTTTTAAAATGCCATATTTACATGTGGTGTCGTAGGCCTTTTCAAGGTCAAAAAATATTGACACCACATGTTCATTATTAATAAAACCATGGCGAATGAAACTTTCAAGTCGAACAAGGTGATCCACTGTGGATCTACCTTGACGAAAACCACATTGGATATTAGATAGTAACTTGTTGGTTTCGAGAAACCAAACAAGTCTATCATTTATCATCCGTTCCATAGTCTTACAGACGCAACTGGTAAGAGCTATGGGACGGTAGTTATTTGGATCAGTATGATCCTCACCCGGTTTGGGAACCGGGATAATACATGCCTCCCTCCATGAGGGTGAAAAATTACCAGTTATCCAAATATCGTTCAATAAGTCCAAGAGAGTCTCAAGTGGTTCAGGTGGTAAATGGTTCAGAAATTTATAATATACATTATCAGGACCACACGCTGTATCATGTGCCTTTCTGAGTGCAGTTTTTAGTTCATCGATATTAAAAGGACGATTATAATCTTCTAAGTTTTTAGAAGAAAGGGGCAATTTCATTTTCTCCTTCTGGTTTTTGACATGCTGAAATTCTGAAGTATAATTCTCAGAAGAAGATTTTTTAGAAATTGATTCCGCTAATTTATTAGCTATATCGGATGGAGAAGTTAGTATGTTATCTCCATCTTTCAAGTGCTGGACTTTTTCTTTGTTATTTTTACCCTTTAGTTTCTGAACCATATTCCAGACCTTACGCATAGGTGTTTTGGACGTAATGCCTGAAACACAGTTCCGCCAACAAGATCGTCTCTTGGACTTAATTAATCGACGAGCCTTAGCTGCAAGAATACGAACCTGGTTTAAATTTTTATCAGTAGGACAATGATTGAATATACGTTCCTTTATGGCTTTACGACAGTCATTGTCGTATCAGGGTTTACTTTTGGACTTGGGATTTGTCGAGGTCTAAGGGATGGTTCTATCGGCTGCTGTTAATAGGAGTTCATTAAATGCGAGCAAACGATCATCTGCAGCATTAAGATTCTCTGCAGTGATGTCAGCCTCACAGAACATCTCAAATGCCATCCAATCTGCTTTATCGAACTTCCACCTAGCTACACGTTCTAAAGAATTAGAAGTGAGATGCTCTAGGACAAGAGAAAAATGATCACTACCACAAAGATCGTCATGGACCTTCCAAGAAAAATCTGGGAGAAGTGAGGGATCGGTGATAGTGAGATCAATAGCAGAATACGAACCATTACCGGGATGTAAGTAGATATTAGAACCATTATTGAAATAACATAGTTCATCTTTACATAAGAAATCTTCTACTATTTTGCCATTATCGTTCATATTATTACTACCCCATAGGGGGTTATACGCATTAAAATCTCCCATAATTATGAAAGGGGTTGGCAGTTCGTCTTTTGAATTATGCAACTGGTAAAGTGACAAAGAAGAATGAGGAGGAACATAAACTGAACATAAAGTGATTGTTTCCGATAAGGAAACACGGACGGCTACAGCCTGAAGCTCTGTGTCGAGAGCAAGAGGGCTGTGAATTATATTATTATTCACTAAAATAGAGGAACCACCACAAGCTCGCTCTTCCTCATTAGAGCAAGTGCTATATAGTGTATAATTTTTCAGTGATATTTTATCTTTGTCAGATGTCTTCAGGTGAGTCTCCTGAAGACAGAGGGCAATTGGATTTAAAGATTAAACTAACTGTGTTATTTCAATGAAATTTATTTTAAGACCTCGACATTTCCACTGTATAATTTTGTCTAAGGAAGTCATTATGGAGGGAGGCGTATGGGGGATTTATGTCTGGATCGTGCACGACCCTTTTTGGGAGACCTACTAGTAGATCTCCCCGATGCAGATGATGTATCCATCATGTCCGCATCGAACGTTGAAGGACCGACGTCCTGCAACGACCCAAACTTATTGAAAGTTCGGACAGGGTCCCTAGTAGCCTTGGAGGGACGCTCTGTGGGGCCACTCGGTTTACCTTTCTTGTGATGTTTATCACCCGATGCATTTAGTGAAGATTCAACGGGTTTAGAGGATTTGGATTTATTTGCACAAGGTTTGCAAATAAGATGGATTTTTCGCTCATACTCGAGGAGGCAATAGATTAGAAACGGCCTACTCGATTGACCCTACAGCCACCGCCCAGACATCCGAACATCTCACTAAAAGACTTCCAACACGGAAAGCAATGACATTATACCAAATCGAGATATATGAAGGTTGATATCCGGACATCTGGACTGGCGTGACCAGCCGATTGATCGGAACGGGTCATCCGACCGCCCGTCTTTGGAAAAGTAAGTCTGAAGTGGAGTGTTGGGTGTGAGGATCTCGCAAGATCAACCCGCGCTCAGCCACAAAGATCCCGTCCTCCACCATCAGGGGTCGCAACCCAAGGCAAACAGGTTGCCCCTTTTAGTCGCCTTGTACGACAAGCCCGGGGAAGCTGTGGAACTATTCTATTCACGGGAGCCACACGGGAGAGCCCTAGGTTAGTCGCCTTGGACGACAAACTTGGCGAGAGAACTGGGGCCCTATTCTTTTCACTCCCGGGAACCCCACGGGGACACCAGGCATTTGACCCCAATACAAACGAAGTGCAAGTGTTTCAGTTATAAGTGTGAAATAGGGATTAGGACGAAATCTAACAGTCATTCAGAGAACACAGCAATATACACACAGTAATGACAGCAACAGGCATTTGACCCTATTTAAACAAACTGTTGTTGTTTTGGTGATAGGTGTGAAATATTAGAGCGATATCTAACAGTTATACAGAGAAAACAGCAATATACATTTAATTAGAACACCAGGCATTTGACACTATTTCAAATAAACTGTTGTTGGATTAATGATAGGTGTGAAATAAGGATCAGGGTGATCAGAGATAGTACTGGAAGTGACAGAAGATAATTTACATGTGTCAATACAGAATCATAGTGATAATACTGTTACTAAAAGAGATAAAAAAAAATGTAATGTACATACAGCATAGGAGAACAGGGTAGAATGGGCGTAATTAGCGAGTTGCGTGTCAATGCGGATTGCCAAGCAGCGTTCTGTTTTGCCTATATAAGCGGCATTACAGCCGGGACAAGAGAATTTGTAAACCATGTTACTTCTCAAATTGCTCGGAGTGCGATCTTTGTTGTAAACAAACAATGTAACAAAATGTAATGTACACACAACATAGGAGAACAAGGTAGAATGGGCCTAATTATGGAGAACGTGACCTAAGCGTTACATTTCTTTTTCGGAGTTTCTATGGTTTTGCATAGATAACCCGAATATCACAATCCTTAATCTCACAAACATGCCGCTTACGGATGAAGAGAAGCAAATACTTTGTTTCGGCTTCAAACGCGGACTGGCCTCAACACCCAAAGATTCGGACGTTATCATCAGTGCGGAAGTTTTCTGGGAACAGCTCACGTTTAACGGGCTTCTTCCTATATGGAGAGAGAAAAACTCAAAAACCCTATCAGAGCAATGACGTGTAATTTGCAGGATTTCTCTGATAAACGCCTAAGTTCCGATGCTAAGCGTATTCGCACATTTAAGGGCCTCAAAACCCTCTATCCTCAAGCCGGATAAGGATAGCGGTATTGCACTTTTGAAGACAGACGATTACACCAGATGCCTTGAAGAAATATTTGAAAATGGTACAAAGTTCAGAAGGTTGACTAATGATCAAACCTTAACAGAGCTACAGACCCTTCAAAATTATCACCGAACAATCGACAAGCGAAGGGAAATAACGCAGGATGAATTAAATGAAGCCATGCCTAAATCCAACAGACCGACTTGAGCCCATGGACTACCTGAGACTCATAAAGACTTTTGACGCTCTTCCTAAATTTCGGCCAATAGTGGCCACAACGGGAACAGCGTACTCAAAAGTTGGTAAATGTCTGTCGAAATTACTAAAACCAATAACAGACAACAAAATTCTGTGTAAAGGACTCGATCGAACCTGCAGACCGCATCCGAGTTATTCCACAAAGCATCCTGTCGGAAGGTTACCGATTTGTGTCTTTCGATGTTGAATCACTGTTCACGAATTTACACCAAAAAACGAAATACCTACGACTTTTCGCACACCAACGCTTAAGAAATTACTTTCGGACACTTGTTTGAAAACCCAATTTTCTTTCAACTCTACTGTATAGCAACAGACAGACGGTGTATCGATGGATTCTTCATTAGGCCCAACACTGGCAACCAATATTATGACGGAGGTGGAAAGGATTGTTGTCAACAAGCTAATGGAAGAGAGTTTGATTAAATTCTATATCTGCTTCATGGGTGACACACTTGTGCTTTGTGGACCGGAAGAGGGAACCATCGTCTTCAACAGACTCAACTCTTTTGATCCTAATTTAAATTCATAATGGAGGATTTTCCGCTTTACACTGATGTGCACTTTCTGGACATTAAAATCTGTGCCGAAATGACAACCACCGCATATAGGAAATCAACTTCCCCTGGACAGTACATTCATTTCGACAGCTTTGAACCTTGGACAACCAAAACAGCTTGGACAAGAGCTCTTGTTTCCAGAGCTTACAAACTGTGTAGTAATCCCAGCCTATTCAAGAGAGAACTCCATTCGATCCAAACATTTCTTTCTTGGAACGGATACCCAAATAGGTAGCTAGGGGTCTTATCGACAAATTTACCAAAATTGCAGTTCGACCAGCCGAAAAAGCCTAAAGACGACAGACCTAGGATATGGCTTAGCCTGCCCTAAGTCGGACAGTACGGGGAACGTGTGGTCAGCCAGTACCTTTGAAAAATCAGACGGAACCTTCCTAAGCCAGTGTGTATAACTGTCCGATGGAAAACAACAAAAACACAGCAAATTGTTAACAACAAAGATCGCACTCCGAGCAATTTGAGAAGTAACATGGTTTACAAAATCTCTTGTCCCGGATGTAATGCCGCTCATATAGGCAAAACAGAACGCAACTCGCTAATTACACCCATTCTACTCTGTTCTCCTATGCTGGGTGTACATTACATTTTTTTTTAATATCTTTTAGGTACAGTATTATCACTATGATTCTGTATTGACACATGTAAATTACCTTCTGTCACTTCCAGTGCTATCTCTGATCACCCTGATCCTTATCTCACACCTATCATTAATCCAACAACAGTTCATTCGAAATAGTGTCAAATGCCTGGTGTTGTAATTAAACTACGTGTGTATATTGCTGTTTTCTCCGTATAACTGTTAGATATCGCTCTAATCCATATTTCACATCTATCACTAAAACAACAACAGTTTGTTTAAATAGGGTCAAATGCCTGGTGCTGTCATCATTATGTGTGTATTCTGCTGTTTTCTCTGAATGACCGTTAGATATCGTCCAAATCCCTATTTCACACCTATCACTGACACAATAGCAATTCGTTTGTATTGGGGTCAAATGCCTGGTGGTGATAACTACATGTGTTTATTGATGTTTGCCTGAATGATCGTGATTGATCAATGTTTAACTTTCATTGGTTGAATTATTTGACCAATCATCGCAGTGTATTTTATTCAGTCTTGTAATGTATGCTTTTCTGTGAATGTATATATATGTGTGTTTGATGATTGTACAAATTACTTCTCCTGAAAATGACAAGTGAAACTTAGTCGAAATATTGAGAACGTCAACCATGCGTTACATTTCTTTATTCGGAGTTTCTATGCTTTTGCACTTTACTAAGCTAGTTGGTGGATCAAGAAGATAGGCAATCAATCTTTGGGAGTATTGATAACATGAATCGATCGGCAAGCAAATACACCAGCGTATATATTTCAACTAATTGTGTAACACTCGTGTCTACTCAATGCAAACTTGTCAGAATGAATGAAGGAATGATTATGGCTTAACGCCACATCGGGAGTATCTCAGCCATATCGTGGTGAGAACAAGGTGGAAACACGAGACAGTTCAGGTTTTCGATAGTCACTGGAGAACATTAAAAAGAAAACAAAAATGAAAGAGCCAGTTTCTGACGGGCGAATACCAGCCCTAAGTCTGTTTCGCCGACTTGTTCTGTCTTTTCAATATACTACATTTACTATTACATAGCTGGTTTTATGGGCAGCAGCCTACACGCCAAGCTTCAAAATATAGTAGGCCTATTGTAAGATGGTGATTTATTGTACACGGTGAACGTAAACTTCATTTTTGAACATAATAATAGTTGGGAGATATTAGTCCTTTCCGCATTTTGTGAAGTGTTGTCACCTTACGTAATTTAGAAGGTCTGTCTGCGTGTTCGCCAGAACAGAACTGCCGTAGACGATACGCTTGTTTTGCTGTTATGTTAAATTCATGTTCACAGGTACGTCCATTTTATAATTTTCATGCAGTGTGATACACAAGAGTACCATGTAACTGATAACCACAGTATTTGCATCAGAGATATAAGTAAGTTGTGTGATTTTATGTAAACACAGGTTTCGATAGTCCGCCGGTAGTTTGCCCTGATGGTAACATCAACTTGTATCTGAAACATTGTTTTATCGGAAGTCTCTATGAATACCTTAATTGTTGCATGTAAACTCTTGTAGTTTGTTTGTGAAGTAATCCTGGACATGTATTGATAACTTTTGCTAAGTACGAAGTAATTTTGAAGCGGGGCCTTCGTGGCTCAGTCGGTTAGCGCGTTGTCGCAGCACAACGACCAGAAGCCTCCCACCAATGCGGTCGCTGTGAGTTCAAGACCAGTTCATGCTGGCTTCCTCTCCGGCCGTACATTGGAAGGCCTGCCAGCAACCTGCGGACGGTCCTGGGTTTCTCCCGGGCTCGGCCCGGTTTCCTCCCACCATAATGCTGGCCGCCGTCGCATAAGTGAAATATTCTTGAGTACGGCGTAAAATACCAATCAAATAAATAAATAAATAAATAAAATAATTTTGAAGCGTAAAGTTTGTGGAACTTATAAAATTATTACCGACTGTTGACATATAATTTTATATACATCACACTGATGCATTTGTGGCGCGCATCATTATATCGGTACTTAGGCACTCGCCAGAACAGAACTGCCGTAGACGACACGCTTGTTTTGCTGTTACGTTCAATTAAATAAATTCAAGTTCACAGATCTCCTGATGGTCTCCATACCAACTCTGTGTCAGCCCTTGGTCTATTCCTTATAATATACCCGTTACATTTTGGGGGCCTCTCCGGGATGAAGGATGTTTAAATACAGACAACTAGGACACGAACTGGGGATGTGGAACTGATTTCCGTGGGAGTGGGTTTTATGTACACAGAACAAACGACATGGAATTAATCCGAACCGAATCCAGCAGAATGCACTTAATTAACCCAAAGTGTCATTTCAACAAAATCACAGACATTCAGAAATTATATGACTGTGAATGGGAGTGTGAATGAATGAATGATTATGGCTTAACGCCACATCGGCAATATCTCAGCCATATCGTGGCGAGAACAAGGTGGAACCACGAGACAGTTCAGGTTTTCGATGGTGACATGAGAACATTAAAAACAAACCAAAAACGTACGGACATGATTAAAATCAGGTAAGAAAACCAAAACAGCTAAAACTCGAAAACCAGCATATTAAGGAAGTTTTATCACGAGTATGTATGAAAATAAAATTTATATTTTATGATACAGGCCAATGGCCTTCAAATATTTTATGACAGCGTCGCCAGCGATGCTGTCAAACAAATCATATATGGAGTTTACTGTGTAGAATCTTTGCCGCACATGGGCAAAGTCCACACAGTCAACCAGGATATGTTTGATGCCGTATTCAGCACCACATCCAACACACTCGGGAGCATTGCTCCCATCCAGGATAAAATTGTGTGTTAGACGAGAATGCCCAACACGGCATCTTGTTAAAACCACTTGGTCTCTACGAGACATACCCAGTGTATAAGAGGTATGGCCAATGACGGGGTGAATAGCGTGCAGTTTATTACACATCTGCACGTCCCATTCACCCTGCCAAAGGCGACGGATATACTTAAGAATGTTAGATTTAAAATCAGCGTATGGGATTTTAACTTTTGATACGGATTTATTTAGGGCAGCCTTTGCCTCCCTGTCCACGACTGTGTTTCCATGGATACCAACATGGCTTGGTATCCAACAGAATATAATATCTTTGCCTCTTTTAATCAATTTTCTATGTAAGGCTAAAATTTCCAGAATAAGCGGGTTTTTGAATTTATTATTCTGCATTGCCAGAAGGCAGGAGAGCGAGTCACTACATACCATTGCCCTCTAGGCACGCCCAGAGGAAACATATGATAAGGCCAGGAGTATAGCCCTGGCTTCTGCAGAAAAGATAGACGATGAAGACGGAAGACGAAGAGAAGAGACCCGCTGTTCTAAGACAGCCGCAGCCGCAACCCTGTCCCCATCCTTCGACCCATCAGTGTATATAAATTTATAATTTGGATAATTAGCCTTAATTTCAGCAAAAGCTTGCTGAATTATAAGAGGATTTGTGTTCGATTTATTATGTTGACGTAGATCAAATATGAGTTTAGGTTGTGGAAGAAGCCAGGGAGGAGACTCCGGAAGAGATACCGGAGCTATCTCCTCTAGCTTGATGTTAGCTTCCACAACATGGTCCCCTATACGAAGACCGAACGGAGGGATCTTGTTAGGACATTTAGTATATTTGTCTACGTATGATGGATTGAAAACACAGTCGTAGGCAGGGTTTGTTGGGTGAGCTTTAAGCTTTGTTGCATATTGAAGGCTGAGTTTAATACGTCGGTTATGTAAAGAAGGCTCATTGGCCTCCACGTATAAACTCTCTACTGGTGAGGTTCTAAAGGCACCAAGGCTGAGCCTCAGACCTTGGTGATGGACCGGATCCAACATTTTAAGATATGATTTCCTAGCGGAACCATAAATGATGGACCCATAGTCCAATTTAGACCTCACCAGAGAACGATATAAATTAAGTAAAACAGATCGGTCAGCACCCCAATCGGTGCTAGACACGACCTTAATTATATCGAGAGCCTTTATACATTTAGCGTTTTTAAGTGAGGTATAAAAGATAGTTTACTATCGAATATAACTCCTAAAAATTTATTTTCCCCAACAATCTTCACTGGTTCACCACAAAAATTAAGCTCAGGGTCTAGATGAAGTTTCCGTTTAATGCAGAAATGCATACCGACGGTTTTAGACGTAGAAAATCTAAAACCGTTGCCAACTGCCCATTTCTCGATCTTATTGAGACAAAGCTGCAGTTGCCGCTCGATGTTATTCATATTTTTAGCGCGGAAAATATCAGAAAATCATCTACATATAAACAACCCTCGGTTCCAGATGTTAATGTTTGGGTCAAGCTATTAATTTTCATGCTGAACAGCGTAGGGGAAAGGATACTGCCCTGGGGTACACCCATCTCATACTCATAAGAGTCCGAAAGAGTGGACCCCACCCGTACCTTAAACTGACGATTTGATAAAAATTTGGATATAAATATAGGTAATCGACCTTTAAGGCCCATATCCGCGAGGTCTTTTAAAATGCCATATTTCCACGTGGTGTCGTAGGCCTTTTCAAGATCAAAGAATATTGACACCACATGTTCATTATTAATAAAACCATGGCGAATGAAACTTTCAAGTCGAACAAGGTGATCCACTGTGGATCTACCTTGACGAAAACCACATTGGATATTAGATAGTAACTTGTTGGTTTCGAGAAACCAAACAAGTCTATCATTTATCATCCGTTCCATAGTCTTACAGACGCAACTGGTAAGGGCTAGGGGACGGTAATTATTTGGATCAGTATGATCCTTACCCGGTTTGGGGACCGGGATAATACATGCCTCCCTCCATGAGGGTGGAAAATTACCAGTTATCCAAATATCGTTCAATAAGTCCAAGAGAGTCTCAAGTGGTTCAGCTGGTAAATGGCCCAGAAATTTCTAATATACGTTATCAGGACCTGAGTGCAGTTTTTAGTTCATCGATATTAAAAGGACGATTATAATCTTCTAAGTGTTTAGAAGAAAAGGGCAATTTCATTTTCTCCTTCGGGTTTTTGATATGCTGAAATTCTGAAGAATTCTCAGAAGAAGATTTTTTAGAAATTGATTCCGCTAATTTATTAGCTATATCGGATGGAGAAGTTAGTATGTTATCTCCATCTTTCAAGTGCTGGACTTTTGCTGTTATCTTTACCTTTAGTTTCTGAACCATATTCCAGACCTTACGCATAGGTGTTTTGGACGTAATGCCTGAAACAAAGTTCCGCCAACAAGATCGTCTCTTGGACTTAAGTAATCGACGAGCCTTACCTGCCAAAATACGAACCTGGTTTAAATTTTTATCAGTAGGACAATGGTTGAACTTGTGTTCAGCCCTTTTACGGTACTTTATGGCTTTACGACAGTCATTGTCGTACCAGGGTTTACTTTTGGATTTTCGACTGGTCAAGGTCTTAGGGATACTTCTATCTGCAGCTCGTAATATAAGCTGATTAAATTTAAATATTGGGTCATCTGCTGCATTGAGAGTCTGTAGAATGATATCAGCCTCACAGAACATCTCAAATGCCATCCAATCGGCTTTATCGAACTTCCACCTAGCTACACGTTCTAAAGAATTAGAAGTGACAATCTCTAGGATAATAGGAAAATGGTCACTACCACAAAGATCCTGGTGCACTCTCCAAGAAAAATCCAGGAGAAGTGATGGATCGGTGATAGTGAGATCGATAGCAGAATAAATGCCATTCCCCGCATGCAAATGAGTATTAGAACCATCATTGAAATAACACAGTTCCTCCTTGGTTAAAAAACCTTCTACCACCTTGCCCTTATTATTTATGTTGTTACTTCCCCATAAGGGGTTATGGCAATTAAAATCGCCCATTATTATGAAGGGTGTGGGTAATTGTTCTTTCAAATTATGTAACTGTAAAGCTGACAAAGTGTTCGGAGGAATATAAACGGAACACAAAGTGACCGTCTTAGACAATGAGACACGAACGGCCACAGCCTGAAGCTCTGTATCCAGAGCAACAGGACTGTGGATAATATTGTTATTTATGAAGATAGAGGAGCCGCCTGCAGCTCGCTCTTCTTCGTGACAAAATGTACTATAAAGTGAGTAATTTTCCAGAGTTATTTTATCTTTGTCAGATGTCTTCAGGTGAGTTTCCTGAAGACAAAGGGCAATAGGGTTTAATGATTGGACCAGCTGTGTTATTTCAATAAAATTAACCTTAAGACCTTGACAATTCCGCTGTATAATTTTGTCGTATGCAGACATTACGGAGGGAGGCGTATAGGAGACTTGTCTCTATATTTGGACCGAGGACGACCCTTCCTTGGAGATCGGCTGGAAGATCTCCCTGGTGCGGGTGATGTATCCATCACATCCGCATCTAATGTTGAAGGGACGACGTCCTCCAACGATCCAAACCTGTTAAATGTTTGGATAGGATCTCGAGTGGCCTTAGACAGCCGTTCTGTAGGGCCACTCGGTTTACTGGTTTTAATATTACTTTGAACTTTGTTATTGGATTTGTTTTTGTCATTATGATTTTTAGAGGGCTGAGGTTCAGGTATATTTTTTCCGGTATTCTTTACTGGTTTTATTTCTTCTACTGTGATGGTCTGGGTTGAGGACGAGTTCCGTTCAGGTTGAGCTGGACGTTCCACAGTGATCGGGTTAGGTTTGTCGTTTCCAATGGGCCAAGTCAAGGAAGTTTGAGTTGCAACAGATGTTGCAGCTCGCTTGACTACATTGGCAAACGAAGTCTGTGGTGTCGTACTCGAAAGTGAGGCCAATTTGCGGGGGTTCTGATAGGAAATGTTGTTTGTAGTTTTTAAAGTGATTATTTGTTTTTCTTTAATGAGAAGAGGACAGTCCTTAGAGCAGGCCATGTGATCTCGGCCGCAATTCTGCTGCAGTCAAAACCATCATGACCTTCACTGCCGCATCTGAAACAAACCAGTTTATTTTTACACTGGCCTTTGCCATGACCAAACTTTTGGCAAGTAAAACACCGTGTCGGGTTAGGTATGTATAAATCCACATTAACCCTATACGGGCCAATGTAGATATATGATGGTAGAGAGGTGCTATTAAAGGTTATCAGATATGTGTTTAATTTGAAGATGTTGCCAGCTTTTTTTGTTGTGAAACGCTTCACTCTGACAACACCCTGTGGGTTTAGTTCTGAACAGATTTCTTCTTCAGATAGGTCGAAGATATCCCCATCCCTGTCACGTATTATTCCCTGACAGCTGTTCAGGGTATTGTGAGGGGATGTAAAAACAGATATATGGGAAATTTTATTCAATGATAGTAAATTTTTAGATTGTTGTTTCCGGACACATTCGATTAGAATGTCTCCGGACCGCAGCTTTTTAACGTTTTTTAAAGTGCCTGCTGCACCCTCCAAAGCCCTCTTCAAAAGAAAAGGATGTATTTTAGAGGTCGGCTTTTGTTCACTCTTTGTTGAGAGAACAATAAAAGCCGGCCAACTTTCCTGTCGAATGTCTACAGAATCTGATAAAGCCTCCAGCTTCCTTTTTTTATCAGCCCCTGAAATTGGCTGAGACGACGATCTCAAATTAGAAAAATTGTTTGAAAGGTTTAGGTGATTCATAACAAAAAATTCGTGATTCACCCCACGTGTTCCCCACCCACCACGGAGTGCCAACAAGGCCGATGCCTCAATCTGGGGATACCCAGCAGGAAAGACACCAAGGATTCCACATGGGGTATACTCAAATAGACGGCCTTAATATGCACACCCCATTCCCCACCCGAGCTCCTCCATCACCCACCCTATGAAGGAGGTTTGCACATTAGACACGAACTACTTGAGTGACCCTACAGCCACCGCCTCAAACGCAATCCCACGAACGAAATTTGAGAAAAATCATTTGATCTCTAAAGAGTGTTTTTATAGAGAAGTTTTGGGACCACGCAGAGGCAAGGCGTGACCAGCCGATTGATCGGATCGGGCCATCCGACCGCCCGTCTTTGGAGAAGTAAGGGCCGAAGTGGAGTGTTGGGCGTGAGGATCTCACAGGTTCAACCCGCCCTCAGCCACCAGGATCCCGTCCTCCCCCATCACGGGTCGCAACGCACGGCAAACAGGTTGCCCTATGTAGTCGCCTTGTACGAGCAGCCCGGGGAGGCTGTGGGGACTATTCTATTCACCGGAACCACACGGGAGAGCCCTAGGTTAGTCGCCTCGTACGACAAGCTTGCCTAGAGAAGTGGGGCACTATTCTTTTCACTCCCGGGAACCCCACGGGGGATTATTTGTGGAAATTTACATGTAGGCCTATAGGTGGTCATATAGGGCTATAAGCTAACCTTTAGTTCAGGCATGGGTCAAAGGGTAATTTTCCGTCCCACATCCGGCAGTAATTAACTCTAGGACTGTGAACAGGGCCTGGCTCAGAGCCTCTCTCTGAGGTGTTTGGGTCACATGACAAAATGGCTGCCCCCATTGAGTGTAAACAAACAGCTGTCAAATGTCTACATTATCACATTGGAAGTTTATCATTTTGTCTTTACATATTAATACCCTGATTTATCATTGGCAGTAATGCGGATAAATTCTTGATTACTTTGTAATTATTTTTTGCCTTGTCTTGATGGAATTGGTCTCGTCCAATTTCTCAAAGTTGTTGTTTGAGAAAAAGATGAAAAAGATTCAACAAAGATGTTGATCCGATGTGGCCAAGCTGCCTTAGATGATATATATGATGGCTCTAGCCATGCACACTGTTCAATATATCTTGAGATTATTTCATATTCACAACATTTATTTGTCCACGCTAGTGTTGTATGTAGTAGCGATGTTCCACATGTGCTCAGTTGTTCATACATACTCACACACTCAAGACGAGACATAAATTCATTGCATCTGCCTTTACTGATCACATACTGTTATGCATTTGTTTGTCATTGACATGTAGGACATGACTTTTATAGATATTCTTCTCGTGTAAATGCATGTTGTTTCTTTGAGGGTGTAACTTCCACATTAATATACAATAGCATGTCCCTGATATACATGTTTCTTATGTTGTGTGTAGTGACTATCCTCATTTGTATGTATTCTATAAGTTTTTGTATGTACTTACTATGTGCATGATTGGACGAGGCGCTGTTGACATATGCTACCTAAATTGTCTATGCAGGGACAAATAGTACTGTACAACCATCTCTTGGTTGTAATCTTGGTATAATAGCATATATGTTCTGCAACACTGGCCAATGTTGCTGATGCTAATTGTTTATACCGCTTTTGTTCCGGGTGACGCGGGCCCGTTGTTTTGCGACGTTGCAGTTCAGCCATGTATAATTCGGCTGTTTGCAATTCGGTGTTGTCGCAGTTGTTAACCAGTACAAAGCAAATGTCGGTCAGCTGTTAAGTCCAATCATCCTTGGCCTGGTTATACTTTATTTGTGAGTATAGGGATAACCATGTGCATTGCTCACTGTGTTATTTGATTTTGTAAGTGATGCATCTCTTCTGAAGTTTGTTTTGTTGTAATATTTTTACACGCGTTTAACACCGCCCTCGTTCTCCCTGGGCACCCGAAGAGTTAAGAAGTGCACTTCCACAGCATCCTTTATTCCAACCACTATCCACTGCATTTAGGTTGACTCGGATGTCCACAGGACGCAAGACCCTTACCACAGTTTAGGTCACTCAAACTGGCGTGTGGAGATTGAGCATTCTTTCTACCTGTCCCCTTCTTTCCTTCTCTTTCCTTTCTATCAATAAATCTGTATTTAACTGCAAGGTATTTTCAGTGAGTTGGTTTTGTTTCTTTCAAGCTGATTCTACAAAGGATTTGTTAGCGCACACACTTGCCCAGATTACCGTGAGTCAGCCCGGTGGTAGTAATTCACCGCACACACAGGTCTTACATTGGCGCCCAACGTGGGGCAATTGTGCTTGCGCGTCCTTCTGATAGGTCAGTTAGAACTTACTTATCTCTCTGAGAGTACCAGTCTGTTAATATCGGGTATTGATATTCTGCCACTCATTCCTTCTAGTAACAGGATATTATATTCACTTTTGTGAGTTGCGTTCTGTGCGTTCACTTCCTTTACCAATCCTCATTCCCTCTGCTGTCTTAGTCTCCATCCGCCAGTGTCACCCATATCACCATGGCCATGCACGGATCTTCATCACCATTGCTGGAGGAGATTCTGGACAGCAACGATTTTGACCTAACGAGATCCATCGTCGTGGACAACCTCCCGGATATCACCCGCAACGTGGATCTAAAAAGATCTCTAGGCGTAAGCCACGGCCAGGTCTCCAAGGTTTTAGGCCTCCCCGGCCAACCTGAGAGATTTGCCGTGGAGTTTACGAACTCCAAGTCCTTAAGCGATATAAAGGACATTGTGACGATCGACGGAGTGGATTACCCAGTGGTAAGACACGTCAACCAGCCGGCTCCCTTGTCACCCTCACAGGAGGACCTCTGTGATGGGGGTAATGAAGCAAAACAACGAGGATATAATGACTCGCATGCTTCAGGCGGTAAAGGAAATGGTGCAGCCGACCGGCTCGAGGTTTTCAACAGACGCCTCTGCACCTGAAAGTGCTTCACAATCAGCCCCTGTCGAACCACTTGACGACCTTACCCGAGTCGATGAGAGTGTGGGGTATAGAGAGAATACAGTGCCGAGAAACACACCCGAGACCTCAGCAATGTCTGTCCCACCTATACATTGGGAACGGTCATATTCGAACCTCTACAGGACGAAGCTGTTTTCGGGAGCCTTCCCCATGAAGAATGGGGAATGGTCATTTGATGAGTGGTCCACGCACATGCAGCTCGTCTTTCGTGACGACACCTTGTCGGCCAAAGGCAAGCGGCAGAAGCTACTCGGCAGTTTGAGTTCTCCGGCACTTAATATTGCCTTGCGGCTTGATGATAATCTGAGCGCCGTGGAAGTGTTGGAGCATCTGAGGAGAGATTTTGACACATCCACTGACGGAGTTATCTCCCTTCAGGAGTTTTTCACCAATGCCCCCAAGCCGAGGGAGAAGCCTTCCGAATACTTGGTGAGACTGGAGCTCGAACTATGCAAGGTCCTGGAGAGAGGGTGGTTATCGGCAGACAAGGTGGACAGGACCAGGCTCCATCAGTTCAGGACATCCAATCGGAACCAGAGTGTACAGACTATGCTACTAGCCAGATTCCCCATAGGATCATCGCCGTCGTTTTCTGTACTGATGCAGGGGGTGAAAGAAGTGGAGGGCGATGATAACAAGTTAATGGTTAAAGCCCAGAGTCATCTCCAGAGCGCCTCGCCGGTCATGGATGACTTTGGGCTGAAGGAGCTGAGCGCTTAGATACAGGCTATACACTCTTCGGTAAGCCAACCCCGACAAGAAACACTTACTGAACGTTCTCCAGCTCCCACGCAGCCGCAAAAGGGTGTAAGAAAAAAGCACATAAAGTTTCGACGGTTTTGTCATGACTGTGGCGAATGGGACCATTTACGTCCCACCTGTCAAAACACTGAAAACCCAATGCTTGTCTTCTCTAGAGTCAAGGAAAGGGATGAATTTCCACGGAAAAATCAGCAGATACGTGTGTCCCAAAATGACAGGGATTTAAACTCCAGGGGGTCTCTGCTGCACTAAAGGGACAAACAGAGGCCAGTGTGTGTGAGAGGAGTTCCATTAGAACTCGACATGATATAATGCCAGGCGTGACATCTCAGTGCCAGCCACCAACACTCTGTTTTGTGTAAGTTTGCACCACAACAGTAGAGTTGAAATCCCTGCGGGATAAACGATGGAGCTGCAAGGTTGTTTTTCTTATCCACATGTCTCTGTTCCCAGGTTAAAGAACATTCACTTGTCTGTGCCAGATCCAGCAAATATTCCACCAGGAATAGAGATGACGTCACTGGAGATCAGTGGGGACAGAGTCAAGTTAGAATCCACAAACACTTCTCGGAAAACTGTGACTTTGTCCGCAGATAACATTCTGGCTGAATGTCATGGGAGCTGCGTTGGTGGAATGCAAGGAGGCATGCAAGACCGTGAAACACTCAGATATCTGGTTGGGCCAGCGTGTGATGCTGAAATATCAGTGGAAGATGTCCACTGTTAAGCCCTAATTGATAGTGGGTAACAGGTAACAACTGTATGTCGCTCTTTCTATTCCAGACATTTGTCACATTTGCCCCTAGAATCTCTCAAGGAGACTTTATTAAAGGTGGATGGAGCAGGGGGACAGAGTGTGGCATATGATGGTTTCATTCGATTAAAAGTCACACTGCCTGATGACGTCATTGGGTCCTCTGGAGAAGTTCACACTCTAGCTTTGATGTGTGAAGACACTTCCTTTTCATCGTCTATTCCTGTGATCATTGGTACAAATACATTCAATGCTTTCATAGAAAAATGTAGAAAGAATGGGAAGATGTCGTCCCGCTGTCCCTTTCCTGTCCGTGGAGAAGTCGCCCACATATTAAGTAGTATAGCCCTCTGCCCCAGCCTGGTAGGTTAGGTTCGGTGAGACTAGGGGTCGAAAACGCGTTCATGTACCAGCCGGAAAAATGGTAGAGTTAAAAGGCATAGCCCCCAAAGTCCGTATTCCCGTCACTGCTCGAACGGTTGTGTTGCAAGAGTCTGAAAACCATTCCTCTGTGTGGGGAAACAAATTAATCGTGAAAAACACCATCATCTCAAACTCTGAAGATTTGCCCCAGGTGAAAGTGTTGGTGCATAATACCTCCACAACTGACATAACTCTGAGACCTGGTTACTGGTTTTCGAGGTGGTGGCTGGGCTGCAGCATCACTTTCAACCTCAAGTGGGTCATCCCTGCTGTGACAGCACTCTGTCGTTAGCTCGACAGCGCTTTTTCTGGCCATTCATGGCATCCTCGGTCCAACGCTATTGTCGAGCTTGTGAACGATGTATTCGACGCAAGGGACGTACTGAAAAAGCCCCTCTTGAGGCTATTCTACCCTCGGTGCCTCTAGAGTTGGTGTGCATCGATTACCTTTCAGTAGAGCCTGATCGAGGTGGCGTTGAAAATATACTGGTTATCACTGACCATTTCACGAAGTATGCGATAGCTGTGTCCACGAAGGACCAAAAAGCCACAACAGTAGCCAAGGCACTTTGGGAGCACTTGATTTCCCATTATGGTTATCCACGCCACCTACTGTCAGACGAGGGTCAGGATTTCGAGTCGAACGTGATTCGAAAACTTTGCGAAATGTCATGAATTAAGAAAATTCGAACATCCCCCTAGAACCCTCGGTGTAATGGGGTGACGGAGCCATTGAACCGAACCCTCTTGGACATGTTGGGTACACTAAATCACAGCCAGAAAAAGGACTGGCGAAAGTACGTTGGGCCCCTAGCACACGCCTACAACTGCATCACCCATCACACAACAGAGTACTCGCCGTACTACTTGATGTTTGGGCGACCTGTAGACGTTGTGTTCGGTACCGATCCTGACAAACGGTACTCCAGGGGGGCTCAACAATATGTTGCCGACCTTAGGAGCAAACTGAGATTTGCATTTGAAGTAGCCCAAGAAAATGCTTTAATGTCGGCATTAAGAAACAAAAACTACTACGACAAGAAGGCGCATGCTATTGCACTTGAGTCGGGAGACAGAGTTCTGGTCAAGAACATTGGTGTCAGAGGAAAGCATAAGATTACCGACAGGTGAAAGTCAGGGGTCTTTGTTGTTGAACGACAGCAAGCCGACCTCCCCGTCTACGTGATTAGAGCGGAAAATGGAGATAGCCCCTCAAAGACTTACCGCCGAAATCTGTTGCTGCAGCCCAGGCACCACCTCGAAAACCAGTAACCAGGTCTCAGAGGAGGGATGTGCTAAATACAGATGTACACGATATCTGTACGTCAGATGATGAAGATCTGTATATAGCACCTGTTATTTTCCCTCGAAGAGAGCCTATATCCCCTCATAACAACCAGGCGCCAGAGTTTCAGCCGCGTGTAACTCCAAAACTTGGACAGCTGACTGAGGAAGGAAATAACCTGAGTTAATACAGATGTACACGATATCTATACGTCAGATGATGAAGACCTGTATATAGCACCTGTTATTTTCCCTCGAAGAGAGCTTATATCCCCTCATAACAACCAGGCGCCAGAGTTTTAGCCGCGTGTAACTCCAAAACTTGGACAGCTGACTGAGGAAGGAAATAACCTGAGTTTGACTTGCGCGACTGTTGAAGACTTCAGTAATCTGACCGGTGAGGATACCGTCATGACAACTCTGCCATCGATGCCAGAGTCCGTCTCAGTGACAAAAATATCCCCGCAGTCAAAGGGTACTCGTCTTTCAGTCTGACACAGGTGACAAAGAAGAATCACCAGTAGCAGAACCAAGGTGCTCAACGCGCACCAGGCAACCCTCGACACGGTTTGCTTTTGACCCGTATGGTGTGGCATATAGTAACGTCATATGGGTGTAGTGATATTATAGATATTGTAGTTCTGCACCAGGCAGACTTGAATACCTATAAATATCTACCTGACATTTATGTTTGTCATTTTATATTTCATATTTTATCTGTGATTTGTGAATGGTAAATTGTGATGCATTTATCTCATTGTCTTTTGTTTTTTTCTGATGTCTGCCGTAAGTGTCTTTAAGATCATGGAGTCCCTTCAACTCGAAATCCACGGTCTATGCCTTGAACTGGAAGCCATCAGAAGGGAGCGTGATCTGTACAGATCTCAAAGGGATGAGCTTCTAGGACATCTGAGGAGGATGAGGAAACAAGGTGACACCTCAATGAAAGCCTTAGTGCCAAAGGATCTGTCTGAGCTGACCAAGACCCCTTGCAGCCCCTCGACGGTGGCGCATGGACTTGGCCAATATGTACCATGGGCTACTGTCAACGCTGATATAGATCAGCCACAGTATGACCCCTCGACGGTGGTCTCTGTGTCTGGACCTGAGACAGACGCTAACAGTAAGCCATCAAAGATGGTACGGAGCGTAGCTGTTTGTCCCACATATAAGATACACGAAGATGGGCTCTACTATGCGTTGCTGGATCAGGGCCGACAAAATGGGTTAGATGAGCAAGTGCTGACACGCTTCCACATGGATTCGAGGCCAGTAAAAGCCTTTCGAAGAAAGTGGCTTGACATCCAACTGCCACTCATTTCTCAACTCCTGATCATTTCGGATTCAATTTTTCGATGGGTAGGCCCAGCCTTTCATCAGACCATGAAGGCAGAACTGTTCGTGTTTGGCGGGATGGCCATATACGATCTTTTGGTCATACTGTTTCAAGCAGCTGCAAATGGCATTCGGGCTGATCATTTGGTTCTGTGCACGGGTACCAATGACATCCTTGGTAACCCATCTTGCCATGGGTATGTCAAGGCTGATCTTAAGAATGCCATGAATCTTGCTCAGAGGATCTCCTCAAAGGTGACAGTATGTACCGTGTATGAAGTCGGTTGGCGGGCTAGGCGGCCAAGGCGCAGAACAACTGCATCTGCTCAGAGAGGTCAAGCCAGCCCAGATATTAACCAGCGCCGCATGGACTTTAATACCAAACTATGCCAGCTTGCAGAGGCTAGTGGTCTCTCTGTCCTGGACCTTTCTGCTATCTTCTCTCTCAGAAAAGGTGATGGTAAGGACGGTTTAAGTTGGTACATGGCCGACTCGGTGCATCCCACTGTTAATGGTACTGTAGCCATTGAGGTGTGCCTCTCCCAGTTACTGTCTAACCAGGCGGTAGTCCCTCCAATGCTGGACGATCCCAGACTCCATCACCACAGCCCCAAAATGATCCTGGAAAACGAGATTGCCCGGAGAAAGGAAATCAACATCTCAAACCGACATCTCCCAGGATCAGTGCCAGGTGTCAATCCTTCCAAGCGTCTACGGGTTACCGTGAGAAGTCCCAACGACACCAGTGACGAAGATAGAGACACTTGGGACAATAAACGCCGCAAGGAAACAAATGAGGACACCGTCCCCTAATTATGAGCCTGCGACCTTCAGGGCTTGTGTATCTTCCTGCGTGCAGGAATGTGGAGGTATGCCTTGGCTGTGCACTGTGACTCTCCAGGCTGTAACCAACGGGGTAGGCTAGGGTGTGATCTATACCTTTTCTTTTTAAGGGGGGGGGGGAGAGTGTAAACCCCAGTACCAACTCTGGCCACTGTACAACCCTGTGGGGACGGTGTGTGGTAGTGGCTGGATGTTCACTAAGGCCATAAATTTTGCGCTGGTGGACACTCCTTGCTCCCGCCCACCCAGAGAGAAGGGGGATGAGATTTATTGCCCTAACGGTCCGGTTTCCTGAGGGGTTAGAGACAAAGGTCTGCCTCTTTCTCCCTGGGCATCCGAAGAGTTAAGAAGTGCACTTCCACAGCAGCCTTTATTCCAAACACTATCCTCTGCATTTAGGTAGGAACTAGCCCTGGAGGCCTCAGAATGTTAGTATGACTGGAAGATAGATTTTATGTTATTTGTTGAAAAGCTTGAGCCATGTGGGATCACTATATGTGTATTTTGAGTATTTGTGTGCAACAAGTGGGTACATATATAAATATATCTCCCCTTTGCTCCAAATCCCGCCCCATAAGCGATGTTAACGAAAGGGCTTTTTTTAACTACCCAAGTTAAAAAAGCCCTTTCGTTAACATCGCTTATGGGGCGGGATATCGTGTCCAAGTTACAATCAAATTCGTCCTTGTCTCGTGGGGTAATTTATGGGTTGGGGGAGGATATAACAGAAGAAGAGGTACTACAAGCACTGAAGAAAAACAAAGTAACCAAAGTACAGCGTTTAACCAAGGGGAAGGAAAAACTCCAAACTAAATGTATGTTGTTATATTTCGATCTTGAGAATCTTCCCAATGAAATATCCCTAGGCTATGAAATATTCTCTGTTAAATTGTATGTGCCTCCCGCGGTCCGTTGTTACAGATGCCAGGCTTTTGGCCATGTTTCAGCGGGGTGTAGGGGGCGGCAGCGATGCCCTAGATGTGGGGGCGCCCATACTTTTGAGGAATGCAGTCAATTAGAAAATCGTAAGTGCGTTAACTGTGGGTCAGTCACCCACAGCTCGGCATATATGGGATGCCCCTATAGAAAAGAGATATCTAAAGCACAATATATTAAAGTCACTCAGAAAATCTCCTTTGCAGAAGCATTAAAATCTGTTCGTACTGACACTCAACCTGAATGTCCCTTGGGCACAAACGAGCGGGCCTTGCGGCCTGACTCAGTGAACCACTCCCCCCAGGAAAAACCCAACCCAGCTGTCTACAAGCCGATAAGGCCTGTTCTCAGATCTGTGGCCACCCAGACAACCTCGTCTGGGTGTACGCAGACTGAGGACGTATCATTCTCTACCGCAACCAAGCTAATCGCTATTTTTTGCGAGATTCTAATTAAAGTCTTTGAAATTGAAGATCCCAAGGGACTTGTCCAAGTTGTGTTCGGCATAGCCCAGAACCGCCTAGGTTCTGAGGTGGTTGACTTCAAAAGACTGACTAATATTTTATCAGCTGTGTCCTCAGAAGACCAACATTGATCATCTATATAATGAACAACTTTATCCCTATCCTTTTTAACTCCTTTTATCAATGGCTTTTAACTTGCTACATCAAAATATACGTGGTCTAAGTTCTCATGGGGAAGAATTTAAATTTTATCTGAACAGTCTAAAGTCTACTCCTCACGTAATATGTCTCCAGGAAACATTTTTAAAACCACATATAGATTTTACTTACCCTGGGTATTTTATAGGCAGAGTAGATAGGGATACAGGCGAGAAGGGTGGTCTGGCCATGTTTTTGAAAGACGGCCTATCATACTCCGAATTAAAGTTACCTCCCTTTAACAGCATAGAGGCACAGTGTTTTAATATTGCCACCAGAAATGGTGCACCTACGCGTGTTGTTAACATATATAACCCCTCTAGTCATCTTGACAGAAAGGATCTCGACTCTTATGTCTTGTCTCAACACCTCGTATATTTTATGTGGAGATTTTAATGCTCATGGACAGTTATGGGGAAGTTCTGATATGAATCCTAACGGAAGGGTAATGACAGTTTTTGTTAACGATTATGATATGTGCGTATTAAATGATGGGACGGGCACACGTATAGACCCTCGTTCGGGCAATTTTTCGCATTTGGACCTTACTCTTTGCTCTGCAGATATCAGTCTGTCTTTTAACTGGTCTGTAGACACAGTAAGTCCTTGCCCTAGCGACCACCTGCCTGTTCTAGTCACTTGTAATGTTAATTATCATATGAACCCTGTGAGTCAACCTCCCAGATGGTGCATCAAAAAGGCGAATTGGGATATATATAAGGGCGAATGTATAAAGTCGTTTACTGAGGACATATTTAATGAAGATGTTGATCTCTTTGCAGATAATGTATTAAATGCAATAGAGATTGCAGCCAAAAAGTCTATACCTAAATCCTCCGGTAAAGTGACCGATAAAATGCCTGTTCCCTGGTGGAACGATGACTGCAATGAGGCCATTCGAAATCGTAAACGTTTAAAAAATCGCGCTAGGCGTACCCGCTTGTACGACGATATCTTACTTTTTAAAAGAGCAAAGGCTGTCGCACAGCGAGTCATCAAAACGGCTCAGAGAGATCACTGGCGGCAGTACTGCTCCAACATAACAGAAAATACGAACCTAAAAGAAGTTTGGCACAGAGTAAATTCAATTAGAGGTAAACAGAAGTCTCGTACTGTACCAACTATTGTTTATGATAATGTTAACTATGTCACTGATGCTGACAAATCCAATATTTTGGCAGATAGTTTTTCTTTCGTATCCAGCTCTAATAATTATGCTCCTGAGTTTATTCCCCATAAGAAAAACATAGAGGAAATCCATTCGTTTGACAACATCGCTTTTAACGATATGCCAATTAATGATGATTTTTCCCTATTTGAGTTGAAACAGGCCTTGTCTTCATCCTCTGATTCGTCACCGGGTGAAGACGCTGTTACTTACTCCATATTGTTTAATTTGCCTCACCATTGTCTTACCATATTATTATTGTTATATAATACTATTTGGTACAGTATGAGACTTCCTATGAAATGGAAACAGGCTGTAGTTGTGCCCGTCCCCAAGCCAGGCAAGGACCCAACGGTCCCGTCGTCCTATAGGCCTATAGCCCTGACGTCTTGCCTGTGTAAGATTATGGAGCGCATGATAAATTCGCGATTAACGTGGTTTTTAGAAAAACATAATATCCTCAGTCCGGCTCAGAGTGGTTTTCGTAACAAACGTTGTACAACCGATCATGTGGTGAACTTAGAAACCTCTATCATGCACTCGTTTAAATATAAAGACTATTTACTGGCTGTCTTCCTCGATATTGAAAAAGCATATGATATGGTATGGAGAACTGGAGTTTTACATAAATTACATAAGATTGGTATTGGTGGGAAAATGTTAGGATGGATGAAAAACTTCCTTTCAGGGCGCTTTATTAAAGTCCGGGTGGGTCGTGGATATTCTCGTCTGGTCCCTGTGGAGAACGGGGTCCCTCAAGGGAGTGTATTATCTCCCACGTTATTCAACATCGCCATAAATGACCTACCTAATGCCATTTCACCCAAATTAAATTGCACCCTCTTTGCAGATGATAAATCTATGTGGTTTAGGTCGAGATCTCTGGCCTGTTGCGAAAATTATATTCAGCATGGCTTGAATGACATCATGAAATGGAGGCTACAGTGGGGTTTTAAGTTTTCTTCGCTAAAAACAGAAGCCGTGGTATTTTCAAGGCGTCCTATTAGTAACATGTCACTTACACTGAATAATTCATTAGTGAAAATTTTACCTTCTTTTAAGTTTCTTGGTGTAATATTCGATAGCCGACTTACTTGGACCAAACATATTGAATATTTAATAAGCAGGTGTGATAAAGTTCTAAATGTAATGAGGTGTGTTTCGGGCAAGTCCTGGGGAGCTGATAGAAAATCGTTATTATTGTTATATCGTTCTCTCATTCGTTCTAAATTGGATTATTGTTGTGAAGCGTATGATTCTGCTTGTGTCACGCTAAAAGCAAAATTAGACTCAGTTCAGTGCGCAGCGCTGCGGATATGTACAGGAGCCATGCGCACCACACCACTCAACGTAATGCAGATATTCTGTAATGAGTGGCCATTGCACGTCCGCCGGCGTCTGCGCACCCTCAAGTTTACTCTCAGACTTAAATGTGCTACTAATAATTCTTCGACTCATTTACTCGAACCCTCCTTTTATGATAGTCTACATGATTTACGAGACAATTCTGGTTTACCATTCAGTTTAAGAGCAAAAAAGGCTTCTGCAGATGTAAAATGTGGGGATTTTGATATGCAACCCTCACGTGTCCCTTCTTTCCCCCCATGGAATATACACTCCCCTGCTATATCGACTGCCCTACATGAGAATGTGAGCAGATCCGATAATATACATGTTTCTTTACAATGTGCAAAAGAATATTTAAACTCGCGTCTGTCTCGGTACTTGCGTATTTATACCGATGCTTCCAAGTGCCCTGACAGCCAAAGAGTAGGTGCTGCTTTTTGTATACCTGAAATGAAGTATGCCAAATCTTTTAGATTATCTAATTTTGTTTCTGTTTTCACGGCCGAACTTACAGCTATTATTTGCGCTCTTCATTTTCTCCTGGAACTGAAACCTTTCCAGGCCGTTATTCTAACAGATTCTCTGTCGTCTTTGCAAGCTTTGTCGAATTATGTTTGGTATAAATCTTCACCTCTTGTTTTTGAAATCTTACATTTATGTACTACTCTTAGTTATCAGGGTGTTTCTGTTTGTTTCGATTGGATTCCAGCTCATGTCGGTATAGCGGGGAATGAGTGGGCAGATTCCCTGGCAAAGAAGGCCTTATCATTTGTAGACATATCCTTTTATATACCACTGAATATTAATGAAGTTATGCATTATGTTACGCCTAAGTTTGTTGACATTTGGCAACGGGAATGGGAGCAGTCGGATAAAGGGAGATTTTTTTTATAGATGCAACAGCTCTGTCTCATCTACCTTGTCCTTTTCCCTAGGTTCTCGGCGAGACGAGGTGCTGGTTTTCCGACTTCTATCTGGACACATACCTTTAAATACCTATTTACATAGAATTAATTTGCACCCATCTGGTTTATGTGATGTATGCTTAGTTACTGATGATACTGCCCACCTCCTATTTACATGTACTCGACACTCTGTCCCTCGACGCCTGTTGCACCGAGACTTACATTCCATTGGCTTACGACGTTTTACCCTTGCCTCTATTTTACAGCCGCCAACTAATCGCAACAAGACCTTTAAGGCTTTGGCCAATTTTCTTAAAAGATGTCAACTCTTTTAATCTACCTAGCCAGAAGTAACGTGAATGCATCTTGAACGTGTGTGGCAATATCAATGGTCATCTATATGCATGTACTTATAACAATCTCTGGACTAGTCAACTCGTTTTTAAGGTGGTTGTTGTTTTATCCGGAAAGGAACCTATCTGAGCCGATATATTTTATCCTCTTATTCTCGTCATGTATATGTATGTTCCTCAGCTGTACTCATTACAATCTATGTCCGTACATGTCGTAACATCTTAATATTCTAACGCCCTCCTTTCCTGACGATCTCCTCTAACATATATATAAGCCTTACACCTCTCTCTTCTGTTTGAATATATTGGTAATAATACCCAGTTAAGATCACGTTATACTCTGCCAAGCCCAAAATTCAAGCTGCCAAATAAATCGTTTATTTACCATGTATTCACCTGTGTACTGTATTGTAATCATGTGGTGACATACAGCACATAGATGTATACAATAGTTACAATATCAACGTATAGTTCTTTTCAAATGAATAACTTCTTGTTTTCCATACTATCTGCCAACAGAAATCACAATATTGCACAGATATGGCGCGCATCGGCCCCTTGGGCTGGAAAAGCGCCAATACAAATCAACACCCCCCCCAAATCTCTTGTGTAAATGAATGTCCTAGCAGTTCTTTAGTTTTTCAGTATTTGTGTGCAGCAAGTTGGTACATATATATATACATCTCCCCTGTGCTCAAAATCTTTTGTGTAAATGAATGCCCTAGCAGTTATTTATACTGTTCAAGTGATGCTCACTTAACCGACTCAGTTTACGATTCTTTGCACTTGGACATTTGTTAGAAAAACAGAGAGTATTACTCTGTTACTCCATAGCTGGTCTCCTGGTATTATTTGTGGAAGTTTACATGTACTGCAGTTGTAAAGCAATCTGTAGCCCTTAGTGTGCTTTCGGAAATTAGTTGCAAAACCATGAGGTCTTTGTGTGCAGCTACATGTGGTCATATAGGCCTATAAGCTAACCTTTAGTTCAGGCATGGGTCAAAGGGTAATTTTCCGTCCCACATCTGGCAGTAATTAACTCTAGGACTGTAAACAGGGCCTGGCTCAGAGCCTCTCTCTGAGCTGTTTGGGTCACATGACAAAATGGCTGCCCCCATTGAGTGTAAACAAACAGCTGTCAAATGTCTACATTATCACATTGGAAGTTTTGCCTTTACATATTAATACCCTGATTTATCATTGGCAGTAATGCGTATAAATTCTTGATTACTTTGTAATGAATTTTTGCCTTGATTTGATGGAATTGGTCTCGTCCAATTTCTCTAAGTTGTTAGCATGTTGATCCCATGTGGCCAAGCTGCCTTAGATGATATATATGATGGCCCTAGTCATGCACACTGTTCAATATATCTTGAGATTATTTCATATTCACAACTTTTATTTGTCCACGCTAGTGTTGTATGTAGTAGCCATGTTCCACATGTGCTCAGTTGTTCATACATACTCACACACTTAAGACGAGACATAAATTCATTGCATTGGCCTTCACTGATCACATACTGTTATGCATTTGTTTGTCATTGACATGTAGGACATGACTTTTATAGATATTCTTCTCGTGTAAATGCATGTTGTTTCTTTGAGGGTGTAACTTCCACATTAATATACAATAGCATGTCCCTGATATGGCGTTGATCGGCCGTGACGTCATCATTTCGTGAGCTCAAAGTATGATTTAAAGTAAGTAGGACATTATAGTATAGACATTGCGAGACAATGGCGGCGAGTAAACCTATGTATAGCGTAAAATTAAGCGAAAATGATGTGCCCGGGGCTAAATTAAGGTCATCAGACATGAATGAACATTCGGTGTCAGAGCTAAAGCGATGGCTAGAATGCAGAGGACTGCCCGTTCATGGGAACAAGCAACAACTTGTTGAAAGGTAAGTGATTTTCGCTACCGCGCTACCAGTTTTCGCGCGACAAAAATCGCTTGACCCATTCAATTCTTTTTAAGCATCGAAGTTTTCTGTTCGACCTCAATCAGCACGTTCCTTTTGAGTCTATCTTGTTTAGTATACGTGACAAATAAATGGTGTCTTTTTTTTAATTACTTCTGTAAATGCGCCTGCAGACTACAGGGATTAACCCGTTGTCAATACCTGCTCTATATACACGAATGACAGTTCGTCCTGGTATAATCATTTTTAACTACTTTAAAAAAAGTTTCGTGCAAAAACATGACTACTTTTAATATGGTGCCAATGGATGCAAAATTTATGGTATTTTAAAACGTAACACTTTCTCCTGTCTATATGGGTACACTAGTGTCAACATTCTAAGTGAGATTCTCTACAGGTGACACTCAGCATATAGGCCTATATTTTAGGATGTTTTCTCACTGGCTTTAGACTTGCCACTAAAGAATAATGACAACAAATTGATTGGTGTAAATAAACCAACTGGAGTTGAAACCTACTAAACACTTGAATAGTTCTTTTTTTTTTTTCAAGTGTGCTTTAACTAAAAAAAAAATGTATACTGTTTTAATTCTTTTTATCATGTTCTCGCGATTGAATTTTTTTTATTTTATGATTCCAGATGTCAATCTTGTATAAAGGCGAAACAGGATGGAGATATACACATTGCCATTGACGGTGGTAAATGGTACGCTCAAAAGGTCCAGCAAGTACTTGCTGCGACACAAACTAGAGAAACCACCGACATTCCTATTCTCCCAGTGCCTGGCTGGAAAAAGTTTCCATCTTGTGCCATCCCAACATTATATTGCTATGGCTCTATATATGAACATATAATTACCAGTGCTAAAATATATGATGCTTTAAGTGGTGAATCCGACCAAACTATGACTGCAGATTTCAACACGGAGAAACCCATGAAGAAAGGAAGGCAGTATTTTGTTAGTGGCCATGTAATTAACATGTTGGGTGTGCAAAAGGACAATTTTCATTTTTACAAGCGTGTTGTTCTCGCTTCATACAGTGTTGTTAAACAGTTTAATGTAAGTGTTACAATTCATGACCAGGATGCAAAAGTGTTGGATGCATCATGTGAATGCAGAGCATCTGCAATGGGGAGATGTAGCCATGTTGCTGCTCTACTTTTTGCCTTAGAGGACTATACAATGCAGTTTGGCCATGGCATACCTTCATGCACCAGTCAACTTTGTCAGTGGAATATTGGGCGAAAAAAAAAAAAAGAAATCCACAACCTGCACACATACAAACATACAGGAAGAAGTCTGCACCTTACAGGATAATAAACCATGATCCAAGACCAGCAGATTGCAAAACTTCTGATGCTGAGGAGAGATTTATTAATAAATTTATCACATCTCTACCAGAGGGCTCGAGCATGTTTCACCAAATTTTAGAAATTAGATATAAAGATTACGAGGTGGACATGGAGCTTTTGTCAAAACAAGTGCTAAGGGCACTTGCATTGAAAGATGATCAATGCTATGGTCCATACGAGATTGAAGGGACTATTGATCAGTCGAATAGTGTTTTATGGCATCAAGCTAGATGGTTGAAAGTGACTGCTTCAGTTGCAAAAGAGGTGGCAGGTTTGAAATCAAAGAGGTCTTTATTCAATTTTTTGTGTCGAAATTTACGGGGACTTAAGAAATTTGAAAATGCTGCCATGACATACGGAAAAGCTCATGAGGTTGAGGCATTTGAGAATTATCTGTGTCGAGACAATGAATTCAAGTATAAGTCTGGATTTTGGGTCAATCCAAAGTACCCTGAGTTGGGGTGTAGCCCAGATGGACTAATTAAAAACAAAAATGGAAAAATGATAGGAGTGATAGAACTTAAATGCCCAAAAGTGTTAGAAAACATATCGTCGTTCAAGATATGTGATATCGATGCAAAGAAGAAAAAAAATCTCTTTTTTTCTTTAGATGATAATAAACCTCTACTGAAAAATAAACATAGCTATTTTTACCAAATACAAATGCAAATGGCTATTTGTGAAGTTAATTTTTGTGATTTTGCTATATGGTCTCCCAAGGGCATTAGTGTTCAAAGAGTAAACATTGATAATACTTTCTGGGATTCTCCGTATCCAAAGTTAAAAGACTTTTACATAAATAAACTCCTTCCAGAGTACATTGAAATGAGAGTCCCAAGAAGGTTGCTTCCTGTAATCTTAGAAATTTGACCATTTATGTAAGGCTTTGTAAAAGCATTTTGCATCAGTCATCAGTCGTGTTGTACCACATGTATAACTATGAATCTTCTTGTTTGCTAAATAGATATGTTGCTATTAAATACCAAGTATATTGATGATATATGCATATACCATGTTATTGACATAAAATAATGTGCTAATAAACAATCAATTCTGAAAAAATGAACTGTTTTTATTTATTCTCTTACATACATAATAATTTTTACTTTACCAGTGGCTCTTGATAGTTTACTAAAAATCCAATAATATGTACTATTTGTGACACAACTGGCTTTAAACTAAGTGGAAGTCGTTTGCCAATAATCTTGAATTTTTTCATCCTCTCAATTGCCCTTTCAACATGAATTCGAACTCGTGCTATCCTTTTTGTTAAGATTTCTTCTTGCGGGGTTAATTTTGATCGGCCATTAAGAAATGGTGGGATGTTCAGTTCAACTTTATGCTCCTGTAAAATGTCTTTAATTAAAAACCCACGATCAGCAATTAGATCTCCTGGCTCTAACAATTCTGCTAACTCTGACTGAATAAATAGTTCTCTATCAGAAATACTACCTTCATAAACATTTGAAATAAAAGTAATTCCTCCTGTAGGTGATATTCCGACTAGACATTTAAATGTGGTATTGTTTTTATATGAGGAATACATATTCCCTTGCTCAGCGAAGTCTCTCGAGGACTGTGAGCTGATTTCAAAACAATCTATAATAATTCGTACATTTTTGAATGAACTGAAAACAGAAGGTAAATGTTGGTCAATTATATGCCGAGCAGGGAACATTCTTTTTCTAAGACCTTCTGTCTTCTTGTACAAGTATTGTATCCAAGTGTTTATGATACCAGATACAGTACTTACACTTACATCAAAACGATAAGCTAAGTCTTGATTTGGCAATCCCTGCCTGAGTTTGACTAAAGTCATAAAAAGTTCATTTTGGGGTGACAACTTCCTTTCTCCTGTTTTCCTTGATGGTGTCTCTGTGGTTTTTCCTCCTCTCCAGTAGTTTAGATCTGTAGCTTCAAGTCCAAAACAGGAGAACAAATGAGTAAACTGATTCACATGTAAACCAGTATAAAAATGAAACTTTTTGTCACTTTTAGAGACTTCCTCAAAGCGAAACTGTTCAGCCTTTGGATATTGTGTCTGCTTTTCCATCTTTTCCTGGCGGTTTTGTTCGACCACGAGATTAATACGACTCACTAAGTTTGACTTGCAAATGAAGGAAGTTTGAGAATATTTTGCTGACTTTTCGATCCTGTCGGTGTTAACAGAGAAATCCTTCTTGTATGGTGAAACTGGGTTACTCTGAAAAAAGAAATTGTAAGTAAATTTCACTGATGTTTATTTATGTCATATTCAAAAACATTATTTAAAGAAACATAGCTAGGTAAGGTTGTAAAAGAATATACATTCAAAAAAGATATTTCATCATCAGTGCACAACTAGCATGCATGTACATTTCAATATTTGTGATTGGCTTTTGTTTAATATTATTTTTGCTTTACTCAACAGCTTGATGTTAATATGACATCCAGAGTATTATAGATATATTGATTCATACCTGATGATTAGCAGATTCAAACTCATTACTTTTTCCACTTAAAAGGATAGGGCCTTCTTGGAGGGCTAAAAGGCCTTCTGTGGCATCTAGTAGCAGCTTCTTGGATACGGGATTCGTTTTTTTGGTTGGGGGCTTTCGTTTTTGGGTTAACTTGCTAACCTATAGGGGAATAAAATCGAATAAATATTATCGAAAATATAGCTGTTGAATGTTGTATTTTTAATCTATTGAACAGATTAAATCTGCTAAAAAATATTAGTTTTAACTCGCATACATTAATTAATGATAAACATATAACAACTCGATGTTATTACACACACTGTGTTGTTAAATTGAGTCGGTCAATAGCCTAAAATCGACTGAGAAAACAACAACAACGAACCTGAAGAGGCGTGAATGTAGCTGGTACTGGATCGGGGTGTTCTTCCGATGGACCATCCGGATTTATAAAATGTTTGGTGCAGATGTATGTCCATTTGGTCACTTTTTCATGGGTAAACTGTTTTCTCCCACACGCTTGGATCCATCGCTTGCATTTCTCTAAGTCTTTACGAGGCTTTGGGAAAGGTAACCACCTCACACCTTGCATAAAATCTTTGTCTTTGTATCGACTGTCGCTCTTACAAAGTCCGTAACAACAATGTCGCGTTGTCCCACGGCCTTTTTGTTTGCCTGCTCTATTTTCTTTGGTAACGCTGTCGATCTCCATAATTGTTCACTGACTCGAGAGTGTCCAGCTGATTTTTTTTTTGTCCTACTTTGGGCGCGCATGCGTACTTACCAGTTCTAAAAATAGATATTTTAGCCAGTGCCGATCAACGCTATATACATGTTTGTTATGTTGTGTGTAGTGACTATCCTCAATTGTATGTATTCTATAAGTATATGTATGTACTTACTATGTGCATGATTGGACGAGGCGCTGTTGACATATGCTACCTAAATTGTCTATGCAGGGACAAATAGTACTGTGCAACCATCTCTTGGTTGTAATCTTGGTATAAGAGCATATATGTTCTGCAACACTGGCCAATGTTGCTGATGCTAATTGTTTATACCGCTTTTGTTCCGGGTGACTCCGGCCCGTTGTTTTGCGACGTTGCAGTTCAGCCATGTATAATTCGGCTGTTTGCAATTCGGTGTTGTCGCAGTTGTTAACCAGTACAAAGCAAATGTCGGTCAGCTGTTAAGTCCAATCATCCTTGGCCTGGTTATACTTTATTTGTGAGTATAGGGATAACCATGTGCATTGCTCACTGTGTTATTTGATTTTGTAAGTGATGCATCTCTTCTGAGGTTTGTTTTGTTGTAATATTTTTACACGCGTTTAACACCGCGCTCTTTCTCCCTGGGCACCCGAAGAGTTAAGAAGTGCACTTCCACAGCAGCCTTCATTCCAACCACTATCCTCTGCATTTAGGTTGACTCGGATGTCCACAGCACGCAAGACCCTTACCACAGTTTAGGTCACTCAAACTGGCGTGTGGAGATTGAGCATTCTTTCTACCTGTCCCCTTCTTTCCATCTCTTTCCTTTCTATCAATAAATCTGTATTTAACTGCAAGGTATTTTCAGTGAGTTGGTTTTGTTTCTTTCAAGCTGATTCTACAAAGGATTTGTTAGCGCACACACTTGCCCAGATTACCGTGAGGCAGTCCGGTGGTAGTAATTCACCGCACACACAGGTCTTACACTGGCTGGGATGGTTAACAGATAACTAAAACTTCCGATTATTTCGCTTGATGTGTATCGCAAGTTCTACTACATAGGTTTGGATGTTTTCACCAGTTAGAAACAAGTGATTTATGTGATTGGAATGTAAAACATTAATAGCTGGAAAATGACATCTGCCCTTCATACGTACACTATCTAGAAGTACCCAAAAATATCCTGATTGTCTGTGTATTAATGTAAGCCACCAATGGACTGACGATCGGTTCAGCGCAGGCGGCCACTAATGCGCCATCAATATCGGCAAATATGTAGTACGATGAGCAAAATTCGTGTGGCAACTACCAGTTGTCCTCCATGGTAGCCGACAGTGATTATGATTACGACAACTATCACACTGTCGTTGCTCCTCGTACAATCACTAACAACGTTGTAGTCTGGATATGAGGAGCACATAAGATGCCACTCACGCCGGTCGGCAACCCTCGTGCTCGGTTCCATTACAGCAGTATATCCCGCCTGTCACTGTGACCGCAAGGATCGTGAATGTTTAACAGCGCCATCTGTGTTACTTTTCGGCGACCTATTTTTTGTTATTTCTCAAAATTTACACCATTATACGCACTTGGTATGCCGCCATGTAGAGACAGGGACAACAAGGCATCATAACCATGCGATATTAGCTGAGTTATTGCACAACATTTGCCGTGTAAATTGCAGAAGTTGTTGCGCTGTAGGCCTCGGCCAAGTGACGAAAACTGAACTCCTTGTAATGTAAGTCTCACATGGCTTGGTGTAATCGGGAGTTCAGGTCTCATATGTACGTGTAAAGCACGTGGAATATGAGGGATCGTTGTGTATTTTACGGATTTCCACGCATCCACGAAGCTTGGCAGGTAGAAAGAACGTCTGCCATTGTGTTTACTGTTCGTGATGTCGGAATTCATCGATGCTTTATTCCCTGCAGATAAGAAACGTTACTTAGGTGAACCAAGGCTTGATATTGGTAATAATTCTGTGCAATGACCAGACCCACATGGGCTCTCACCCTCAGAATGGTTAGACGATAGGAGTCAGTGGCCGGATACAGATTATGGGTGTACTTATAATTACTTAATTACGACGCCAGAACTTTATGATGTGGAAGCGCTGCAGGCCTTCAAATGCTTGGATGCCTATAATTAATTTGTGTTCGGCCATGTCAGACAGTGCCGATTCCACTCGTTTGAAGTACAACTAAATGTGTGCTACATCAAAGCAAAAGTAATTCCGGGTAAGCTATTGGTACAGAACACCGGACTAATAATGTTTCACGACGGTGTGGCCTATGGGCATAGTTAAAAGTAATATATGTGATTTTCTACGTCCTCGGGTGAGAAATGTGTCTTTGTTGTATCTCTATACATTTTGAATTAACAGTTCTCTATTAGCATTTTTTTAAGGACACGATGTTAAGGAGCACATTCTGAAAACTAACAGAATCTCCCCAGCAGCATTGGGTGTGCCTTAACAAAAGATTTGGATGTGTTGTGGCAGCACATTATACCTGCATGGCAGGGTATGGCACGTGTTTATGGAATTGTGTTACTGTTATGTATATTTCGTTAATGCTACAGTTGATTTAATGCAAAATTGGCTTGCGTTGATGTACTCTGTTGTTATTGACAATATGTTTTTAATCATCTATGGCTTTGCCATTATTAACATGGTTTCTAAGAGGCTTAACATGCCGATTTTGTGCATTTTTGAAATGTGTACATTTGATAGGGGATGAGGGCCCCTCCCACCTAGCCCCGTACAAAAATAGTATTAAAAAAAGATAAACTAAACAAAAGTAAACGACTAAAATGATAAAAACCAAACAATTATGCAAAGAATTTCTGAAAAGTAGTGGTACAGCAGTATAAACTGAAAATGATACGGTCTGCCCTCTGGTGACAAATGAATCCTCGGAAGCCGTTGCTGATAGGGGTTGGTAAACAGTGTAAGTTAAAGGTTAGTGCATGTGCTGATTTCCATGAGTAAGTGAAATGGTAAACAATTAACGTGAGCAGTTTAAAATGTCAAGGTTTATTTAGCTGTTATAGTGTGATAAAAGTTTGCAGCCATGTGGCAGCTCTTCTCTTCACTGTTGAAGCTACAGCATCACTTCAAGAAAATCAGATAGCATATACCAGCAAGAAAGCTGCATGAAATCTTTACTACAAGGAAACGGTATCTGTCGAAGGTCCTTTGTCCAATTTAACACATTAAGTTACTAAGTATTAAAGACGAAATAGTGTTATCCGGGTATTCGAGCCATCTCAAGGTTTGCAAGGTAGTTAACGTCAGGGAAAAAAAAGAGGATAACACCACTGTGTGATCATTCCATGTTGAGCATAATCTGCTTACATCAGCATGACATCATCTCAGTGATCTATCAGGGTCTGCCCTAGTGACTCACAGGCCACCCTTTCTATACTGAGAGCACAAACCTCAGTGAGAGCGTTGTTTTGATAAGCTACTAGCCTACACCTGGACAAGCCTAGTTGTTTTACTTTAACAGGTTTCAAGTTGATTTATGAAACAGTGTGTAACGTCAACATGATAAAGATACATATCACAGTATTCAGAAAAAGACAAGCCAGTAGAACTGATCAAAATAAACAATACAGAATAAGAGGTCAAAAAGTTAAAGCCAACTGAAGGCAGAATTGACCAGCCTTCCTAGTAGCTTTTGACCTCTATGAACTGCTAATATATTTTACATAGTTTCTAACTTCACTTAATTTACATCATTTGAAAGCTTGCTTCAAGACAAACAAAATGGTGTATAGATCATCACTGAGAGGCACAAACTTCACAAGTTATAAAGACCTTGATGTTAAAGAAACACACGAACACATATACTAGAATGGCTTCACTGTCAGGCTTCCCTAATACACATGTCAAGGCCTGTGGCCATGTATCAGGTGGGGTGGGGGAGTGAGGTACATGTGCCTGGATAAGTATTACCAGTCAACAAGCTCAGTGAACCACAACAAAGGGCCTTTCAAAATTTGGCTCCCAAATTAAAGATTGTTGTGGGAGCAAAACAATAACATCTATCAGCCGTGATCTCTACAATTACTGTTATGTCATTTAGAACAAACCTACCAACATTTTTTTACATCATCAGTAAATAAGTTTAAACATGAACAGTGTCAACTTGGAACCACATGCATGTATTTAAGCATATCGTCATATCTTGCAAGGAACTTACTGCACAGTAACAGTGGAAACTTTTACAATAAAAATTTCTACATTGAATAAATTTTCAAAGCATTTCTTTTTTCTCTTTTTGGGGCAAAATATATCAGAAGCATCTTAAATGAAAGTCAATTACAGGCATCGAAGAAAAGGCAGAGAACGCATTTCAAGGCTTTCGTTACTGCCTCTTCCATGTCATTCTCACCTTTCCCGATTGAATCCGCTTGACGTGATATTTTCGGATCAGTGTTCGAGGGATTTTATCAATGTCCTCCCATGATGAACCTCCATCTCACCACTTTACCTTGTATGTCTTCCGTCCTTGGTATCTAGAACAAGCTAAGAATCTGTCTACCACTCGCCAGGTACTGGAAGATTTTGGGGTCTCAGAAGATAGGGAAGGCACAGTCGTTGCTTTAGCATGGAATGGTTTATCATTTTCAGCTGGCTGGAATGGCACATCTCTTCCTCTAGGATCCTGGAAAGCCTTTAGCCGGTTTCCATGCACCAAAGCAGTCAGTGGTCGATGTTAATTACTGTGAAGCTTGTATGTGTTGTTCGGACCAATATCTACATTGCAATATGTTGGGTTAGTTTCCGGTTTTTACCAAGTGGTGTATAGAGGAGCACACGCTGTCCCAATGTGAAGTTTGTAATGACAGCCTTTTTGTCATAATGTTTCTTATACTTCTCCTCGGCATGTTTGAAGTTGTCAACAGCAGCTTTGTTGGTCACTTCAAGTCTCTGACGTAAACCTTCAAGGTATGTCTCAGCAGAAGAAGATTTAGCTGATACGTCTAACATAACATCAACAGGAGCATTCATTGCTTTTCCAAACAACAATTCAAATGGGGAATATCCGGTTGACTGCGTGGCTGGTGTCTTTCGGTACGCCATGAGTATACCTGTAAAATATGTGCCCACATATTGCTCTGTATCAAGGTAAATCCGCATGGCCTGGGCAAGAGTCCGGTTATATCTCTCACGCGTACTGTTCGTTTGTGGATGGTAAGCACTGGTGTGATGACGTTTGATGTCTAGCACTTTTGACAATCCTGAGAATTTGTGACATAAAGTTCTGACCTCTGTCGGATACAAGAAAATGAGCGCCATATCGACAAACAATCTCTCTATATAACACATATGCAATTTCAAAGGCTTCCTGAGATTTTAGGGGGAACGCCTCAGGAAAACGGGACAAGCTATCTGCAACAAGCAAGATGTATTTGTAGCCTTCAGGTGTTGTTGGCAGAGGGCCCATGATATCCATGTGCCAGCGTTCCATTGCAGATACAGTTGGCGTCAGTGTGAGACGAGCTGGGCGTTGATTACTTGACTGTTTTGCTCTTTGACAGGTTTTCAGATAATCCAACATATTGGAGTACATCTTTGACCAGTAATACCTTGACGAAGTAGATGCATAAATCCTGTCAAACCCTTGCTGTGTACCTCCAATCACAGAGTCATGGTGCCCTTCAATGATTTCTACCCGTAATGGTTCCTGCACAGCCAGTTGTCTGTTCGCTCTTAGGCCTTTGGGCAATTACCTCGCTCGTCTTTCATGTAGGTGATACAGGACACCATCTACTACAACGTAGTGTTGACTTTCGGCGACCACTAGTCGCATCTGCTTGTGGAATTAGTAAGTTCCCTGAGGTTAGGTAAGTCTTAATCAATTTGAAGTCGGCACTATGATTTTGCAGGTCACACATCTTAGCTTTGTTTCGTTGACAAGCTCATTCATTCCTTCACTGACCTGTTGTTGATCAATACTAAACAGTTTCGCGTTTCACAGGCTCCCTGGATCCATAACGCAATGTAACAGCAAATAGCTCAGGTAAGTCCTGTTCATCAGAACTTTCATTGTCAACATCAGGTTTCTGTGGGTATGGTCGCCGTGACAGCGCATCCGCGTTTTGATGTTTTATTCCAGATTAGTGCACAGCATTAAATGTGTATTCTTGCAATAGCAAGGACCAGCGAGCTAAACGACCAGTGTCCTGTTTGACTGTCTGCAACCCTTGAAGCGCACGGTGATCAGTCACAACGATGAACCGTTGGCCAGAAATAAAGTGGCGAAAGGCCTTTACACCTTCAATGACGACCAGACATTCTTTTTCAGTGATGTGCCACTTCCTTCCTCCACCGCGCAGGGCTCGACCTCCATAGGCTATAGGATGTTCTCTATTATCATCTTTTTGTTGCAGCACATAGCCAATGGCCTCACTGGAAGCACCCGTATATAACATAAACGGTCCACTCATGTTAGGATATAGTAGTACAGGTGAAGAAGTTAATGGTACCTTCAGTCGCTGGAAGAACTGTTCACAATCTGACGACTATTCAAACCAAACTTTCTTCTTAATAAGGTTATTGAGTGGTCAATGTCAGCAAAGCACTGTACAAAGCGTCTTATAGTATCCACATAATCCAGGGAAATCTCGCACAACCTTGACACAGGTAGGTTGTGGAAAGTTACTCAGCAAACTTCTTTTTGTTGGATTTACTTCAATGCCGTCTTCAGTGATCACATGACCAAGATAGACCATCGTGTTAGCAGCAGATTTACACTCTGAGGGCTTCTGTGTCAAATTCGCTGACCTCAGACCTTGGAAGATGTCACTCGAGTGGATCATATGCTCTGACAGGTTTCTGCTAGAGGAATATGTCATCAATATATGCGGTTGCGTACTTTCAATTAATTCCTTGTAACACTTGGGTCATCACCATTTGAAATGACGTTGGGGCATTCTTTAATCCAAATGGTAAGCGTCTAAACTGGAAGACCCAATGATGGGTGACAAAAGCCGTCTTGTGTTTCGTCCGCGGATCCAGTGGGATTTGCCAAATCAGGAAGCAAGGTCAAGCACAGTGAAAAATCTAGCTCGCGCTTCCCCCATGTTGTCAGTGATGTCCGCCAACCAATGCAAGGGGAATAATTCTGGCTTGGTCACGCTGTTTAAAGCACGGTAATCCACTACAAATCGAGTCACCTGAAGGTTTCTTTATCAACACCACTGGGCTGTGCCGTGTTGAGGAAGACGGTTGAATAATGCCGTGTTTGGTCATTTCATCAGATTGTTTTTCAATATCTTCCCTCTGTTGGGGAGTTGTTCTGTAGAGGCGTTGTCACCTTGGAGGTTCATTACCAGTGTTTTTAATCCATCATACGCAGATAAATATAATAAATGTCCCAACAAAATTTCTTCCTTTGGTCTTCGTGTTCGGGAGCATATTGTGGAAGCTAACATCAAACTGGAGGACATAGCTCCGGTTTCTTTTCCGGAGTCTCCTCCCTGGCTTCTTCCACAAGCTAAATTGATATTTGATCTACGTCAACATAAGAAATCCGATACAAACCCTCTGATAATTCAGCAAAGTTTCGCTGAAGTAAAAGCTAATTATCCGGATTATAAATTTATATATACTGACGGATCGAAGGGTGGCGGCTCCGGCTGTCTTAGAACAGCGAGTCACCCCTCTTCGCCTTCCATCCTCGTCTTCAATATTTTCTGCCGAGGCCAGGGGTATACTTCTGGCTTTATCATACGTTTCATCCGGCGCTGCCGACAGAGCAGTCATATGCAGTGACTCGTTGTCCTGCCTTTTGGCAATAGAGCAAAAGAAATTTCAAAACCCGTTAATACTAGAAATATTAGCCATCCATAGAAAGTTAATTAAAAGAGGCAAAGATATTGTATTCTGTTGGATACCAAGTCATACTGGTATTCACGGAAACACAGTCGCAGACAAGGAAGCGAAAGCTGCTCTTGGTAAACCCATATCTAAGATTAAAATTCCTTATACTAATTTTAAGTCTAATATTCTTAAATACATTTGTCACCTTTGGCAGGATGAATGGGACCTGCAGGTCGATAACAAACTGCACGCCATTCACCCTGTCATAGGCTATGACTCTTTTACGTTTGGTATGTCTCGTAGAGACCAAGTGGTTTTAACTAGATGCCGCGTTGGGCATTCTCGTCTAACACACAATTTTATCCTGGATGGGGGCAGTGCTCCCAAGTGTGTTGGATGTGATGCGCAATACGGCATCAAACATATCCTGATTGACTGTGTGGACTTTGCCCACGTGCGGCAAAGGTTCTACACAGTAAACTCCATATATGATTTGTTTGACAGCATCGCTGGCGACGCTGTCGTAAAATATTTGAAGGCCATTGGCCTTTATCATAAAATATAAATTTTATGTTCAAAAATAAATATTTGTTATAAAATTTCCGTAATATGCTGGTTGTTCGAGTTTTTAACTCTTTTGTTTTTCTTTCCTGATTTTAACCCATGTCAGAAATTTTTGATTTTCCTGTTAATGTTCTCCAGTGACTATCGAAAACCTTTACTGTCTCGTGTTTCCACCTTGTTCTCGCCACGATATGGCTGAGATATTGCCGATGTGGCGTTAAGCCTTATTCATTCATTCATTCATTCATTCATTCATAATTCGAGGACCACACCATGTGGCACGGGGGGGGGGGGGATTCAATGTAAAATGGTACAATAGTTACTGTAATCTATTGGGAACGGAAATGCAGCAGGTATTTTCTCAGCGCCTCTGTTGGGGAGTTGTTCTGTAGAGGCGTTGTCGCCTTGGAGGTTCATTACCAGTGTCAATGTGATGACTACACATCAGTGTGTCCTAGTTCAGCAAGATTGGCAGCAAAAACATCTCTGTTTTGCCCAAGGAAGCACAAAAGTTTTTCGTTGTCATCTTCACCCAAATCACTGTCATCAACAGATAATCCTGCTTCCTGAGCTCTCCTAACATAGTCTCCTCTGTCTGTTTCACTCACTGTGAGACTTCCAGACATAAAGGCTGATTGTGGCAATTGATTACATCACTGTTTGCTAACAGAGTTGCCGAAGCAATGTTCTTTGCAGCATTAGTTGGATTTAACACAGTGTAGGTAGCTTGCCCATTGATAACTGTATCAACACATCTTCCACCCAAGACAATCGTGGTAATAGGTAGATAGTCCTGTGGTCGCAATGGGCAGGTCTTTTCACTCTTACTGTGTATAATTCCACGTATATGCACAGACAGTCTACCATCTGTCAGAGGGGGAACTGTCACATCATATACAGTATGTACAGTGTAGGACAACACCACATCTGATGTGTAGTCTTTCTTCAGTCAAACCATCACACACAGATATTGTTCGGTTTTCCATGTCAATTTTTACTTTGTTCTTTTCCATAAAATCAATTCCAAGTATCACTGAATGATTTAAATTCTCAGAAACATAAAATGTTTGCCATACCTTCAGTCTGTTGATGAGAAGAGCAATGCCTGTCTGTCCCAAACATTTTACTTTTCCCCCAACTGCAAATACACATTGGAAGGAGGCTTCCTTGAGCACTGAAGGGTATACCCCAATGTTCTTCAATAGGTGTACAGACACACACGAAACAGATGCCCCGTTGTCAACCAGTGACTCCACTGAACAGTTATTGGCTGTGCATTTCAGAATGTCCTTAAACGGTGCTACCAGGTCTATTACTGGACAGGTCTCACTTGTCAAATACTCCTGTCTATAGGATGGGATAGTCGAGTCCCGTCAATCCTGAAGAACAACACCCCGACACAAGCGGGAATAGTGATCGAGGCGCCCACAATGTCTGCATTCTCGGCTCTGTGCTGGACATCGATTTTGATCATGCTGAAATCCACATTTTGAACCACCATTTTTCATAGTAGGCCGACGCTGCTCTCTACCTATTCTCTGAGCATAGAAGGGCTGCGGATGTCGGTAGAAGTGATTTTGTGTGGACATCGTATGTGTGTATTCCGTAGGATATTGCAGATTCAGGTGTTGTATGCCTATGATATCCAGGTTGACTAGATATCCTGAAAGCATGTTGAGGCCTCGTCACTTGTGAGCCGTATTCTAATCATCTTTCCTGAGGTTTCTTCACTGATGCAGCTGACACAGCTAGTTCAATGGCAGACACCACTTCGGCATCCTGTTGTTTTGGTGACTCACAAGTTTACTCTGCTAAGGCTGCATTCAGGCACAACTAATTTAATGTACTGTAGCTGTGTTGCTGCACAAACTGACGAATATGAGCCTGGATTCCACTCAATACAACGGAAATAATCTGCTCCTCACGCAGATCCAAGGAAATCCCTTCACTCTGCACGTTAGTGATAAAATCATAAACGCCACAATCACCCTGTTTCGTTCGGTATAGATTCGCAACCCTGAACCACTTGGTTCTATCATCAGGACCTAATCACTCCAGGAGTGCTGCCTTCAAACTGCCATTGTGATTCTTGAAATTTTCATTTAAACACATACACAAGCGTAGAGCACCATCCACTAGGAATAAAGGAAGATTTGTTGATTGTTTGGAGTGGTTCAGTCCTTTAGTGTTTGCCAGTAATTCAAATCTGGTTAGCCACATCTTGACATCTTCATTTTCCTTGCCACTGAACGTACCCAACAAGTTGCAATCTGGACCCATCATGTTCATCAACCTGGCAGCCATTTTGTGGAATCAAGTGCAAATGTTTGTGGGGCAGGAAGAAGAAGGAAAAACAATCTCCTGTCACACGCTTCTGTCCTCAGAATTTATTTGGACGGGTTCTCCACAATTATGTAACCTGGGTATTTGAGTCATCTCAAGGTTTGCAAGGTAGTTAACATAGGGAATAAAAGAAGCAAACACCAGTGTGTGCAGATCATTTAATGTTTAACGTAATCTTCTTACATCAGCATAACAACATCTCAGTGGTCTATCAGGGTCTGCCCTAGTGGCTCACAGGCCACCCTTTGTATACCGAGAGCACAGACCTCGGTGAGAGCATTGTTTCGATAAGCTACTAGCCTACACCTGGACAAGCCTAGTAGTTTGTCTTTAATGTATCTCGATTTGGAATAGAGTCGTTGCTTTCCGTCTTGGAAGTTTTTTAGTAAGATGTTTGGATGTCTGGGCGGTGGTTGTAGGGTCAATCGAGTAGGCCGTTTCTAATTTATTAGATTCGGCCTGCTCGAGTATGAGCGGAAAATCCATCTTATCGCGGATGGCGTGGATCTCTCGTCTCTTCTTCTACTGGTTACTCGCAGGAGGGGTTTCGTCGTACATGTATTGACACTCCGAGGCGGGTGAGAGACACCGCGCTATGAATCATCAAACCCTTTCGTAATGTCTACCTCTAATTCCCCTACTCCAAATGTTTCTATGTCACAGCCTTCACAGTTGTGGGAAAAAAACAGGAATAAGGAGATACCACTGGATGTGGAATCGGGAAGTACTTACTTCCCATCCTTTCTGGTGATATCTAGTAAAAATGAGAATCAGGCAAAGATGAAAATCTACCCCTTTGTATTAAAAAAAAAAAACATCGTAGGGCTACGCATGTACTTTGAAACAAGTGAGAAAATTGAAGTCAGGCAAAATTCTTGTAGAATGTTTTCGGAAATAACGGTACGTTAACTTACTCAAAATTCAAAATATTGGGGAGCAAGCTGTTTCTGTTACCCCACATAAAACCTTAAACTGCTCTCACGGCATTATTCGTGACAGAGACCAAGATCTATGCGACATAACAGAGCAACTGAAGGACCAGAGCATACTCAACGTCAAACGTTTTACCATCAGGAGAGATGGGAACCACATTAAAACAAATATGTATCTCGTAACCTTTAATAACCCGTCTCTCCCAACATCAATGTTCATTGGGCCGTACAGTGTGCGGGTAGAATTATTCATACCTAACCCGACCAGGTGTTTCTCCTGCCAGAGGTTTGGCCATGGCAGGGGTCAATGCTGTAATAAACTGGTCTGTTTCAGATGTGCGGAAGCTGGTGACAAGGGCTTCGACTGCACAAACACCATAAAATGTTGGAATTGCAGCGGAGCCCACATGGGCTCTTCCAAGGACTGCCCTGTCTTCAAAAAAGAAATCATAACCCTTAAATGCAAAATTAACATGTATCAAGAAGCGAAACGTCTGGTGTCTGTCACGAATGGTAAATCTACATATGCTGATGTTGTGAAGAAACCCCCCGTTTCGCTAGGAGTTCAAACATCATTCACTTGGCCCATTGGTATAGACAAGCCACAGAAACTGGTGGTAAATCCCTTGGAAAACACGGCCAGTTCTTCACTACAAACCGATATCAGTCTTACTGAAAAAGAAACCTCTACTTCACCTGATTCTCCATCTCACCACAAACCTTGTGCAAATAAATCCAAATCCTCTAAACCTGTTGAATCTTCACTAAATGCAGCGGGTGATAAACATCACAAAAAAAGATAACCCTAGTCGCCCCACAGAGCGTCCCTCTAAGGCCACTAGGGACCCTATCCAAACTTTCAGTAGGTTTGGGTCAGTGTAGGACGTCGGTCCTTCAACGTTCGATGCGGACATGATGGATACATCATGTGCATCGGGGAGATCCATTAGTAGCTCTCCCAGAAAGGGTCGTGCACGATCCATACATAAATCCCATACGGCTCCTTACATAATGACTTCCTTAGACAAAATTATACAGTAGAATTGTCAAGGTCTTAAAATAAATTTCATTGAAATAACACGGTTAGTTCAATCTTTAAATCCAATTACCCTCTGTCTTCAGGAAACTCACCTGAAGACTTCTGACAAAGATAAAATATCACTGAAAAGTTATACACTATATAGCACTTACTCTAATGAGGAAGAGCGAGCTTGTGGTGGCTTCTCTCTTTTAGTGAATGTTAATATAATTCACAGCCCTGTTGCTCTCGACACAGAGCTTTAGGCTGTAGCCGTCCGTGTTTCCTTATCGGAAACAATCACTTTATGTTCAGTTTATGTTCCTCCTCATTCTTTTGTCAGTCTTGCATAAGTTAAAAGACAAATTGCCAGCTCCTGGCATTATTATGGGAGATTTTAATGCGCATAACCCCCTATGGGGTAGTAATAATATGAACAATAAGGGCAAAATAATGAAAGATTTCTTATGTAAAGATGAACTGTGTAATTTCAATAATGGTTCTAATACCTACTTACATATCCTTGTTGACTGTGTGGACTTTGTTCGTAGTCGGGAAAGATTCCACACACTCAAATATTTGACTTATTTAACAGCGTCGCTGGCCATGCTGTGATTAATTTTTTGAAGGCTGTTGGCCTGTATAATAGAATATAGTTTATGTATATCTGTATATATTTATAATTCCATAAAATGCCAAACAATTGTGGTTTTTTGACTATTAACTGACATTTACATTTTAACTGGTTGGTTTTTAAAAAAAAAGTTCGTCTGTTTTTTTTTTAAATTTGGAATGTTCATCCATCATGTCGAATACCATTCACGGCTTCCTGATTTGAACATGTTTTCGCCACGATATTACTGAGATATTTACATATGTGGCGTTAAGCCAAAATCATTCATTCATTCATTCTTGCTATGATATATTACTTTTACATTTTAATGTTAGAATTTGTTTTTCTTTTTTGAACAGAGGAGAGTCCTCGAAAGAGGCCCTGTGGACTCCACTGCAATTGAAACATTTTATAGGCTTTGTGCTGCCGAAGTCCTCGAGGCCTGCTTCAGCACATCTAAAGCTGAGCAGTTTACTGCGGCATTGCCAAGCCTGTGGGGGGAGAAACACCGCGTCGGGTTGGGAATGAACAATCCACTCGCACACTGTAGGGCCCAATAAATATAGATTTTGGTAGTAACGGTTTGTTAAATATTAAGAGGTAGGTATTCGTTTTAATTAATTTACCATCCCTCTTAATGACGAAACGTTTAACATGTAGAAGCCCCTGTCCTTTAAGCCCCTCTGTTATTTTCTTTTCTGTCATATCGTATGTCATGGTCCCTATCTCGGATTATGCCGTGAGAGCAGTTTAAGGTATTTTGCGGAGTGACAATAACTCTCTGTTCTCCAATTTTCTGAAGTCTTAACAAATTAATATAATACTGTTTTCTACAGCATTCTAATCAAATATTTCGCGACTTTAATTTTTTCGCCTGTTTTAGTGTAGCTGCATATCTTTCTAGCGGTTTTTTGTAAACAAAGGAATCTATTTCCATTCTAGCTTGATTTTCAGTTCTATCAGATATCACTAGAAAGGATGGGAAAAAATCATTTACTAATTACTATCTCTAGTGGTATCTGGTTTTTTCATTTATTATTATTTTGGGGCCCATAACCGTCGAAGGTTGCGATAAGGACATAGAAATATTAGAAGAAAGGGTATTAGTAGAAGACATAACGAACCGGATTTGTGATTCATAGCGCCGTGCCTCTCAACCGCTCCGGAGTGACCAGCCCATTGATCGGTGCCTGCCCTCCAACCGCCTTTCTTTGCGGAAGCAAGGGCCGAAGTGGAGTGTTGTGTGAGAGGATCTCGCAAGACCAATCCGCCCTAAGCCACCAGGATCCGTCCTTCCCCATCACGGGTGGCAACCCAGGACAAACAGGTTGCCTCCTTTGATCGCCTATTACATGCCCGGGGAGGCTGTGGAACAATTCTGTTCACGGGAACCATACGGGAGAGCCTTGGGGTAATACGAGTCAATGCACTGAGTCAAAACTCCATCTGCATCAGTGTGGACGATTCCAGATATTTCTTAACATACTGGAGGCTTTCCAGGGCCTGTTGTGTGTCAATTGCTCGTGTTGATCTTCGTGTGTCCTTTGTTTCCATCATCTATACCACCCAAGATCAGTGCCTCACAACTCAACAATGTCAACCCAGGCCAATTGCCCGATCACCAGCTGTCAATCAAAAATTATTTATAACCAATCAACGTGCGTTACATCTTTTTTTGCTGCACTGTGCCCTATCGACAGCCATTTACCCCGGCAAGTGTCGAAAACGGTGTGCATTACCGCTACTAAACTTATCAATTATTTGATAATGACCCGAAGCCTCCCACCAATGCGGTCGCGGTAAGTTTAAGTCCAGCTCTTGCTGGCTTCCTCTTCGGCCGTACGTGGGCAGGTCTGCCAGCAACCTCCGGATGGTTGTGGGTTTCACCTAGGCTTTGCCAGGTTTCCTCCCTGCATAATGTTGGCCGCCGTCGTATAAGTGAAATATTCTTGAAACAAGTGTATAAGTGAAGTAAGGTTGATGGTGGCAAGTATGTGTATGTAACATTTATTATTTTCAAATCCACAAGAAATAAGTCACGGACTCCCCGGGCTTGTCGTACAAGGCGACTAAAAGGGACAACGCATTTGCCGTGGGTTGCGACCCATGATGAGGGAGGGCTGGATCTTAGTGGCTTAGGGCTGGTTGGTCTTGCGAGATCCTCACCCCCAAAACCCACTTTGGCCCTTACTTCTCCAAAGACGGTCGGTGGGAGGGCTCGATCCGATCAATGGGCTGGTCACGCCAATCCAGATGTGCGGATATCAACCTGCATATAACTCCATACGGGATAAGTTGAGTACTTTCCGTGTTGGATGTTTTTAGTGAGATGTTCGGATGTCTGGGCGGTGGTTGTAGGGTCAGTCGAGTGGGCCGTTTTCGAATTTATTAGATTCGAACTGCTCGAGGATGAGCAAAAAATACATCTTATCGAGGATGGCGTGGAACTCTCGTCTCTCTCTCTGCTGGGTACTCGCAGGAGGAGTTTCATCACACATGTAGTGGCACCCCGGGGCGGGTGAGAGATACGGCGCTGTAAACTACAAAATCGTTTCGTTATGTCTTCGTATACCTCACGTACTTCTAATGTTTGAATGTCATCCTCACAACCTTCATCAGGTGTGGGCGAGAAAGGGGAAAATGAGGTATCACTAGATAATGAAATAATTACTTTCCTACATTCTTGGTGATATCCAATAAAAACGAAAACCAAGACCGAATAAAAATGAATTCTTTCCTTTTGAAAAAAAACCTTACGAAGTTGTGCTGGAACTTTGAGACAAGTAAAAAAAATTAAGTCGGATAATACATTGTTGCAATATTCCAGAAAACAACAACATGTTGGAAAATTGGAGAACAGGCAGTTTTTCTGTGACAATATAAAATTTCAAACTGCTCTCCGAGACAGATAATCCTAGACAGAGACCATGATCTTGATCACATGACAGAAGAGGAAATAACAGAAAAACTTAAAGATCAGGGAATATTAAATGTAAAACGGTTCGTAATTAAATGAAATCGAAAACTGAGTAAAAGTAATACCTGTCTCTTAACATTTAACAAACCTTCCATCCCATCATCAGTCCTTATCGGACCGTATTGTGTACGGGTGGAATTATTTATACCTTACCCGACCCAGTGTTTCTCCTCTCAGAGGTTTGATCATGCCAGGAGACACTCCCGAAATAAAATGGTCTGCTTTAGATGTGCGAAGGCAGGTCACAAGGACTTCTACTGCACAAATCTTATAAAATGTTTCAATTGCAGTGGAGCCCACATATCCTCTCCCAAGGACTGTCCTCTCTTTAAGAAAGATAAAGAAATTATAACCCTGAAATGTAAAAATAATATTTTCTTTCAAGAAGCCAAGCGCCTGATCTCTGCCACGGATGGCTCCACTAAGTCCACATATGCGAATGCTGTCAAGAAACCCTCCGTTTCAGTGGGGGTCCAAACATCTATTACTTGGCCCATTCGCACAGAGAATCCACAGAAACTAATAGCAAAACCTGTAAGTAACACAACCGGCTGATGTCCACAAACCGACATAAATCTCACTGGAAGACCTGCAACTTTACCTGATTCTCCTGCTCTTTTCATCATCTGAGCAAAAATCATCAAAAAAAAAAAAGAAGGAAAAAATCGAACTCCAACAAACCCGTTGACTTTGCACAGAATTCAGCGGGTGAAAAGTTGAAATCTGGTAAAGATCATGAAAGGGATAAACCTAGTGACCCCACAGAACGTCCCTGTAAGGCCACTAGGGACCCTGTCCAAACTTTTAATCAGTTTGGATCTTTCGATGATGTTGGTCCCTCAACACTAGGCACAGACGTCATGGATACATCACCTGCATCTATGAGATGGGGGCAGGTGTCCCAAGAAAGATCGTTCTCGGTCAAAATTTAAATCACCGATACTTCTTTCTCCATGATGCCTTCTTGAGATAAACTCATACAGTGGAATTGTAGAGGTCTTTTAGGATAATTTTTTGAAATAACACAGCTACTTCTGTCTTTAAATCCATTTGCCCTTTGTCTTCAGGGAACTCATTTGAAGACATCTGACAACGATAAATTATTCCTTAAAAATTACACACTTAATAGAACTTATTCTGAAGAGGAAGAACGAGCTTCTGGCGGCTCATATTTTCGAGGATAATATTATTCACAGCTCTGTTGCTCTGGTTACTGAGCTTCAAGCTGTAGCCGTCCGTGTTTCCTTATCAGAAACAATTACTTTATGTTCTTCTTCATTCTTCTTTGTCGTTTTCCCAGTTGCATCATTTAAAAGACCAACTGCCAGCTCCTTTCCTAATTATGGGGGTAGTTTAATGCCCGTAAGCCCCTATGGGGCAGTAATAGTATAAATGATAAAGGGATAAGATTGGAAGAGTTTTTAGCGAAAGATGAACTGTGGTATTCAACTGATGGCTCTAATACCTATTTACATCCAGATAATGGTTCATATTCCGCTATCGATCTCACTATCACGGTTCAGAAGCTCAAAAGCAACGACAAAATAATGTTAAACTTCAGCATTTAAAAGGTGGTGATACCTTGTTAACATGGCCATCTGATATAGCCAATAAACTTCCTTGAACAAGGAAGAAGTCTCCCGCTGAGAATTACAATGCTGAGTTTCAGCACATTAAAAACACAAGGAGAAAATTAAATTGCCTTTTTCTTCCTATATTATAATCGGCCTTTTTCCATTGGGGAGCTTAAAGCTTCATTAAAAAAGGCACACGATACTGCGTGCGGCCCTGATAATATATTATAAGATTCTGAACCATTTACAAACTGAGCCACTCGAGTCTCTCTTGGACTTACTTAATGGTATTTGGATGACTGGTAATTTTTCACCGTCATAGGGGGAGGCGCATGTTATCCCGGTCCCTATACCGGGTAAGGATCATAGTGATCCGAGTAATTACCGTCCCATAGCTCTTACCAGTTGCGTCTGTAAGGCTATGTTATTTCAGTAATGACTCTGATACCTATTTTCATTAAGGCAATTTTCATAGTCTGCTGTCGATGTCACTATCACGGACCCATCACTTCTCCTGGATTTTTCTTGGAAGGTGCATGACGATCTTTGTGGTAGTGACCATTTTCATATTATCCTAGAGCATCTGACTTCTAATTCGTTAGAACGTGGAGCTAGGTGGAAGATTGATAAAGCAGATTGGATGGCATTTGAGATGTTCTGTGGGGCTGACATCACTCCAGAGAATCTTAATGCTGCCGATGATCGTTTGCTTACATTTAATGAACTCATATTAACAGCGGCCGATGGAACCATTCCTGAGACCTCGACAAATCCCAAATCCAAAAGTAAACCCTGATATGATAATGACTGTCGTAAGGCCATAAAATACCGTAAAAAGGCCGAGCGCAGATTAAATCATTGTCCTGATAATAACAATTTAAACCAGGTTCGTATACTTAGAGTTAAGGCTCGTCGATTAATTAAGTGCAAGAGACGATCTTGTTGGCGGAACTTTGTTTCAGGCATTACGTGAAAAACACCCATGCGTAAGGTCTGGAACATGGTTTAGAAACTTAAGGGCAAGAACAGTAAAGCCAAAGTTCAGCACTTATACCTTATTAACTTCACCGCATGATATGGTCAGTAAAATAGCTGAAAAATATCCCACAAGTCTTCATCTGAGAATTATTCTGCTGAATTTCAGCATATTAAAAACCAAAAGAAGAAAATTAAATTGCCCTTTTCTTCCAAGAATGTACAAGACTATAATCGTCTGTTTTCAGTTGAAGAGCTTAAAACTTCTCTGAAAAAGGCACACGATACTGCGTGCGGCACGGATAATATATGTTACAAGCTTTTGAACCATTAAACATCTGAGCCATTGGGGACTCTCTTGGACTTGCTTAATGATATTTGGAAGACCGGTAATTTTTCCCCATCATAGAGAGAGGCGTATGTTATCCCGGTCCCTAAACCGGGTAAGGATCATAGTGATCCATATAATTACCGTCCCATAGCTCTTACCAGCTGCGTCTGTAAGACTATGGAACGGATGATATTTGGTTTCTTGAAACCAACAAGTTAATATCCAATGTGGTTTTCGTCAAGGTCGACCCCCTATGGATCACCTTGTTCGATTCGAAATTTATATTCGTGATGGTTTTATTAGTAATGAACATGTAATGTCGATATTTTTCGACCTCGAAAAGGCCTACGACACTATGGAAATATGATATTTTAAAAGACCTTTCTGATATGAGTTTAAAAGGTCGCTTACCTGTATATATATCTGAATTTTTATCTGATCGTCAGTTTAAGGTACGGGTTGGGTCCACTCTTTCGAACTCTCATGAGCAGGAGATCGGTGTGCCCCAGGGCAGTATCCTTTCACCAACACTGTTCAGCATAAAAATCAATAGCTTGGCTGAAACATTAACATCTGGCACAGAAAGTTCTTCATATTTGGATGATTTCCTTATATTTACTTATTTATTTGATTGATGTTTTACGCCGTACTCAAGAATATTTCACTTATACGACGGCGGGCAGCATTATGGTGGGAGGAAACCGGACAGAGCCCAGGGGAAATTCACGACCATCTGCAGGTTACGGCCGGAGAGGAATCCATCATGAGCTGGACTTGAACTTACAGCAACCGCATTGGTGGGAGGCTTCGAGTCATTGTGCTGCGATAGCGCGCTAATAGACTGAGCCACACAGGCCCCCGATTTTTCTTATATGCTATCGTGCTAAAAATATGAATGAGAAGGAAATGTGTGTACCGCAGGACAGTATTTTTTCTCCTACATTGTTTCGCATGAAAATAAATAGCCTGGCTAAAACTCTTACAAGTGGTACTGAGGATTCTTTATATGCTACCGCGCTAAAAATATGAGTAACATCGAGCAGCAACTGCAGCTTTGTCTCAATGAGATCAAAAAATGGGCAGTTGCCAATGGTTTTAGATTTGCTGCGTCTAAAACCATTGGCATGCATTTTTGCAATGAAAGGAAACTCCATCTAGACGAGCTTACATTTTGTGGAGAGCCAGTGAAAATTGTTGGAGAAAATAAATTTTCAGGGGTTATATTCGAAGGTAAATTATCTTTTATACCCCATATGAAAACGGTTAAAGCTAAATGCACAAAGCCTCTCGATATAATAAAGGTCGTGTCTAGCACCGAATGGGGTGCTGACCGATCAGTTTTACTTAATTTATATCGTTCTCTGGTGAGGTCTAACAAGTCCCATAATTTATGGTTCCGCAAGGAAATCATATCTTATAATGTTGGATCCAGTCCATCACGAGAGTTTGAGGCTCAGCCTTGGTGCATTTAGAACCTCACCGGTAGATAGTTCATAGGTAGAGGCTAATGAGCCACCTTTATATCATGCTACAAAGCTTAAAGTACATCCAACAAACTCTGCCCACGACTGTGTTTTCAATCCATTATATGTAGACAAATATACTAAATGTCCTAACAAGATCGCTTCGTTCGGTGTTCGGGACCATAGTGTGGAAGCGAACATTAGGTATGTAGACATAGGTCCGGTTTCCTTTCCGGACTGTCCTCCCTGGCTTCCTCCACAACCTAAATTGATATTGGATCTACGTAAATGTAATAAAGGAAATACAAATCGTCTGATAATTTGGCAAAGTTTTGGTGAAATTAAGATAAAGTTTTCGGATTATAAATTTATATATATACTGACCTGTCAAAACATGGGGACAGGGTTTCGGCTGCGGCTATCTTAGAACAGCGAGTCACCCCTCTTCGTCTTCGGTCCTCATCTTCAATATTCTCTGCGGAGGCCACAGCTATACTCCTGGCCCTATCATATGTTTCTTCTGGATATGCCGAGCTGTGATAAACAGTGACTCGTTATCCTGTCTTTTGGCACTTAATAAATTTAAAAACCCATTCATTCTTGAAATATTAGCCATACATAGAAAACAAATTGAAAGCGATCTAGATGCTATATTCTGTTGGATACCAAGTCATATCCATGAAAACACAGTCGTGAAAACGAGGCGAAAGCTACCCTTCATAAACCCGTATCTAGGACTAAAATTCCTTACGCTGATTTTAAATCTAATATTCTTAAATATATTCGTCGCCTTTGGCAGGATGAATGGGACTTGCAGGTCCATAACAAACAGCGTGCTATTCACCCTGTCGTTGGCTATAATTCTTATCCTCTTGGTGTGTCTCGTGGAGACGAAGTAGTTTTAACAAGGTGCCGTACTGGGCATTCTCGTCTAACACACAATTTTATCCTGTATGAGAGCAGTGCTGCAGAGTGTGTTGGATATGATGCGCAATATAGCATCAAACATATCCTTCTTGACTGCACACTTTGCTCATATAAGGCAAAGACTACACAGTCGAATCTATATTTGACTAATTTGATAGCTTTGCTGGCGATGCTGTCGTTGATTACCTAAAATAATTTGGATAATATCATAAGATATAATTCTTTTTACCTTAAACATACGTACCGTATATCTAGTTTTTATGTACATATTAGAATTTTCTCAATTTTTTAACTGCGATTTAATTGATTTACATGGTTTGAAACACCTCTGTCTTTTCATTGTTTTGCATGTTAACATTTTCTTCTCGAAAACAATACATTGATTCGTGCTTTTAAACACGTTCCCGCCCAGATATGCCTGAAAAATTGCCGATGTGACGTAAAGGAATAATCATTCATTCATTCATCCGTACAGAGTCTAACTTAAGCTTTTCTCGTCACTGAAAAGGACGTGACTGTTTTTCTGTTGTAGGCGTGCAGCAGTGTGCGGATGTTATGACGATTCTGTATAAATTGCACTTAAATATTATGTAATACATGTAATACGGCGAAACGGGCGAACACCTGATATTGTCGAACATCTACATATCTAGATGGCAATAACGGTGATCATAGCATGAGTTTAGCTATGGTACGAGTTGATTTGCCATTGTGCGAGTTTACTCGGGGTTTTGGACGGGTTGCCCCTCGAGCGATTTGACCCGATACCCCTGCCAGCAACCTGCCAGACAAATTGACCAATCGCAATTATGACCACTCTCCACATTAAATAGTCGTGCGACATGAGAAAAGAACGCAGGGGATAAATACCGATCATATCTTCTCACGAATATATTCTCACCTATCAGTATGAATCTGATGCATGAGTACACTAGAAACTTCATTATGTTTTAAATATCTCTTTGACGCTTAAAACGAATCACAAATCCAAATGGTGATTTTAAATGATGTGGAAACTTAAAATCCTGACTGTTCTTGTATTAATTTCGTCCTCCATCTTGCGGCTGAGTAGAAACTAGGGTCACCTTCAACATATTCAGTATCGTGTATGTCACTAGGGTGACAAAAATTTCAGTGATTACAAGGCAAAAGGCCAAAACAATAAGAATCCTTCGAAGATACATTAAACTTTTAGCAAACATTCTATAAGATATTATCCAGCAGACCTCCTCCCCCCTCCCCCACCAAAGTTGCCGACATTTTACACAAATCATTAGACTATATTCTCGGATTTCACCAGTCACGTGCGTACATTGCCAAACATATGACTCTGTCTTTTATGTTGTATTCCACAAACAGGGATATTTGTTGTGGACGAAGCATCCCCGAGGACTGGTCCCTTTGTATTGTTTAATTGCTATTGTGTACCTGTGTTAAATGTGATGAAAACACAGCATTTTGAGTAATACCAGGCCAGTGACGTGCAATGAATTTCATTTAACATCAGTGTAATTTTTGCTAACTAAGAAACAGACCACATTTAGACAAAGTGCATACCAGCTAAAGGACCATTTCATGCCGAACTGGGCATTTGTTTACAGTTATTAAAATGGAAATAGAAACCGAGGTGCTGGACTGTGGACTTTATGGAGGTGGATCCAACAATCGCTATCGCGTTGGTATTTGCCTCTAGACGTAGAAAACGGAGAAGACGAAGGTTGTGGGCGAAACAATGGTTTCTAGAGCGTGGACGAAAGTTCGGAAATCAATCATTATTACTGGAATTGCGCCTCAATGAGCCAGAGGATTTCAGGAATTTCTTGAGAATGGACGCAAATTGTTTTGATCAACTACTGGATATGATAACACCTTTAATTGAAAAACAAAAAACAATTATGCGAGATCCGATTTCCCATAGTGAGCGACTTTCAGTTACGCTACGGTATTTGGCTACAGGAAATTCTTTCGAGGATTTGAAATTTAACACTGCTGTGTCACCTCAGACCATAGGAAAAATCGTCATCGAGACTTGTGAGGCCCTCAACACGTGCCTTGGACCATATATCAAGGTAAGCACAAACCACAATTTCAGTTTAATTCGGTTTATTATTATTATTGATTTAAGAAATGTAGAAATATACATGTGTCATCACAAAGTTCAGAAATGAATTACCAAAACAAATTCGTTAAGTCTGCACCAATTTTGGGGAGCAACTGCAAATTTAAACTGTTCAAATACTGTTTGATTCACGGTACAAAAGAAAAGAAATAATCAGCGAGTCCAGAAGATGACTCCTCAGGAGGCGGCAAAGGGGTCGAGGATCGACTGTATGTTAGTGCAGATACAGTGCTGTATGGTGTATCAGGGCGGTTATTAGTGTAACTTGATTCAGATGCACTGCTGTACGGGGTACCGGGTCGGCAAATGAACTGCTGCATTTGGTTGATTGTAACGCTATCTCTTCGTAGAGTACCCATTTGGCCTTCAAGTAAAATATCATTAATAGCCTTTTTTGCTAATAATTGCTGATTCGGTGTCATTTTCGATAGTTCGTTGGCCCATGTCTTTGCCAAGGCAAGATTAACATCATCGGGCTCACGAAGTCGTTTACATGCCAAATCCATTAGTTCCTGTTCTGGTGACAGCTTACTCTTTCGCGCGTCCTTTTGTCGAGATTTCGGTGTGTTTTTGGAGGGGACAGGCCCAGGTGTGGTTGATGGTTCATGTTGTGCGATATCTTCTGTCTCAACCTGAAATGACAGTAAAATTCTATATTTCAGATGCCGAAGACGGAAGATGAGTGGAAGGTAGAGGCTGATAAATTCCGCAGTAAATGGAACTTTCCCCATGCCATTGGAGCGATTGATGGCAAACATGTATCCATAAAAAAAGCCCCCAGGTTCTGGATCATTCTATTATAACTACAAAGGCTTTTTCAGCATTGTATTATTGGCAGTGGTAAATGCTAATTATGAGTTTTTGATGGTGGACGCAGGCATCAACGGTCGCGTTTCCGATGGTGGAGTTATTTCATATAGCACATTTGGTCGCATGATGGAGGAAAACAAACTCTGTATACCAGCACCGGAGAAGCTACATGATAACGATGAGGCATGTCTGCCAGACGTATTTCTCGGTGATGACGCCTTCGCCTTGGGAGAAAATTTGATGAAGCCTTACGCCGGGGAAGGTGCTGGTAAACTTGATTTTGACCAATGCATTTACAATTACCGTATATGCAGAGCGCGGCGTATAGTGGAAAAGGTTTTTGGAATTCTGGCGTCCAGATTTGGGGTGTTTGAGCGAGCCATCAAACTTATCCCTGAGAAAGCTCAAATAATTACATTGCCATGTTGCTATCTTCATAACTATCTAAAAACAAAATCTGCTTCATACATCACCACCGAGACAGTTGATTGGGAAGATGATAATAGAGTCGTACACCAAGGATCATGGCGTGAACGTCAGAGAAACCTAGAAGGTTTGCGGGCAACCTATGGGCGGAATGCGTCGGGTCAAGCAAAATACTACCGTGATTTATACAAGGAATACTTCAATAGCAAAGGAGCAATCCCGTGGCAAAAAAGAACGCTGCACATGGTTGAAATAAAAGAGGAATCAGATGAATAACAAACATTGCTACACTCTTGTATGTGTAACCATAGTAATTAAAAAACAGTGAACTCCACCGAGGATAATGGTCCGTATTCATGAATTGTGACCAAGCTCGATTAGGGCCAATTTCTAATTGTAAATACACCAAGGTTTCCTTGATAGACTCGTGGAATGCATGGTATTTAGTCGAGATCAAATTTTATGACAGTTGATCTCAGATTCTCAGCAGAAAAGTACCAGTAACTGTATGTAATCGATCCGCGTTGATTGTAATATTTATGCTGGGTTTATAATCAATTTCATATGATGAAATATGTAACTTTTGGAGTCCGGATCAAAAAAATGTGGTTGTCCGTCAAGCACAAAGCTCACAAACTTTGGCATATTTACAATAAAAAATTGGCTCCGATCGAAAATATCGCGCGATCGGTAAATGATCTCGACTTGATCCCGATTTATGAATACGGCCCAATGTAAATGAATTGAAGAAAACTCTATAACTGTAATTATGTAATAATTATTATAAAGTTAAATATCAAGATGAAAACATACCTGGATTTGTTCTTCAAGTTTATCGTTTTCTTCAGGCTCTATGGAATTTCTCGATGAAGCTGGCTGTTCTTGGTCCGTTAGGAATAACAATGCATTATAATACCACAGTGTAGGTTCATACACATCATCACTACCAGCACCAGATTTTTTGGAATCCATTACTTTCTTAAGTTCCTTCCTGAAGTTGGTTCGAAGGGCATTGAGTTTTTTCTTCACATCATCTTTTTCCCAAGTGGGATATTTCTCTTTGAATTTTGTTACAAGTACTCTATATGCCTCCTCTTTCATTCTCCGATTGCTGTAATCTTTGCTCTTTATATTCCAGAGTACGGAATGTTCCCGATAGAGTTCTATACACTCCAACAAGAATTTCTTCTCTTGGGTAGTGGTCAGGTTTAAAGTAGAAAGTTGTCCCTTCAAATGAATATTGCTCAATATAATTGAGCAATGCCACACACCGTAAATCAAATGATTGCGCAAGTCTGAAAATTTCTACTGGATTTTGAAATTCTGAGACTTGCACAATATGATTGCGCAAGTCTGCAATATCACCCACACACGGTCAATATAATTGCGCAATGCCAGTTCACACAATACTATTGTGCAATATAATGGATCGTGTATGGGCCGCTTAACGGCCGTCAAGGAAAACGGGCGGTCCGGGTCAATAATCGCAAGACCAGTTCCTAAAAACGACAAATAACACAAACCACAACAGAACTAAGAAAATATATAAAATATAAAAATTAGGACGGATTCATGCAAAGAGAAGCAGTCAACAGTTTTCAGTGATGAAGAAAAGGCACAATGAATGCTCTAGACAGATGAATAAAATCAGTTTCCAAATCGTGTACCAATTTAATATATATGGTGTTGATATGTCAAATATTTGTTTCAGTTGCGCTCTGATGCCAACTGCTCATATATCCAACGTGACGATCATACTTTATGAGCATACGGTCCTTAGACTTCATAGATACCTTTATTTGCTGCTAAACCTGATGCAATTGTTATATTTCCACATCATATATGGGTCATTCTCAAAAAATCGTATTTTTGCTGTCTTAAAGAGAATGATAAGAAATAACTTACTTTTCAGGGATAGCACATAGCTATTGTAAAATGTATTCCTTATAGGGTACAATATTTATCATTTTTGTCAACAGTAGCACAGTTATATATTTTCTAAGTCGCATTTATTAGTCCAAATGTCACTGGTGTTACATCTCTTGTAATAGGTTCACAAAATCATATGTATTCAATATCCTATGAAATTAATCAGAATACATTTTTCATCCATTTTTGTCAGAAAACAAATAGTTGTTTACAATTCTGCAAGTGCTTTCATGCTCTAGTGCCACTCATACCCTAGTTACCACTTATTATATGACTGTCCATAAAGTTTATGTCACTGGTGTAACAACTGCAAAAACAACATGTAAGAAGAAACACAGACAAGAGTTGTTCCCCTTGTTGCCCACCAGAGGGTGTCAGTTTCTCCATCTTGTAACATGTGGGAGGCTTGAAGGTGAGATTGCTTTCTTCTGATATTTTTTTTTTTAAATTTAACGATCACATTTACGGGAGTAGGTTTTTTGATTGTCACTGGTGTTAGGCTAATAGTAGGAAACAGGTGTAACTGCTTTGATAACGGTAAAGTTTCACATAAAACACGATATCCCATTTCTTTAAATTTGACGCCATTTTTACTTTGTCCTTCAATGTAGTATGGCCTAACCTCCATTTTGTGCCTGTATGTCACTGGTGTAACACGGTCACTGGTGTAACACCAGTGACACGCTGTTACACCAGTGATGTATTAACTTAAATAAAGTGTGTGCTCTATATATTTTGAGTTTGTTTTATTCATTTGACATTTCAGGATTGCCTATGCTGAAGATGCCGTCCATGTCAAATGTTGAACGTCAGCGTTTATATCGACAGAGAAGAGATGCTGACCCAGAGCGTCGGGCAAGTCATTTGGCCAAAAAACGACAGAAATATCATAAGGATATTGCCGCGGGTACAAGAAAGAAAATAGCTGATATGAATGAGAGAGATGCAAGAGCCCAAAGAAAAGCATGGAGAGAAAGGCAAATGAAGTCCCGGGTCACAAGGTTACAGCAGATTGTCATGGAGACCCCTCCCGAGTCCCCTGCAGATAATATCAATCTTGAACCGGCCGATTAGTAAGTTACGGTGCTATTTAGCACGATATAAATACATGAAAAATAAATAGATTTAAACAGATTAATAAAAATTTATATATACATGTAAAATAAATATTAATACATATATTTACAGGTAAATAAATATATGCAGAGATAAAAATGCGTTGTTAAAAGTTAAAAACGTGTAAATAAATGCCTTCATAGAGTGTAAAACTGTATAAATAAATATATGCAGAGATAAAAACAGTCGTTAAAAGTTATATACGGGTAAATAAATACCTAGTGTATAGAGTGTAAAACTGTGTAAATAAATATATGCAAAGATAAATAAAATGAAACTGTCATTAAAAGTTGTCATTGGAATACATCATGTGATATATTTGAAATGTTGCGCTGAATACCTTTCACATCTGACTAAGTTCTCTTTTCTTTTCTTTTATTTCAGCCAAGCAAGGCGAGGAAGGAAGCTCGTGGCAAGAGATAGGGCTAAATGTTACAGAACTACGAAAATTAGAAGCTGCCTTAGATGACGAAAAGCGCAAAAGTGCACGATATCAGAAGCGATATGAGAGACTTTTGAAACGCCAGGCTTCCACAGACATCCACGTACCAGAACCAGTCAACTTCTTCGGAGCTGGCGGACAAGCAAGTCACCTGAAACCGTGAGGAAAACGCTCACATTTCATTTTTCCCTGCTGGCAGACATACGACGGCGGTTTAAGGAGTCTAGAGATGAAAGGCAGCGACAATCATTTTGTAGATTTTTATCTGGGAATATTATTAAGAAATACAAGATGAGAAAGTTTGCCCAGGACCAGTTAGGCTTGTCTCAGAGGCGTTGGTATAAGGGAGAAGGTTTCAACTTTAAACATCAAGCTCGGATCAACCCTGTTCATGCTGAAGTTGTGGAGTTTTATGTACGGGACGACAACAGTCGAATGATAACTGGTGTCAAAAATACGAAGACAGTCGGAAAAGTGAAAAAATAAAGGCGGATCTTGTTGGACACATTGCTTAATCTCCATCGCAAATTCTCTGCTGAGAGTAAATTCAAACTGAGTTATTCAGCTTTTTGCAGATTAAGGCCGTTTTGGGTTGTCGAACCAACAAACTTGGACAGACAGACATGCCTATGCAAAAAACATGACAACCTACAGTTCGTGGCAAACAAGTTGAAAGAGCTTGGTCTTATTCCAACATCTGATATAGAGACTCTGGCCGACACGATCGTTTGTGATAAGACCTCCATCAATTGTGCCTATGATACATGTGAAACGTGCAAGGATACAGCATATCCTGGTCTTTCACCACTACAAGGAAACGTAGACATGCAAGATGTAACATTTTCTCAGTGGGGCACAAAAAAAGTAACACGGGTAGACAATCAAGACCCTCCTGCAGCATTTTCCATCATGGCCAAAGGGCAAATAACCACAACTGTCAGTGAGCTAGTGGACAAATTCCAGGAAAGTTTACATCAAATAAAGAAGCACGTCTTTAATATTAGAAACCAGTACAAAGTCTACAGGTACATTCGGGAAAACCTCACACCCGACTCCTGTTTAATTCACATAGACTTTAGTGAAAGTTACAACTGCAAATATTCTCAGGAAATTCAAGCTGTGCGCTTTGGAGGTTCACATCAACAAATAAGTTTGCATACTGGGGTATTATATTTGCATGATAAACTTGTACCATTTTGTTCAGTTTCACCAAGCACACAACATGGCCCTGCTGCCATATGGGCACATTTGACACCTGTGTTGAAAACAGTGAGACAAGATCATGGGGATGTCAAGACCGTTCACTTCTTCTCAGATGGACCAACTTCCCAGTATCGCCAGAAACTAAATTTTTACCTCTTGTCATCCAAGCCATTTGACATGGGATTCCAAGCGGTCAGTTGGAACTTCTTTGAATCCAGTCACGGCAAGGGAGCTCCAGATGGTATAGGAGGTTGTTTGAAACGCACTGCAGACAGACAAGTAAAGCTTGGAAAAGACATTCCCAGCGCAGAGGTCTTCTTCAACGTTCTGCAAACCAGCCAGACCTGGATAAAGTTGTATTATATCGACAATGAAATGATTGCAAAAACCACTCAAGACATAAGTCACACGACCCTTTCAACCATTAAAGGTACCATGCGCCTCCATCAAATTGTTTCGGTGAACAGGGGCCAGACAGAATACAGGGATGTCAGCTGTGCTTGTGGGAGAGAGAGCAACATATTGAACTGTTCTTGCTACAACCTGAAAAAGTTCGACTTCAATCAGACACAGAGTGGTAACGCATGTGAACGAGGGGATAATAATGAAGCAACTGCCGAACCACAACATGTGTCAACTGACCATAGTTCGGAGGATGAACTTCATCGCCCAGATGTTGTAGACGAAAAACACATAGGGAAATACTGCGTTGTGGTTTATGATGAAAAACCTTACCCAGGGATAATAATGTCAATTGACGGAGATGACGTAGACGTAAAGTGTACGGCTTGTTTGGATAGAAATAGATTCTATTGGCCTAGCATTCGCGACGATATCAGCACATATTCTCAAGTTGATATACTCGGCATTGTTGGTGAACCAGTCAGATTCAACAGGAGGTCGTGGAAGCTACAGGACAACGTTTGGTCACAAGTAGAAGCCGTTCTTGATCTGTAAATACTTAACATGTGGTCCAAGTCAAGTTAAAAACTTTGGTTTAGGTTAAATGTTTTGCCTCATTCAGGCATTTCTTTGCATTATATTCACTTTTTGAGATGGGGACCATTCTTCAACAATCGCGATAACTCGTGTCCTATGCAACTATAATCAGAATGCCCAGTTGTTTTTTTCTCCGTTGTAAATGACATAAGGACTTTGTGTTCAAAACGGCCTTCTTTGTCACTGGTGTTACAGTGTGTCACGGGTGTTACTTTGTTGTCACTGGTGTTACACCAGTGTTTTTTAATCATACAATAAAGGAACATTGGAAAACTATGACTTTTTGTGTCTCATACAAATTCTGTTGTCTTTGTTGATATTTAGGAGGGACTAAACTTACTGCTACTTTCTGTTCACTAAATCTACTGACAAGGATGTTATACCTTAACACACATCTTGTAGTTCCGATAATGCAATGACCAGGAATCAAAGAGAACATTTTTGAGAAAAGACATTTTTTTCTGCTGTGCATGCAATATGACACCCTGACGATATATAGAAACTAAGCCATGTTATTTGCTGTTATTGTAATATATATTTTTGCAGGTATCTGTACGTTACACCAGTGACATCTCAAAGACAGCTTCCTAATTGAAAACCTAAAAATATCCGTTAGCAACAGGCGAAGAGCTCTACCAGCTTAGGGTTGCGCTCCTAGATATGTGGGCTATCTGAATGTAAAGAAAGTTTTTTGGTGGGGTTAACTTTATACTTCACAAAAATGCCTGTCAAAAAGATACGTTTTTTTTAGATTGACCCATATAGAGAGTAGGCATATGCCAATCAGTGGTTAGAGACATCGATTTCATCGATTAGAAGCAGCGGCGTTTCCTCGCGAGGGAAGAAAAGGCTTTCGGGCATATTGCAATTAGTGGTAGGGCCTATGGGCATTCGTTGCCAGGCTTGGAAGCCTTGGATATATGTCTGAGTCCGAACACATGCAGATTCGTATTGTATAAGACTAGTTACTTGACAGTCTCTGTAGAATACGAATGTGGAAAGGTGTCAAGGAAAGGTATACGTTCAATTGCTGTATGAATGATGTATAAATGATAAAAGGAGTTTTACATAGCTAATGAATATAACGTCTGCGAACCACTTTTGATGGGATTTTAAGTTGAATCCACTGAGGCAGCCAATTGCACGAGGGTATTGCAGGCTATAAGACTGCAACTGCATGATCAGGTTGGTGAGGTAATTAATTTGACCAAACAACTAATATATGAATCGAATATCCAAGCTTACGACGTACTGTCCATAAATAAATACCTAGCCCATCACGTATGTACGCGTCATCGCATATCATGTATTGTGACGTCATGTATTTAGTTGAGGGAAGTAAAAGCGGAGCTTCTAGATCGTTTAATGTAGTGCATATTGTGTTTTAACAACTAATCACAGAAGTCACAGAAATCACACTCCCGACCATATAGCAACTGTTAAAGCATATGGAGAATGGTTGGAAAGTCTAGAACGAGAGTTTAGGTACTTCAAGATAACAAAACTACTGGATAAAGAAAGACGCTATTATAATTTATGGTGGCACATAAATAGCAAGATTGAGCAAAAGTGTACCAGATCCTACGGATGAATTGAACGCATATGAAAAGTTTAGGAAACATTTAAACGACTACTTCACACCTCAGGAAACAAACATCATGCTAGATACATTTTTCTGAAAATGCGACCCACATCGGGAGAGACTACTGTGGCGTATGCAGCCATGTTAAGAGAAAGAGCCAACGAATGTGATTGAGGATAATTACGCAGAAAGGTTATTTAAACATTTAATTCAGACTGTCGAAAATCAAACACTGATCCAGAGAGCAATGAATAAGGAGTGGGATTTGAATCACTTCCTTACAGAAGCAGGTGAGCTAGAAGATATATCACTATAGGTTAAAGACAAGATATGAGATGAAGACAGAGTGGTTGCTAAAGTACACCGACAAAACACGCCTTCACAAACACATAAAATTCACAAGAAACCACAGATAGCACAAAATGGACAAGCTTGTGATTACTGTGGACAATGAGGTACGCATTAGCCCGCCCGGACGTGATTGCCTAACGTATGGAAAACAATGTTTCAGATGTAGAAAGTGGAATCATTTTTCAGTAGTCTGTAAATCAGGGACGGACAAATATCAATCCCAGCGTAAACCTCACAGCAAAAAGCGTCACACAAAGGACTAAATCACGAAAGCCACAGAGAGAGAGTCAGACATTTCAACAAGCTCAGACGATGGATATTTTAGTTCTACTGCCAACCATCAAAAACGTATTTGACGAGTGGAAACAGCAAATTACGATGACAAGACAGTTCGAATACGTATAGAAGATGTCAATGTTCATGTAGAACCAGACACTGGAGCTGACATTAATGTCATGGAGGAACATCAATTTAAGCCTTTAAACACAGATCCATCAACGGGAAAAGCTTACAAAACAGCACAGAACGAGTCAGTACAGTACAGAATGAACTATGTGTCAAGGGAGAATTTCAGACCGTGCTCAGAAATAAAACTTGTGGTACAACAGCAAAGTTGTGATAGTTCGTGGTAAAATGAACTCACCACCGCTGATCTGCAAGAGCAATGTGATTGAGTTAGACACGCTGCAAATTCATCCTAATGGGTTACTCGATACATCCAACAACCTCAGCTACAATCCGCTATAATCCAAAATACCCTCAAACCAGCTGAAATCTCACATGATTCGAGCTACTGTGGACATCATCAAATTGCACTGGACCCTGAATCAAGAATGATAGCAATATTCAGCACACCGTGGGGAAATTTTCCTTCAAAGAGACTGATACTTGGTGCTAAAACGTCAAGGATGTATTTGACGAGGCCATGTACAGAATATTTGGCGATATTTCGAACTGTTCAAATCAGCGGGATGATACACTCATTGGAGGATGCACTATAGAAGAGCACAAGACACTTAAAGCCGTGTTACAACGCGTTGCAGATCATAGTGTTACCTTTAACAAAGAGAAATGCGAGTTTGGAATTGACAATCTCGAGTTTTATGGATACCAATTCACCAACACAGGACTCAAACCAGCGCCAGACAACGTCCGAGCAGCGCAAGAATGTAGTCCACCGAAGTCCAAGACAGCAGTGCGAAGTTCCTTGGGAATGACTGGATACCTGTCTAAATTCATTCCAAGATATTCCGTACTCAGTGCACCTTTGAGACAACTGACCAGAAAGGAGACCGGATTCGAATGGACTGAAACAGAACAATCATCATTCCAGAAACTCACGGATAACATCACAAATGACAGCACTTACTTCAATCCAGCCAAGCCCATAATCGTCCGAGCAGGGGCAAGTTTCCAAGAGGGATTATCAGCAGGACTTTTCCAGGAAACAAACCAAGGACTTCAGCTGGTTCATTTCATCAGCTGATTCATGACAGACCTTGAGAAGAGACACAGTCAGACTGGCAGTGAGATGGGCGAAACCAGATTCAGTATGTACCTCTTAGGGGCACCAAAATTAAAGATCATTACAGCTCATAAAACCCTTTCACCTTTGTTTAACAAACCGACTGCAAATCTACCGCCTCGGATTGAGAAATTGGTCATGGTCTTGCTGAATGCAAAATTGGAAGGGTTCCAGCATCACAGAGTAACTCCTCTTCATCCAAGAGCCAATGGCGAACTGAAAACATCATGAAACTACTAAACAAGGCTGAACAAATAGCACATCTGCAACGCCGAAACAGCAAAATTGCAGTTCAGGATATACTGAAAGGATATCGCTCCACAGCTCAGACAGCTTTCGGAATTACACCATAAGACTCACAGATGAACAGTCAGAACCAAATTGGGCTACAGACCTGAAGTAGAATCACAGGGGGACGTGGATAAAACTATAACCGACAGGGACAACAAGTACAAGTCCAAGCTAAAACTCAACGCCGAAAACAGAAATATTAAGGAACACACTTTTATGGTTGGAGACTACGTTCCTTTGAAACAAACGAAGAGAAAGAAATGGTCAACCATCATTCTACACATCTACCGAATCACGGGATCTACAATTGCGGCCCCCCGTGGGGTTCCCGGGAGTGAAAAAAATAGGGCCTCAGTTCTCTAGGCAAGCTTGTCGTACGAGGCGACTAACCTAGGGCTCTCCCGTGTGGTTCCGGTGAATAGAATAGTTCCACAGCTTCTCCGGGCTTGTCGTACAAGGCGACCGAAAGGGGCAACCTATTTGCCGTGGGTTGCGACCCGTGATGGTGGAGGACGGGATCCTGGTGGCTGAGGGCGGGTTGACCTTGCGAGATCCTCACGCCCAACACTCCACTTCGACCCTTACTTCTCCAAAAACGGCCGGTCGGATGGCCCGATCCGATCATTCGGCTGGTCACGCCTTGCCTCTGCGTGGTCCCAAAACTTCTCTATAAAAACACTCTTTAGAGATCAAATGATTTTTCTCAAATTTCGTTCGTGGGATTGCGTTTGAGGCGGTGGCTGTAGGGTCACTCAAGTAGTCCGTGTCTAATGTGCAACCTCCTTCATAGGGTGGGTGATGGAGGAGCTCGGGTGGGGAATGGGGTGTGCATATTAAGGCCATCTATTTGAGAATACCCCATGTGGAATCCTTGGTGTCTTTCCTGCTGGGTATCCCCAGGTTCAGGCATCGCCCTTGTTGGCACTCCGTGGTGGGTAGGGAACACGTGAGGTGAATCACGAATTTTTTATTCTGAATCCCCTAAACCTTTCAAACAATGTTCCTAATTTGAGATCGTCTTCTCAGCCAATTTCAGGGGCTGATAAAAAGAGGAAGCTGGAGGCTTTATCAGATTCTATAGACATTCGACAGGAAAGTTGGCCGGCTTTTATTGTTCTCTCAACAAAGAGTGAACGAAAGACGGCCTCTAAAATACATCCTTTTCTTTTGAAGAGGGTTTTGGAGGGTGCAGCAGGCACTTTAAAAAACGTTAAAAAGCTGCGATCCGGAGACATTCTAATCGAATGTTTCCGGAAACAACAATCTAAAAACTTACTGTCATTGAATAAAATTTCCTATATATCTGTTTTTACATACCCTCACAATACCCTGAACAGCTGTCAGGGAAAAATACGTGACAGGGATGGGGATATCTTCGACCTATCTGAAGAAGAAATCTGTGCAGAACTAAAACCACAGGGTGTTGTCAGAGTGAAGCGTTTCACAACAAAAAAAGCTGGCAACATCCTCAAATTAAACACATATCTGATAACCTTTAATAGTACCTCTGTACCATCATATGTCTACATTGGCCCGTATAGGGTTAATGTGGATTTATACATACCTAACCCGACACGGTGTTTTACTTGCCAAAAGTTTGGTCATGGCAAAGGCCAATGTAAAAATAAGCTGGTTTGTTTCAGATGCGGCAGTGAAGGTCATGATGGTTCTCACTGCAGCAGCACAATTAAATGCTGCAATTGCGGCCGAGATCACATGGCCTCCTCTAAGGACTGTCCTCTTTTCATTAAAGAAAAACAAATAATCACTTTAAAAACCACAAACAACATTTCCTATCAGGAGGCCCGCAAATTGACCTCACTTTCGAGTACGACACCGCAGACTTGGTTTACCAATGTAGTCAACCGAGCTGCAACATCTGTTGCAACTCAAACTTCCTTGACTTGGCCCATTGGAAACGACAAACCTAACCCGATCACTGTGGAACGTTCAGCTCAACCTGAACGGAACTCCTGCTCAACCCAGACCATCACAGTAGAAGAAATAAAACCAGTAAAGAATACCGGAAAAAATATACCTGAACCTCAGCCCTCTAAAAATCATAATGACAAAAACAAATCCAATAACAAAGTTCAAAGTAATATTAAACCCAGTAAACCGAGTGGCCCTACAGAACGGCTGTCTAAGGCCACTCGAGATCCTATCCAAACATTTAACAGGTTTGGATCGTTGGAGGACGTTGTCCCTTCAACATTAGATGCGGATGTGATGGATACATCACCCGCACCAGGGAGATCTTCCAGCCGATCTCCAAGGAAGGGTCGTCCTCGGTCCAAATATAGAGACAAGTCTCCTATACGCCTCCCTGTGTAATGTCTGCATACGACAAAATTATACAGTGGAATTGTCGAGGTCTTAAGGTTAATTTTATTGAAATAACACAGCTGGTCCAATCATTAAACCCTATTGCCCCTTGTCTTCAGGAAACTCACCTGAAGACATCTGACAAAGATAAAATAACTCTGAAAAATTATTCACTTTATAGTACATTTTGTCACGCAGAAGAGCGAGCTGCAGGCGGCTCCTCTATCTTCATAAATAACAATATTATCCACAGTCCTGTTGCTGTGGAAACAGAGCTTCAGGCTGTGGCCGTTCGTGTCTCATTGTCTAAGACAGTCACTTTGTGTTCGGTTTATATTCCTCCGAACACTTGTTTGTCAGCTTTACAGTTACATAATTTGAAAGAACAATTACCTACGCCGTTTATAATAACGGGCGATTTTAATTCCCATAACCCCTTATGGGGAAGTAACAGCATAAATAATAAGGGCAAGGTGGTAGAAGATTTTTTAACCAAGGAGGAACTGTGTTATTTCAATGATGGTTCTAATATTTGCACGCGGGTAATGGCATTTATTCTGCTATCGATGTCACTATCACCGATCCATCACTTCTCCTGGATTTTTCTTGGAGATTTTTCTTGGTAGTGACCATTTTCCTATTTCCTATTATCTTTAGAACGTGTAGCTAGGTGGAAGTTCGATAAAGCAGATTGGATGGCATTTGAGATGTTCTGTGAGGCTGATATCACTCCACAGACTCTCAATGCAGCAGATGACCCAATATTTAAATTTAATCAGCTTATATTACGAGCTGCAGATAGAACTATCCCTAAGACGTCGACCAGTCCAAAATCCAAAAGTAAACCCTGGTACGACAATGGCTGTCGTAAAGCCATAAAGGACCGTAAAAGGGCCGAACGTATATTCAATCGTTGTCCTACTGATAAAAATTTAAACCAGGTTCGTATTCTTGCAGCTAAGGCTCGTCGATTACTTAAGTCCAAGAGACGATCTTGCTGGCGGAACTTTGTTTCAGGCATTACGTCCAAAACGCCTATGCGTAAGGTCTGGAATATGGTTCAGAAACTAAGGGTAAAAATAACAAAGCAAAAATCCAGCACTTGAAAGATGGAGATAACATACTAACTTCTCCATCCGATATAGCTAATAAATTAGCGGAATCAATGTCTAAAAAATCTTCTTCTGAGAATTATACTTCAGAATTTCAGCATATCAAAAACCAGAAGGAGAAAATTAAATTGCCCTTTTCTTCTAAAAACTTAGAAGATTATAATCGTCCTTTTAATATCGATGAACTAAAAACTGCACTGAGAAAGGCACATGATACAGCATGTGGTCCTGATAACGTATATTATAAATTTCTGAACCATTTACCACCTGAACCACTTGAGACTCTCTTAGACTTATTGAACGATATTTGGATAACTGGTAATTTTCCACCCTCATGGAGGGAGGCATGTATTATCCCGGTTCCCAAACCGGGTAAGGATCATACTGATCCAAATAATTACCGTCCCATAGCTCTTACCAGTTGCGTCTGTAAGACTATGGAACGGATGATAAATGATAGATTTGTTTGGTTTCTCGAAACCAACAAGTTACTATCTAATATCCAATGTGGTTTTCGTCAAGGTAGATCCACAGTGGATCACCTTGTTCGACTTGAAAGTTTTATTCGCCATGGTTTTATTAATAATGAACATGTGGTGTCAGTATTTTTTGACCTTGACGACACCACATGGAAATATGGCATTTTAAAAGACCTCGCGGATATGGGCCTTAAAGGTCGATTACCTGTATTTATATCCAAATTTTTATCAAATCGTCAGTTTAAGGTACGGGTGGGGTCCACTCTTTCGGACTCTTATGAGCAAGAGATGGGTGTACCCCAGGGCAGTATCCTTTCACCTACGCTGTTCAGCATCAAAATTAATAGCTTGACCCAAACATTAACATCTGGAACCGAGGGTTGTTTATATGTAGATGATTTTCTGATATGCTACCGGGCGAAAAATATGAATAACATCGAGCGGCAACTGCAGCTTTGTCTCAATAAGATAGAGAAATGGGCAGTTGCCAATGGTTTTAGATTTTCTAGGTCTAAAACCGTGGGTATGCATTTCTGTAATAAACGGAAACTTCATCTAGACCCTGAGCTTAAATTTTGTGGTGAACCAGTGAAGATTGTTGGGGAAAATAAATTTTTAGGAGTTATATTCGATAGTAAACTATCTTTTATACCTCACTTAAAAACGCTTAAAGCTAAATGTATAAAGGCTCTCGATATAATTAAGGTCGTGTCTAGCACCGATTGGGGTGCTGACCGATATGTTTTACTTAATTTATATCGTTCTCTGGTGAGGTGTAAATTGGACTATGGGTCCATCATTTATGGTTCCACTAGGAAATCATATCTTAAAATGTTGGATCCGATCCATCACCAAGGTCTGAGGCTCAGCCTTGGTGCCTTTAGAACCTCACCAGTAGAGAGTTTATACGTGGAGGCCAATGAGCCTTCTTTACATAACCGACGTATTAAACTCAGCCTTCAATATGCAACAAAGCTTAAAGCTCACCCAACAAAGCCTGCCTACGACTGTGTTTTCAATCCATCATACGTAGACAAATATACTAAATGTCCTAACAAGATCGCTCCGTTCGGTCTTCGTATGAGGGACCATGTTGTGGAAGCTAACATCAAGCTAGAGGAGATAGCTCCGGTATCTTTTCCTGGCTTCTTCCACAACCTAAACTAATATTTGATCTACGTCAACATAATAAATCGAACACAAATCCTGTTATAATTCAGCAAACTTTTGCTGAAATTAAGGCTAATTATCCAAATTATAAATTTATATACACTGATGGGTCGAAGGATGGGGACAGGGTTCCGGCTGCGGCTGTCTTAGAACAGCGGGTCTCTTCTCTTCGTCTTCCGTCTTCATCGTCTATCTTTTCTGCAGAAGCCAGGGCTATACTCCTGGCCTTATCAAATGTTTCCACTTTGCGTGCCCAGAGGGCAATGGTATGTAGTGACTCGCTCTCCTGCCTTTTGGCAATGCAGAATAATAAATTGAAAAACCCTCTTATTCTGCAAATTTTAGCCTTACATAGAAAATTGATTAAAAGAGGCAAAGATATTATATTCTGTTGGATACCAAGCCATGTTGGTATCCATGGAAACACAGTCGTGGACAGGGAGGCAAAGGCTGCCCTAAATAAATCCGTATCAAAAGTTAAAATCCCATACGCTGATTTTAAATCTAACATTCTTAAGTATATTCGTCGCCTTTGGCAGGGTGAATGGGACGTGCAGGTGTGTAAGAAACTGCACGCTATTCACCCTGTCATTGGCCATAACTCTTATACACTGGGTATGTCTCGTAGAGACCAAGTGGTTTTAACAAGATGCCGTGTTGGGCATTCTCGTCTAACACACAATTTTATCCTGGATGGGAGCAGTGCTCCCGAGTGTGTTGGATGTGGTGCTGAATACGGCGTCAAACATATCCTGGTTGACTGTGTGGACTTTGCCCATGTGCGGCAAAAATCTACACAGTAAACTCCATATATGATTTGTTTGAGAGCATCGCTGGCGACGCTGTCATAAAATATTTGAAGGCCATTGGCCTTTATCATAAAATATAAATTTTATTTTCATACATACTCGTGATAAAACTTCCTTAATATGCTGGTTTTCGAGTTTTAACTGTTTTGGTTTTCTTACCTGATTTTAATCATGTCCGTACGTTTTTGGTTTGTTTTTAATGTTCTCATGTCACCATCGAAAACTTGAACTGTCTCGTGGTTCCACCTTGTTCTCGCCACGATATGGCTGAGATATTGCCGATGTGGCGTTAAGCCATAATCATTCATTCATTCATACAATTGCGGCAAGACGCGTCACAGACAGACGTGGAGCATGTCGCGACGCCAGTCAATTCGAACTGGTAAATGCACGTGTTCAGAATATTGATGAATATCTACATAATTCACCAACTGAACCAAATCCAGATGAGTGGAGGGAAAAGATACTTTAAACTTCTTCACCTGAACCAGATAGGCCGACTACTGAGCTCAACAAAACAGTAAATGACACCGACAATACCATCAGCAGTGAATCGCACACACGTGAGCAACCAGTTGCGAATCAACGACCTCAGAGAAATCGACGCAGACCAGGATACTTGAGTGACTACGCTGAGTGACTGTTAAGTACATAATTGAAAACTACTGTATAGATGTTGCACTTTTTGTGTGTGAATTGTGACAGTGCAACAATGTGAACTTAATATACCTTGAATTCGATCAGTTAAATATTTCATTAGGCCATAATCAGAAAGGGCAATCTGAGACTTGACATGGCCGTATCTTTTTATTTTCAGTGAAGTTAAGGGAAATACCATCCAGGAACGGCATGATGTTTTTATGGACTCAAATGTAATGGATATCATTCAAGTATATAGATATTATATCAAACAGAGACACGTACACTGTATTATGATAGCCTATTTTATGATAATGACGACGGAAGACCTATATCCTAAACTACACACTATTTTGTAACGTAATGACGGCAAAAACATTACCTATTACATCAGTTTCAAAGTTCCATTCAAAGCATTGTTAATTAGCATTATGTTTTTTTTTTTTTTTTACGTTCTAATGAAGATTTGCATCTCCGAAAAAGGGGAGATGTGTAATATCCAAACTTACAACGCAAACCAGGACAATCTACTGTCTATAAATAGCCAGTCCATCACATCTGTACGCGTCATGGAATATCATGTATTGTGACGTCATGTAGTCAGTTGCGGGAAATAAAAGCGGAGCTTGCAGATCATTCAATGTCGTACATATTGCGTTTTAACAAATAATCACAGAAGTCATTACAATGAACATGCCACCAACATGAATCAACACAATAGTCTCTTAGGAATGTAGAAGTCGGTCTGATCAGTATGATTCCAGCTTGGTAAGCTATGAACAAGCTAGCTTACACTTGAAATGAAGTCTTGTCATAAAAAAGTTTAGCAAAGGTATGTGAGGTTCCTTTAAGCCTACAAATTCTTCCTCAAATCATGATGTCTACAGCAGTTCAAGTTCTCACAAAGAAAACGGAAAGTTAACAACTCCCAAATAAGAAGAACCGTAACATTTATCGAAAATCTTGACAGAGATCTCAAACATTTAGGATGAAGAAAACAAAGTCGCAGCCAATAACTTTAGAGGCGAATAAAGCTGTTTGACCATTTGAAGCCATGATGTAAAAGTCGACTCATTTTTAGAAGCTCAGTTTGTCGTTAAAGCATCCGTGCATCTATGTGAGCTTAATACTTGAGTGTGTAAGCTAAAATCTAACAATTGGCTAACTCCTGAATATCTCGGCATAAAATAACCTGTTTAGCTTTTTCTTTGACTTCCAAATAAATTCGAAAAGATACCGTAGGCTGCAGTTACATACACTGTACAAAATCTTCTGGAAGTTGGTAAAACCAGTGCCAAACGTGTAACAAATAGAACGATTAGACGTCCAGGCTATTGGCAATAAGTATAATAAAATTATGAGACTGATATATTGGAAAAAAAAAAAAAACACCTTTGTATACTTTAGCATTAACGTTGCTGTGATAACGTATGACACATCCACACTATCTCCCCAGGGCCAGTGATAAAATATACAGCAGTTTTTCCAGTGTTTATTTATTTGATTGGTGCTTTACGTAGGACTACGGCAGCCATCATTATGGTTGGAGGAAACTGAGCAGAGCCCAGAGGAAACACGCGACCATTCGCAGGTTGTGTGTTCAGTAGCGATGATCAGCCTCATAATTTTACTTTATTCAGTGCCAAACACGTCAGCGGAGATAATCATTCGAACCTGGGGGGTATGAATTTGCTTTAAAGAGCACAGTCATAACAGCCAGGTTTCAGCGTGCGTAGGCCAATATATAGGCCCAAACGTTTTGTGTGATGAGGTATGGGAATTGGAGATCAGTTATGTCCCTTTGCAACGTAGCTCGGTGTGGCTGGTCTCGTTTCGTACCTGCGACAATTTTGATCTCAACTTCAGCGCTCTGAAAATTCACTTTCTCAATTAGACTAAGCAGTTTTTAAGTGAAGAAAGCTGGTAAGTGTATCAGACAGTTGGTAGCCAAAAGCAGTTAATCCTGTAGTGCATTTCTCATGGACTGATTTTGCAGCGGAAAGTCGCTGAACCACTGTTGTTGTTGGGACTTTAATGTGGCAACGAGTAGTAACTACTAACTGTACCGTAGTATAGTCTGTATGTAGGTGGTATGAGGTCACTCGTGTATTAAGAATAAAGAAAAAAGAAAAAAAAGTAGAAAACACTGAATACCTCAAGCTAATGTTAAGACTTTTCCAGTGTTACCAGGAGGTCTCTTGTTAAACTCTGTATCAGTGATAGTCCTCCATGAAGAAAGAAACAGGACCGTGGTTTCCACTTGTTCTAAAATCTCAGTAGTCGGGTCATTTATTGATTTGATTTGTGTTTTGCGCCATACTCAGGAATATTTCACTTACATGACGACAGCCAGCATTATAGTGGGAGGAAACCTGGCAGAGCCCGGGGTGACCCACAACCATCCACAGTAGTCTGAGATTGCTCAGACGTTGGGATTTGAATTAGAAATGACGCGGTCATCAGCGATGCTCAAATACCTGTATCTGAGACTTATCTGAGTATCTGAGTAAGATACAGCATTGTGGTTACGAAGAATTGGCAATGCGAACATGCACTCCATATACCTCCAGCTGGTTAAATCCTTGTAACATCTCCTGTTCCCATGGCCACACATAATTTTGTAAGCAACAATGTTTATATGTACCTATATATAGAAAACAATAGGACTTTTTCGATGTGAATTTGGGTGCAGATATTTTATGAGAAAAGCTTATCAAACATAAAATAGTGAGTTTTTCTGTCTGTTATCCACAGGTAATACCAAGATGACACAACTCTGGCAGGGAGGGATAATTAGATCCTTCACCATGGAGCTACATACATGTATCGAGCAAGACGGAAGTGCCGATCTGCATATTGTCACAGTGAGGAATGTGACAGAGTTTTGTTTCAAATGTGAGTTGTGCGAAGAGAAATTCAGGCAGTTTGATGTCATGAAAAGCCACTGGAATTCCTGCTTCTGGAATGATTCTGTGGCACAGATAGATTTGCGGGTCGCAACTCCTGAAAAGGATGCTGAAGACGTTACCCAGGAAATCTTGTGTGACAAAGAAAACAAAGATGTAGAAATGACTGCAGAGACTGAACTGAAATCCGGTTGTAAAGATGTGGAAATAGACACGGAAATACAGGTGGCAGAAGGTGTTCAGACATGTAGTCAGGAGACTGTAGTGGGGAATGATGTGGAAGCCAGACGGAACTCAAGAGCCGTGCTTGGAAAGGAAAGTGAAAGTGAAAGAGATGGTCAGTCTTGTTATGAGTATAGTTGTACCGTATGTGGGGAGAATTTTGACAGCTTGGTGCAGGCCGAAGCTCATATGCAGACACACGAGACAGCGAGGCCCTCAAAACAAAATCAGTGTAAAGAATGCGGGAAAACATTTGTGCAGAAAAGCTCTCTGCGGCTACACATGCGTTCCCATACGGGGGAGAAACCGTTCAAGTGTCTACACTGCAGCAAAGGGTTTTCAACAAACAGCGACTTGAGTCGTCACGTCGTTCGACACAGCGGCACAAAGCCCCACAACTGCCCCAAGTGTAACAAGGCTTTTGCTGATAAATCATATCTACGGCTTCATTTAAAACTCCACGAGGAGGACAATCCGAACGTGTGCAAAATATGTGAACACAGATTTACCACAAGGAGCCAGCTGAATTTACACATGAGAAAGCACACGGGCGAGAAACCATACAAGTGCTCCGTGTGCCGAAAATGTTTCGCGGACGTAGGAGCCTTAAAATACCACACCTCAACTCACGGTGACAGAGACGAATCAATGACTTTCGTGTGTGAGATTTGCAACAAAACATTTTCTACGCGGCAAGCCCTCGGAAACCATACCAGAATTCACACGGGAGAAAAACCCTACACGTGCAAAGTGTGCAAGAAGTCTTTCACCCAGAATTCCCTGAAGTTGCACATGCGTTATCACACAGGAGAGAAACCTTTCCCATGCGACAAGTGTGAGAAAAGTTTCACAACCAAGACTCATCTTGAAACGCACATGAGGCACCACACAGGAGAGAAGCCATTCAAGTGTGACAGGTGCGAGAAAACTTTCGGTTACAAGAGTAGCCTGATCTATCACAGGAGGACTCACACTGGTGAGAAACCCTTCACATGTCCTCTCTGCCAAAAAAACTTCATAGACAGCGCAACAATGAAGCGCCATGCGATTACATGTGCTGTCAGCCGGCTGGGCAAAGCGAAAAAGAAAGGAAAGAAAGCCTAATAGTTAACAAGAGGTGTATTTAAGATTTGAGCCCAGATTTCTGAAACCTCAAATTTGGCCAAATAAACTAGAAAGCATTTTTTTGGGTCATGTTGTACATGCATTAGTCATTCTTCACTTTTTCATTTGTATATATATTATACCTTATATTTAAACAGGGGGCCTCCGTGGTCGAAGGGGTTGGCACGGTAGTGCAGCATAACAACGCAGGTGCCTCTCACCAAAGCCAGCAGCCTGCAGATGGTCGTGGGTTTCTCCCCAGGGTCTGCCTGGTTTCCTCCCACCATAATGCTGGCCACCGTTGTATAAGTGAAATATTCTTGAGTATGGCGTAAAATACAGATGAAATTAATATATTCAAGCAGGATCCTTACTGGCACATCCAGTTGCAGCGTAATGACCCAGGAGCATCTCACCAATGCAGTCTCTGTGAGTTCAGGTCCAGCTCATTCTGGCTTCATCTCCAGCCGTATGTGGGAGGGTCTGCCAGCAACCTGTCGATGGTCGTGGGTTTCTACCAGGCTCTGCTCGGTTTCCTCTTACCATAATGCTGGCTGCTGTCATGTAAGTGAAATATTCTTGAGTACGGCATAAAACACAAAACAAATGAAAGAAATACTGGCCCATTCACCTACAGGTAAGCGTTGGTTCACACAAGCTCACAGAAGTCTGACCAGAGAGGCCTTGGGGGGTACACAGCCAGCTCGTGATGGTTTAGCTGCACTTTTTAAATCCCCAGGGTTCGTAGATGCCGGACAGAGGTTGTTGTTTTACAATGTGCTTTCCTTCATCTCCTCCAATGAAGTGGTCTGCTGTGGAAACTCCTCTAAGAGTTGAGATAAATCCAAGCGCTGACTGTCGACCGCAGTGCCAGCTGCATGTACTGCGAAGGCAAACTGTGTTGTCCGGCAAAAACTGTCGTGTCGTAGAGATTGAAATAAATACATCATTTAACCACTTGGCCCACACTATTTCTGGGTGGGGTAGCCTATCTGGTGGCCTACATTATGCTTGGGTGGGATAGCCTGTCTGGTGGCCTGGATTGGGTAGGGTAGCCTATATCCTGATTGGGGTAGGCTGTGTGGTGGCCAACAATATGATTGGATGGGGTAGCCTGTGTGGTGGCTTACATGATTGGGTAGGGTAGCCTGTCTGGTGGCCTATATTATGAATGGGTGGGGTGGCCTCCCTGGAAACCTACATTATGATTGAACGGAGTTGCCTCTCTGGTGGCCTACATCATGATTGGGTAGAGTAGCCTATCTGGTGGCCTGCAGTATGATTGGGTGAGGCAGCTGGTCTACACTATGATTGGGTGGGGTAGTCTGTCTGCTGGCCTATATGATGATTGGGTAGGGTAGCCTGTGTGGTGGCCAACAATATGATTGGATGGGTTAGCCTTTGTGGTGGCTTACGTTATGATTGGGTGGGGTAGCCTGTCAGGTGGCCTATATTATGAATGGGTGAGGCAGTCTGTTTGGTGGCCGGTACCATGGCTGGATGGGGTAGCCTGTCTAGTGACCTACATTATGATTGAGTGTGGTAGGTTGTCTGGTGGGGGTGTCAGTCTAGTGGCCTATATTATGATTGGGGTAGCCTGTTAGGTGGCCTGTACTATGGCTGGGTGGGGGAGCCTGTCTGTTTGCCTACAATATGATTGGGTAGGGCAGTCAGTCTGGTGGTCTGTACTATTGCTGTGTAGGGTAGCCTGTCTGGTGGTCTATATGATGATTGGGGTAGTCTGTATGGTGGCCGATATTATGATTGGGTGAAGTAGCCTGTCTGGTGGCCTGTACCATGTCTGGGTGGGGTAGCCTGTTTAGTGACCTACATTATGATTGGATGTGGTAGGTTGTCTGGTGGCCTGTACTATGGCTGAGTGGGGTAGCCTGTCTGTGACTGGGCCTATACTATGATTGGGGTTGCCTGTCTGGTGGCCTACAGTATAATTGGGTGAGGTAGCCTATATTATGATTGGGGTAACCTGTGTATTGGCCTACATTATGATTGGGTGAGGTAGTCTGTCTGGTGGCCTCCATTATGATTGGGTGTAGTAATCTGTGCTATAGCTGGGTGGAGTAGCCTGTCTGGTGGCCTATATTATGAATGGGTGGGGCAGCCAGTCTGGTGGCCTGTATTATGAAGTGGTGGGGTAGCCTGTTTGTGGGCCTATATTATGATTGGTTGGCATAGCCAGTCTGGTGGCCTGTATTATGATTGGGTGGGGTAGCCAGTCTGGTGGCCTACATTATGATTGGGTGGGGTAGTTAGTCTGGTGGCCTACATTATGATTGGGTGGGGTAGCCTGTCTGGTGGCCTACATTATGATTGGGTAGCTTGTGTGGTGGCCTACAATATAAATGGTTGGGGTAGCCTGTCCTGTGGCCTGTACAATGGCTGGGTGGGGTAGCCTGTCCGGTGGCCTACATTATGATTGGGTGAGGCAGCTAGTCTGGTATTTTCAGCATGGTGTACCAGTGTGGCAGCAAAAATATTCTCCTCAGATTCCACATAGCTTCAAAGAAGCACTCCTGCAGTAGTGATAAATTATGAAGCAAGTGTCATTATACCCAAAACAAATTATGAACTACAAAGTGAAGTATGCATAATTTCTTTATTTCAAGAACATACATTCATTTGTCAATACCATACTCCTCACAGCACGTGTGCCCGCTCTTTACGCTTACTTTACCCTGGACAAGAAACATTTTATTGATAAATGCTGATCACGAGGACCTGAGTGATGAGGCCTAGCCCAACAATGCCCACCTGTGTTGAACAGGGTGGAAAGGTGAAATTGATCCAGGAGATCTCACGCAAATTATATCACAGAAAAACACCCTTTCTCTGCCACAATTACACACAAAACCCTAATACCATACAAGGTTGTGCGAGCTACACGTAAACACTGATGGCAAAAGTTACATCACTGCTTTTAGTGTTTTCATTTACATCTGCCAGAAAAATATGCTTGATTGAAACAAATTCTGTCACAAATCTCCGTTTTTGGACATTATGATCTGCATGTTACGTGTAACCTGAAAAACATTACCCCAAAAACTTGAGTTTGAATGTTCTGTGAAAGTACTGTCATCAACATCATGACCACGAGAACTCTTAGGATCTGCTATGTACTGACTTTTGTGTGCCATTTCTGCAATGCTGTCACAAAGATACCCTGTGCTAATCTGAAGTGTTACGTGACCACAGTGTATACAAAGATATGATTTATTGCAATTTCAAAACAAATATTCACAACATTTTAGGACCAAGTCTGACTTCTGTTATGTACAAAGTCAGAAAATCAAAAGACCAGTGTTGCAGTATCAAACGGTGATGTTCACCATCACACTGCAATAATGCAGAAATGTCAATAATGCAGAAATGTCAATAATGCAGAAATGAACATCTACCAATGTCAATAATGCAGAAATGAACATCTACCAATGTCAATAATGCAGAAATGAACATCTACCAATGTCAATAATGTAGAAATGAAAATCTACCAATGTCAATAATGCAGAAATGAAAATCTACCAATGTCAATAATGCAGAAATGAACATCTACCAATCTCGCTGTATGAGGTGAATATTTCCTTATGCTAGCATTCCTGGCTTTTGGAGGGGGAGAAATAAACAGTGCCAGAAGAAAACTACTGGCCTCTGGCAAGAAATAGATGAACACTCAGAAAGCAAATTTATGTCACATCTTTTTCATATCAGGGGGGAGGAGTTTTGCTCCCTCTATCTTCAGTTAACAACTTCATGTAAGATGGCCTAGGAGTCCACTGAGGCCACAAGAGCTGTGGTGATGGGTGGATCTCGGGAAGGGGTGGGGGGTGCTAGACTATCTTTCAGAGGCTGGGATATAACCAACAATTTGGCGCGCCGCAGCGACTGAACGACGACCACCTCTACCACTAAGCCTCAAATTACCTCCTATCCAGTTTTTAAGGCTTCAGTCCAAATCACCTTTGTCATCTTTGGTTGTTGTACACAGATGCAGTGATTTAGAAGGCCAACACTGGACGTACACCTGCACGGTGACCCTGTCTCACATACCGGTACGAGAACAAGATGCAGTGATTTAGAAGGCCAACACTGGACGTACACCTGCACGGTGACCCTGTCTCACATACCGGTACGAGAACAAGATGCAGTGATTCAGAAGGCCAACACTGGACGTACACCTGCACGGTGATCCTGTCTCACATACCGGTACGAGAACAAGATGCAGTGATTCAGAAGGCCAACACTGGACGTACACCTGCACGGTGATCCTGTCTCACATACCGGTACGAGAACAAGATGCAGTGATTCAGAAGGCCAACACTGGACGTACACCTGCACGGTGATCCTGTCTCACATACCGGTACGAGAACAAGATGCAGTGATTCAGAAGGCCAACACTGGACGTACACCTGCACGGTGATCCTGTCTCACATACCGGTACGAGAACAAGATGCAGTGATTCAGAAGGCCAACACTGGACGTACACCTGCACGGTGATCCTGTCTCACATACCGGTACGAGAATAAGATGCAGTGATTCAGAAGGCCAACACTGGACGTACACCTGCACGGTGATCCTGTCTCACATACCGGTACGAGAACAAGATGCAGTGATTCAGAAGGCCAACACTGGACGTACACCTGCACGGTGATCCTGTCTCACATACCGGTACGAGAACAAGATGCAGTGATTCAGAAGGCCAACACTGGACGTACACCTGCACGGCGATCCTGTCTCACATACCGGTACGAGAACAAGATGCAGTGATTTAGAAGGCCAACACTGGACGTACACCTGCACGGCGATCCTGTCTCACATACCGGTACGAGAACAAGATGCAGTGATTTAGAAGGCCAACACTGGACGTACACCTGCACGGCGATCCTGTCTCACATACCGGTACGAGAACAAGATGCAGTGATTTAGAAGGCCAACACTGGACGTACACCTGCACGGCGATCCTGTCTCACATACCGGTACGAGAACAAGATGCAGTGATTCAGAAGGCCAACACTGGACGTACACCTGCACGGTGATCCTGTCTCACATACCGGTACGAGAACAAGATGCAGTGATTCAGAAGGCCAACACTGGACGTACACCTGCACGGCGACCCTGTCTCACATACCGGTACGAGAACAAGATGCAGTGATTCAGAAGGCCAACACTGGACGTACACCTGCACGGCGACCCTGTCTCACATACCGGTACGAGAACAAGATGCAGTGATTTAGAAGGCCAACACTGGACGTACACCTGCACGGCGACCCTGTCTCACATACCGGTACGAGAACAAGATGCAGTGATTTAGAAGGCCAACACTGGACGTACACCTGCACGGCGATCCTGTCTCACATACCGGTACGAGAACAAGATGCAGTGATTTAGAAGGCCAACACTGGACGTACACCTGCACGGCGATCCTGTCTCACATACCGGTACGAGAACAAGATGCAGTGATTTAGAAGGCCAACACTGGACGTACACCTGCACGGTGACCCTGTCTCACATACCGGTACGAGAACAAGATGCAGTGATTTAGAAGGCCAACACTGGACGTACACCTGCACGGTGACCCTGTCTCACATACCGGTACGAGAACAAGATGCAGTGATTTAGAAGGCCAACACTGGACGTACACCTGCACGGTGACCCTGTCTCACATACCGGTACGAGAACAAGATGCAGTGATTCAGAAGGCCAACACTGGACGTACACCTGCACGGTGATCCTGTATCACATACCGGTACGAGAACAAGATGCAGTGATTTAGAAGGCCAACACTGGATGTACACCTGCACGGTGATCCTGTATCACATATCGGTACGAGAACAAGATGCAGTGATTTAGAAGGCCAACACTGGACGTACACCTGCACGGTGATCCTGTCTCACATACCGGTACGAGAACAAGACATTACAGATGAATGATGTCACAGACAGCAGTGTATAAAACAATATACCGTAGCAAATTTCATCCCCCATCTCTTGCCACTTGCAGTTGCGCTGCTCAGTAAACTTATGAGCTTGCACCATTTCCATGCAATTAGAGTCAGATCTTCAGTTTGAGATGTGGAAAGTTCTTGGGTTTCAGAACATGTATGGGCGAGTTGAACTACGTGCTTCCTCAGATTTCTTCACATGGAAACCGCATCAGTTGTTTCACCTCAAGGACTTGACCTGGATTTAAATAAAGTATTGCAACATTCTTCAGTAACATGTGGTTTCAAAGGGCGTCTAAATCTACTGTAATTCTTCAACCTTTTCGCATGTTTGCAAGGTGTTTATTCAAGCATATTCTGGAAGGATTTTGCTATACTGACTGATAATATTATATTTTTTCTGAAGGGCCAACAAATCAACCTGTGTTGCTTTTCTGTCTCTAATTAAATAAAAAAAAAATCAAATTAAAAATGTGCTTAAATTGCGCTGAAAGTTACTCTTTCATCTGCGGAAAGGTTGAGGATTTTGGGTAGGCGTCAAAACAAGACTTTGGTCTAACAACAGGCAACCATAAAATGGACGCTCAGGGGCAATAATCACAAGACCTTCCACGGACTTCCTTACAAGACGAAAACCTTTCAAAACAATGTTAATCACAAACCAGTTTCAAACTGAGATGTAATACATAGTCATTCAGGTGCTAAACCATACCTCCCATCTCCAACAGTCATGTCAAGTTATAAACTTACATTTTTAAAGTGCAAAGTTTAACATTTTCAAGTAGCACATTTTGTTTGATTCTGTTGACTCAGGTGTCTTGTTTTGTAAAGTTTAGTTAATTTCTTATCAGAAAACTTATTGGCATTAAACTTCAAACATGGCACTTCTACTTTAAGTCAAATACAGTATGTTGGGAGAATCTAGGCCAGCAAACCTTTCCCAGGAATGGATCACATGCCTGACAGACAAACTCCTCACAGGTCACACAGCTGGGGCTCTTGGGATTAGGTTTATAGGCCTGAAAGAGGAATAAAGAGGAATAATCATGCCTACTTCATGTCTCTCAGGCATGTTCAATAGGTGTGTAACTCAAGCCAATTCTACGCTGTGAAAAAAAAGGAGTTTTCTGAAGCTGAGTGTTTTACATTCCTATGTATGGCCTCAGAAATTTTGTGCACCGAATTTCTTGTTACTGTCGTCGCATTTGTCATCGTCAAGCATGTCTCGAGCCAAAATAGCACCACAGGTCAGACGGCCAGATTTATAAGGAAAGTTACTCAACCTTTCTACAAACATTTCATGAAATTGGTCAAGCCCAGAAAGCCAAGAGGTAAGTTTCAGGATAAAAACAGATTTTTTCTGATATGGAGAGATAATAAGAGTAAAAAACAAAAACAAAGTGAGTATTTCTGGGCTGTCTATGTCTTTGTAAGTTTATTTTGCTGACCTGCCATGTTTGCAGGTCATTAATTCCCAGAAAAGCAGTGCAACCATTTCCTTAGACATGACTACATGCACGAAGCATATTTGTGAAATGGGGGACCATCCATGATAATTTTTGGGGGGTAATTCAAGTTTGGGGCAAATTATGTCCATATGGAATGTGATGGCAATAGTAAACACTGGTCACTACTTCTCTACAATCAGTGGATCCTCTATGGTTATACGTGGGAAATTCTGCTGGTAACCCGTGGATGGTCGAGGTTTTTTCGCTCTGCCCAGTTTTCTCCCACCATAATGTTCGTCACGTAAGTCAAATATTCTTGAGTACATCTTAAAGCAGCAATCAGATGAATAAATACATATAATCAATGGATTTCATGTCGTCATGGTAAGAAGCTGAGTGCGTATTGCTGAGGTGACATTTCTCTGTGTGACGACTTACCGCCTCTAGAGCCTCTGCCAGACCAGCAGGTCCCAAACTATAGCCAGATTGCAGGATGCTACAACAACAACAACTGCACATTTACTGATTGAATTATTGGTGTTTGACTTTGTGCTTAATTTATTTATTTAATTACTGGTATCTCATTGGTGTTTTATGCCATTATCAAGAATATTTCACAGCATGAGCTGGACTTGAACTCACAGTGACCGCCAGATTAAATTTGGTGGATGCTCTGCATTACCAGGCTCATCAACTGTAATGTGACCTTTATTGCAAGCAATCTGCTCCTGTTACAATTACATGTGTACTGACTAGAAAGAGCAGATTACATGTCCCAGAAACTAGAAAAATTAGGGTATACTCCTTGTTATAATTTGAGCTTTTCTTTTGTTTCCCATTCCACCAAAGTGCTGCCGTCACTCTAGCAACATGCTGAAGACACCAGTTATGACAGCCCATCAAGTCACATATACTTATAATGACAGTGGGCTGACTAGTCATGTTGTACTGCTCTAACCCCTCAGTGGCGATGCAGTCTTCCCCACATGTGATGCAGACATGTACACCATATAGGTATGTGAAAGGCAAGCCGTCTTAATGAATGTTAGACTGTGCAAACGCCCAAATCGTCTCATCAACTGGGCTCTTATTGTTACCAAAGCAGTGAGATGTAGCCAATCCTTGTTCGAGGCCAGTCTTGATCCTGTACCTTGAGTGTCACACAGAGTGTAAGCCAAGAGCCTCTACAATGAGCTCTCCATTACCATAAATTTGAGCACCCCATTTCACACGATATGGCTTCCGTCGGTCCGGACCCGCTTACAGGACCTCATCTCACAGGATCACTTTACATAGACTTTGTCTCACACTATCATTGTACAGGATCTTACTTCAAAGGATGACCTCACAGGATCCTATCTCACAGGATCACTATACTGTAACGTTGCTTCTTTCTAAGTCCATTGGGATGTAAGGAAAGTGAATGATACACAGACTGATGGACATTTTGTACGTGTATTCTGACCAGCAACTCTGCGAACAGTCAATATGTCAGCACATGACAAGGGACATAACAAGTCCTCAAGGGGAAGTAACTCTAATACAACATGTACAGGACCTTACCTCACAGGATCACTGGGATTCGATTGATTCAGAGCCAGTTCCAACTGATCCAGTATGACTTTAGACAAAGCTTTCTCAACTCTGCCTGTTTTCTTCACGTCCAGGGCATGGAAGAGTTTGTCTGTCAGGTTTACATAGTCTGCAAATAATGCAAAAGCAAGGATGTAAATCGAAGCAACAAAAAGGGAAGAGAATTGGAAATTATATTATCTTCCACAGATAATTTAGCTATACTCAAGATAAAATCAGTTTTATCACTTTTTCTCCTGCCATAGAACATCTTACTTGATTCAACATGTCTACTATTTCAAACATGGTCATTAAGATATCCACTTTGTGAAAAATTTCAAAGTCTGTGTGGAAAGTACACATAGGCTGAAACTGGTACACTGGTGAAAGTAACATTTCATAACCTTTACTTGCCACAAAAAGGGGCTCTTTTTTCAAGTGAATATATAGGGCAAATGCAAGACCCTGGTAAACTTTCTATTTACATATTCTCAATGTTAAATCTATGTTCTAACACACATGTAAGTAGCTTTTCTTTGGGCAGGATCAATCCCTAGTCAGTTTGTCTTACTACCATGACTAAAGACATTAAAGTATTCAATGTCACTGCTTGCTTGACATCCCCTTTGATTGGCAGTTTTTGTACAAAATCAGATGAACCTGAGGAATGTGTACCAGACTGGGGAGCCTGCTATTAGCAGACTGGGGGGAGGTGTCAAGCCTGCAATCAACTTAAACATCATACGTCTGTTAGCTACATGTATAAACATAACTATGGCGACGATTTCCCAGATGGCAGAAGTTAGACATTCTCCATTACAAGTAATCCCTGTTGTAATGCATAAATCTCCTTCAAAGCAACAATTACAAAATGGCAAGTATAGGATTTGAACTTGAGATGTCCCATCTACTGCTGACCTAACCATTCTGCCTCTGTCAGCCAGTACACCCTGTAAATATCACACAAACTAAGCTTCATTTAAATTTCCCAAATGCAAGAGGGTATTCTTCATTATCAACAATCTTGATTGCAATAAATCCACTTTTAACAAAAATAAAAAATGGCAAGTACAGGGTCTGAACTCGAGCTGTCTGGTCACCAGTTATTTTACCCTTTAAAACACAGCAGGTGAACACTCCACTCTTAAATGTCTCAAAAGTGACTGCTTCAAATTCCAAACACTCGATCTTCTTCATCAATCTGTTCACCACAATAGGCGGGATGTCTCTGAAAAGAGCAGGCGGATTCAGGCCTTTCATTGAAAAACAATTAACTAGTATTATCAGCTTGCATGCATAAAGTTCTAATTAATATAGGGGTTTTCACACAGCTGAACACACAGTACACTCAAGTAGTAGAAAACAGTCAACTACAAGAAACCCTAAACAAGAGATGCATGTTTATGCCACTATATCTTTAATTTCAGTATATTGAAGTGTACTCTGCTTAACTATCCTTTCTCAAAGATGCAATTTTAGGGTGAGCAGCAAACATACCTGCAGTGCATAAATTAGGGGTACTTACTTTGTCAGGAGAACAAGAAGATCTGCATAAACTGAGCCACTCACACCTTTCAAGTTCTTCTTGACTAAATATAAAGAAAGAAGGATTAATTTCCATGCACTCTATTTTCTTAAGGAAAAAAAACAACACAAAAACAAAACAATGCAACGGATTTGTGTTTATGTTTTAGGTTGCTCTCAGGACTCATTCCCTGTTCTCGTCAGGGAAATCCAATTCTTTTGCAGACATGTTTAAGCATGAATGTATACCAAACAAAAACATGCATTAATTAAGGGTAGAACCTCTGAGAAATGGGGTAACCAGGTAACCCATGATGATCACCAGTAGCTATATCATAAGGTCAGTCTGAAAATCAAAGCTGTAATTTATTTATCTGATTGGCATTTATGCTGTACTCAAATATACTGTATTAAAGGATGGCGGCCAACATTATGGAGGGAGGAAACCGGGCAGAGGCCAGAGCTATGATGGGAAACCCACAAACCAACTACAGGTTGCTGGCAGAGCTTCCCACGTACAGCCGGAAAGGGAGCCAGCATGAGCTGGACTTGAACTCACAGTGAGCGCATTAGTGAGAGGCTCATGGGCCATAATACACTGCGATAGTGCACTTACCCCTGTTGACCATGGAGGCCCCCCAAAGATTTAATGTTTTCTTCAGCAAAATGTTACGAATTTAGCAAAATCTACATTAAAACTGAAACTAAATCTATGAAGATTTTCATGACTGTAACAAGTTGTTAAATGACAAATGATATCATACATAAAACTCTCTCCCTGCATCCCTTTATGCCTGAGAGATGACACAATGCAGAAAAACAACTAAAATCTAAGTACATAAAATTATATAAATAGAAAGCCATGCATTAAAGAATAAATGGTATTCAGAGCATGTTAAAATAATACTGAAGTTGTAATTCTGGACTGCTCTACATGAATGTGAACAAAAATATGTGCCTACTTTATGGTGGCTACAATGTAACAAATGAGCCAGGAAATGTGAGTCTAAATTTTATTTAACCAACAATTTATTATAAAAATTAAGGCATGCTTTAATTCAGTCATAACTTAAAAAGGATTACCATTAGTCTAGAGTACAGTGAAACCAAATAATTACACATGCACGAACTGCTTAGGAGCATACACTGATAAATACACAACACCTTTCGTATTACTTCACGTGAAAATTATATATAAAAAAATTGCTTAAAACTTAGTTTCCTAAAAATTAATACTAATAACATAAAGAACAGAACAAAGAGTTTAACCCATAGAAGCAAACAAAATATAAAATCAGCTGATACGTAAACATGGAAAGCATTTCTTTTCCCTTTCTCTAACAATGTGTAGAAATACTCACCAATTATACCTCCAAATAGCTCAAAATCACGGAAAACTGAAATTTATAGGATGCCGCACTTATATAATTTTACTTTGTTGTTGTTATGTTAGACACTGTGCTCTTTCATATCTGATTAGCAGCTGTCGTTCAAGCCTTTTGAACATAAAGAAACCAGGCACGGAGGCCATGTTGGGGTTTACCTTTGCATCACACTGACACCATATTCTGTGACACAGCTGATGAATGTGCATTTACAAATGAAGTGGCTGCCCAGTCAGCGGAAGTTCAAAACCATCTGGTCAGTAGTTAGCTGTCCTGACCGGGGGAATCTTTAATGCCACTTTACTAAGGATCAGGGCTTCAATTATAACCGTACATATAGATTATGTGTAAATCTATATGTAAGTCATAACTAACATAAAATTCAGCTGAATCAATGTTACTTGCCTTTTCTCTTGTATTCCATGTCTTATAATTAAGTTGTGTATTTATAAAGTACTATGTATGTTTACCATTTTCACAACCAGTCTTTGTAATTTAACAATATTAGGAACCAAACACACAAAATGATTTACTGACATATATATTTGATTAGTGTTTCACTCTGCACTCCAAAACATTTCATTTTTTTGATGGGTATCAAGTTTATCGTGTTCACAGGTATACAAAACCAAACAGAGTCCAAGAATGTATATATGATTAGCTTTTACACTAGGGGACTTAATAATTTTTCAGTCATATGACGAAGAGGAGTCCGTTGTGGCAGCATGAATCCATGTCACCACTGGAACATAACGCCAAAGACATTAGACATGACACCCCACCCAATCACATTATACTGACATCGAGTCAATCCCTCCAGTTTCCTTGATATATCATCTCAGTTCTGCTTGCCAAGCAAGGCAGCCACAAATACCATATTCAAAGTCTTTGATATGACCCGACCTGGACTTCATGCCGAATCTCAGGACCTTGAGGTGGATGTTCTAACAACTATATAGGTCACCAAAGAGGTCAACAGAGTGTAAGACAAATTCAGCATTTGGAAGGAAGTTCCAGTAGATATTAACACTTGGGACGAAGTTCCAGTAGACAATGACATTTGGAAAGAAGTTCCAGTCAATATTCACAAGCAGGAGTCTTGTTCTCACCACAATTCCGCTCAAATATTTGCTGACTAGGTGTTAAGGCATATTCATTCTTTCATTCTGTACGTAGGGCAACAAATTATTATGAAATAACAAACAGATTTTAATCTCTGTGTGAGGCAAACACAGTTTGACTCCCATACCTTTGTGCTGGCTCAGCAGATTGTACGCAGCATTCACATTTCTAAGGAAGGTGGGTCGGCTGTGGTGGGTGAGGCAGATCTGCTGGTGAGCTTTGACAACCAGGCTTGTCTGATCCTCTAATGACTCAAAACTGAAGAAATGCAAACAGTACCTTAAATTTTATCTCTTTATTTATTTATTTAATTGATGTTATATATCGCAATCAAGAATATTTCAGTTATACAACAGTGGTCAGCATTACGGTGGGAGGAAACCAGGCAGAGTCTGGGGGAAACCCACGACCATCCGCAGGTTCCTCTTCCTATGTATGACTGGAGAGGAAGCCAGCGTGAGCTGGGCTTGAACTCACAGTGACTGCACAGATGAAAGGCACTTAGATCATTGCGATGCACTAGAGTGCTAACCGACTGAGCCACATACTGCATTTGAGCTACGGTGGCACCTAACATGCCTGAGGCCTTAGGCAAATACCTGGTCTAAGAAAAACATTGCAAAGAGAGGTAATATATCAATTGCATGTATTTACTGGTCATGGTTGTTGAGCATTTGTCAGCTACTGTCAGCTTGACTGCCCTGTTAGTTGGCATCATACTTACTAAGCTGCCATAAAGGCAAGAGGGTCAGCTGGACGGTTGGCCAACAACTTTCCTAAGACATCCTTCATCAACTGTTTTACGTTGTTGTTGTCTACAAATTAGACAATAATTTACATGTAAAATAAAACAACACATTAAAACAATTTTCTATGTACATATCGTGCTTTCCTATGCACGCTGGGCCAACAGTATTTAAATCTGAGACATGTAGTGAGTTTGACAGCGATAGTTGTGGATATTTACCTAGAAACTGCCTGTCAGTTTCTTGCGCGCGGTCGTCTGCAGCATTCGCCTTCCTCTTGTCCGCCATTTTCTTTTTACACGCTTTCTCGTTGCGAAGGAAGTCGATTCAGCATGACGTCTGCTAGAGAGATGTCTGCTTTGCCGGAAGGTATCTGCTAGCAAAACGCCTCTAGACAAGTGCAAATGACATGCCTTAACAAAAGGCAACTTTCTAGCACACAGGCGTTATTTCAGAATGCACATTATTTGGTACAGGTTGCATTTCTCTGCAGCAACGTCTTTCCAAACACAAAGCTCCTTTACCGATTATACATGTCGTGCACGGATTGCATGAAAACCCCCAACTATAAATATTTGCACGTTCGTGAATATTTTGGTGGAATAGGACTTAAATTTTATTTCTTGCGGTATTTTTGCGCCAAAGAGGCCGAACAGACGTGCTGTACTTTTTTTTTCAATCATTGTTTTGTTAAAATGGTAACTGTATCATTGTGAGTAACATTTGTTTAAAGCAGTAGGAAAGAAATGCACTTCCGTATTTTGAAGACGTGGATAATGCGTTGTTTTTTTTACTGCAGCCTGTTGGATGATACAGTCGAACAAAATCAATTATCGTGGCAGGTGCGCGCAACAACAACTGCAAAGTTACGTCTTTGAGTTTTTTTACCAGCAAATTTTGGCAAAATGACATCAATACGACGATTAGGGAGTAGAGTTCAGCATTGTTTGCGTCACCTGAGCGCAGTGAGATCAAATCAGTTCCAGAAGACAGCCGTTCGTGCCTCGTCTCACTGGCCGATAGACGATTCGCTGTACGGTTTGACAGATGAACAGCGAAGTTTACGGGAATCCGTGTTCAATTTCGTCCAGAAAGAGTTGGCACCAAAAGCTGGAAAAATTGACAAAGACAACGAGTTCAAAGACTTGAAATCCTTCTGGAAGCAATGCGGAGACATGGGTCTTTTGGGTATCACTGCACCGGCAGAGTACGGCGGTACGGAGGGGAGTTACTTAGATCACGTTTTGGTCATGGAAGAAATGAGTCGAGCTTGTTCTGCTATAGCGTTGAGTTATGGGGCACACTCTAACTTGTGCGTCAACCAGATTTGTAAGAATGGCACAGAAGAACAAAAAAAGAAATATCTTCCGAAACTCATTAGCGGCGAGTTTGTTGGAGCGCTGGCGATGAGCGAGCCAGGAAGCGGCTCTGATGTGGTGTCGATGAAAACTAGAGCGGAGAAACAAGGCGACCACTATGTCATAAACGGAAACAAATTCTGGATCACGAACGGGCCTGATGCAGATGTATTGATAATATATGCTAGAACTGAGCCGAATGCTGACAAACCACAGCATGGAATCAGCACGTTTCTTGTAGAGAAGGGAACGCCCGGGTTTTCGACTGCTCCAAAGTTGGACAAACTGGGCATGAGGGGATCAAATACTTGTGAACTGATCTTTGAGAATTGTAAGGTTCCGGCAGAGAACATGCTTGGTGGCATGAACAAAGGGGTTTATGTTTTAATGAGTGGTTTGGATATCGAAAGGCTGGTTTTGGCAGCTGGTCCAATTGGTATCATGCAAGCTTGCTGCGATGTCGCATTTGAATATGCTCACTTAAGAGAAACCTTTGGACAAAAGATTGGCCATTATCAAATGATTCAGGCAAAGATGGCAGATATGTACACCGTTCTGAATGTGTCAAGGTCGTACGTGTACAACGTTGCTCGTGCCTTGGATAACGGTCAACGCCAGCCACGGGATTGTGCAGGTGCTATTCTATACACAGCAGAAGCTGCGACAAAAATGGCTCTGGAAACAGTACAGATTTTGGGTGGAAACGGCTACATTAACGATTATCCTGCAGGGAGGTTACTCCGTGACGCCAAACTCTACGAAATCGGGGCAGGGACCAGTGAAGTGCGCAGACTTGTCATCGCTAGGTCAATTAATGGATTCTATAAATAGGCTTGAACATACATGATGTTAATTGTTCATCTCGAGCTTAGTCAGTATAAATTTGCTGTGGAATGAGCTGTCAAAAAGAACATCTAAGTGTGATGCAATAAGCCATATAGCTATTTCAAGTGTGCATCAATACTTGAAGCTATGCTAGTGTCCAGGCATCACAAAATTTACATATTAAAAATTATACAAGGTTTGCCGAATTGTGTGACTACTGAGGGTCACAATGTCATGATTGTTTTCAGATAGAGACACAAGATGTTTCGTATGATATCCCATAAAATATGACATGATGAAACTCTGGATGTATCCTGTGCACTTGAAACCACCAGCTTTCAATTCTTCATCAGGACATTCGGTATCAATCTGCTGTGGATTAAACAGTTTTCAGCATGATGATTGTAAACAAGTCAAAAATTGTGATAGTGCAGCATACATGACAGTGGATTAAAATTCTGTACAACTTCATTGTGAAATACTTTACATTCAGCATACACAAATTTTCATGTATTGCTTTTGTATGGTATTGAATGCAACAGAGATTTTCCTTCAAAAGAAATGTGAAAGAACCAAACAAAACTGAAAGGCATTTTTTTCTGGTGTTACTTTTTTAGGGTACTGTCCATAAGTGAGGCCCAGAGTTAGCTGAGTAGTGATCAGGAGACAGCATTGTCAGAGTCAGACGACTTGTGGACAAACCAGACAACATTACAGTTTTTGTGGTGTGAATTAACTCCTTTGTAAAATAATTACATAGTTATGCTTGCATTTCATCTCTGGAATGTTTAAATCCCAGAGCAATATGATAGAAAATGATTTCTTGATTGAACATAAATACAGGCTGTGTACTTTTATATTTATAGGCACAGTTGTAGGCAGCTACACTATGTATAGCAGGGTGCAAATGGTATATAAAGTGTCATATTAAACAGTTTTTGTGTTTGTGGACTTAAGACATTTCTTTGATTTATACTGCATGGAGTGATTACATGGTACCAGGGGTTCACAGACATATGTCATAGAAGTCTGAATTCTTACTCCTCACAGTGCCAACATGGTTTTTTTCTTTACTTAAATTTTAAGTTTTGTTACATTTTACCATTCCTTTTATATAGCTGTAGTTTGGCCTAGTTTTCGCATGACACATCTTGCTTCTTTAAGGTTGATTCAGCCAGCTTATTCAGTCTCTTAAGAGATTTTTTTGAGGTTTGAGTTTTTTCACTTTCTTATTAGGAAAGCTTAAGCGTTGGTATCAAAAGTATCATATTAACACCTTATTGCCTGAGCTGCCCATCTGCTTTTGAACATGTTGCTGATGAATTATTCAACAACATGAACAAAGAAGTAATATTTTATTTTCTGTATACCTGTGTCTCCCCCCCTTCGAAAAAGAAAAATACCGATATTATAGTATACATGCTTTTGGATTTTTCTAGTGGTTAATTCGTCTCCCACAATACGTAGGAATTTATTAAGGTTGTAGTCCGTTTCGTTTTTTCTTTAATGAAAAAGGACTTCTGTCGAGTTGTTTTTTACTGTTGTGGCGAGTGTAGTGGCGCGTGACCGGAAGTAGCCATGTGTCAAAACTGAATGTGATCGGCGGAAAAATGACTGCAGTACTCTTGCGTTTTCTTGGCTGCTCTTGGCTGAAACATGTCAAAATTAACAAGGCAACGCTGGCTGTAGATTATCCCATCAGAAAGTCGTCTTTCTGGCCGATTGACGACTCCCTTTACGGGCTGTCATCCGAGCAGCGCCAGCTTCGAGAAACTGTCTTCAATTTTTGCCAAAAAGAGCTGGCACCGAAAGCTGCCCGAATTGACAGGGATAACGAGTTTAAAGAAATGAGAACGTTTTGGAAACAATGTGGAAATCTTGGTCTGCTGGGAATGACAGCACCCACAAAGTATGGCGGGACAGATGGGACATATTTAGATCACGTTTTGGTGTTGGAAGAAATGTCGCGAGCTTCGGCAGCTGTTTCCCTGAGCTATGGCGCACATTCTAACTTGTGTGTGAACCAGTTAGTCAAACATGGCACAAAAAGCCAAAAGGATAAATATCTTCCCAAACTAATATCGGGAGAATTTGTCGGAGCGTTAGCAATGAGTGAGGTAAACAGTGGGTCGGACGTGGTTTCCATGGTAACGCAAGCAGACCAACAGGGTGACCACTTTATACTGAATGGAAGCAAGTTTTGGATTACAAATGGATCAGATGCTGACGTGATCATTGTTTATGCGAAAACGAAACCGCAAGCTGCGAAACCAGAGCATGGCATAAGCGCTTTTATTGTGGAGCGCAATTTCCCAGGCTTTTCCTCCGGCCCAAGCCTTGATAAGCTTGGCATGAGGGGCTCTAGTACCAATGAACTGGTTTTTGAAAACTGTAAAGTCCCAGTGGAAAATCTTCTTGGTGAAGAAAACAAAGGTGTGTACGTGCTTATGTCTGGACTAGATGTGGAAAGGCTCATCCTTTGTGCAGGACCAATAGGAATAATGCAGGCGTGTTGCGATTGCGCATTTGCATATGCACATCTACGAGAGACCTTCGGACAGAAGATCGGCCATTTCCAAATGATCCAGTCCAAACTTGCCGATATGTACACGACACTGAATGTGTCGCGGTCGTTTGTCTACAATGTGGCTCGGGCGTTGGATAACGGAGAGCGCCAACCAATGAGCTGCGCTGCATCTGTGCTCTTCACGGCAGAAGCTGCAACCAAAATGGCGCTTGAAACTGTTCAGATTCTAGGAGGCAATGGCTGCATCAATGATTATCCTGCGGGCAGATATCTGCGTGATGCGAAGCTGGCTGAAATAGGAGGGGGCACAAGCGAAATCCGACGAATTGTAATTGCAAGAGCTATCAATGCTTTCTACAAGTAAAGCAAGGCATACAGATCAGCTGATTGTGTGCAGTATTGAAAATATGCAAAAATATAACTACAGTAAGTGCTACTGGCATGATGTGTGTGAATGACAATGGTTTTGATGGAATGATTATGGCTTTACACCTAAGCCAGATAGGGGTTTCGAGTGCAACTGGGATTCCTTCAGCGCTGTGTTAAATGCATTGTAACCCTAGGCAATGTCACAGAATTCAGCCCATTTTATGTGAATCTGTGTGACATTTGAGAAGATATATAGGCTTCAGGACAGTTTGAAGTGGAAAACTGAGTGAAAAGCGCAAAAAGAAAAGAATGACAACTGAGCTCAATACTGGGCAATCGTCAAAGTCTGGGATGTTAAAAGATAGGCATGAATGACCATGTGTTTATGTTTATCCACTGTTTGATGCGCTCTGTTCATGCACAGTGATGCACAACTCAAAATGGTATCTGGCTTATGGTTTTGACATGTTGGAGAATGTAGAGTGAAAAAAATTTTGTATTCATGTCATGATTAGGCCATTGTGAAACCTCATCTCTTTATTAATGAATGCAGGGAAGACTTTATGCAACTATGCAAACCCAGCATAGTTATCATATTTTTGTACACATACATATGGGTATCTTTCGTTAGAGTGTTATTGAAAAATTTCAATATGTCGCATACATGCATTGTACAAGAGTCAGTGAACAATATTGTTGGATTATAACTCCAGATTGTTACTAGTCTTTCTCCTTCAGTGGAGAGCATTTGCCAGGTTTCTGATGTGCATATGAATACTATTATTTCTGGACAACCACAAAAAATATTGTTCTGAAAATGGGCACGAAAAGAGATTTCGTTTAAATTCAGAACAGGTATTCTTTGAGAACTGTGAAAGGCAACATAAACCTAGTTATGTTGGGAGAAACACTTTTTCAGATGTTAAATCTTGCATGATTTTTGAGCAGGATCAGAATCCTAGCCTTTGTCAATTAAGTGGTGAGAGGCAGTTCAGGTTTTCTTACATGAAGTTTATCAGCGTACACTTGCCTTTCATCTTTGCCCTCACCCTCAGTGTGGCTATAACAGAGTTTGCTCCACCCACAGAATTGAATGTTATACAAATGAAAAGGTCTTGAGGTAGCAGTTCAACCCCAGTCAAATACGAATCCAATATATGTATACGGAAAAAAGCACATAATGGAAATAGGTGTGACAGCTTCCAGTAGTTGGGAAACTTCATTACGTGAATAAGCCATGTCCATACTCTTAAGCTCTATGGACGTGAATTACAAAAAGTTCACAGAGCTACGTTCACATAACCACCATATTTATTTATTTATCGAATTGAAGTTTTACGCCGTACTGAAGAATATTTCATGACAGGCAGCATTATAATGGAAGGAAACTGTGCATATCCCAGGGAAAACCGTACAACCACATACATGTTACCGTATTAGCCGTCAGACCCTGTCTTGTACTTGGCTTGGGGAAGTGGATTAACTTTACCATCGGCACACTGGTTTCCTCCGCCAACCCACAAACATGGTCGTCATTGACAGTGCAGGGACTCCACTGGTATTGAAATATAAACTGTTGAAACAGGCCTTTGTTTTTGTTTTTGACTGGACATGATTATCACTCCCCATGTGGAAGACCAGGAGTGTGACTATCACTCCCCATGCAGAAGACCAGGAGTGTGATTATCACTCCCCATGCGGAAGACCAGGTGTGTGTTTTGCACAAATTAATTCAGACTCCCTGAGCTCTTTTATTATTTCAGGTGTGTGTTATTAGCACACCTAGGTTTTGTATCAGCATGCCTCAAATATGAAGGCCTGTCAATGAAAGGTCTTTTTTTGTCTTCTTTGAAATGCTCTCATAAATATTAAGCTATCAAACACTTAAATGACAACAGTGGTATTTGTCTCCACATCATGATTTCTACTTAAACATGCCGCATGTTAGGTCCTTCAAAATCCTCGAACAACATATTCTTTCAGAAGGGGGAGGGAGTAGGATGGAGAGGAAGGGGGGGGGGTCAGATTAACAGCATTAGGTATTACCAAGGATATGGTGAGTGACAAAGCCAACTTGGGTATCACTACATGTACATGATCTGTTTAGTGAGACTGACACAACACTAAAGCATCATTGCACACCCCATCAGACCTGGGATTGAACCTCACTACCTTGTTTACCCATGATCTTCAGACAAATGACATCTTAAACCTTGAGAGCTAGTCTTTATCCCCAGTGACTTCAGACATGCATTTTGTGCATATCTTCTCTCCTGAGGTAAACAGCACTCTTCTGTCATCTAAACATACAACATGTCATGCCTGGACAAGAATGAATTCCTTTCAACAAGGGCGTTTGGACATTGATGAAATCTTCCCCTAAATCTTTAGCATCAATGAAGACTAAACAGTCAGTATTCAAAAAGTACATGTCGTTTGCACACTTTGGAAAGCACATATTTATTTCAAGGGGTTTAAGCCCAACTGAGGTACATTTCACTTATACGATGGCAGCCATCGTTCTGGAGACAGCAAACTGGGGCATAGCCCAGGGGGGGCCCAAGAGCATCCATCGGTTGCTGGCGAACCTTTCCACGTACAGCGGAAGAGCACTTCGGAAAGTAGAAACGAAAAACTGAGCTTGCATGAATAGTCTTGTTTCCATTTATTTTTTTTATCACTATTTTTCGATTTTAACAACTGGAATTTGTACAATGAAATGAAGTTATGAGATGATACCATACAAGAATGAATATATACACGAGTAGATTGATTACAGCCTCTCTTAATCCTGATTTAAATTTCTAATAAGAAAATACACTGGCAGGCAAATTGGCATTTGTGGCAAGCAAGCATAGCAGCTGTTTGGCTGTTGCAACATGCAACTTGTTCTCATTGAGTGAAGCTGTATTTATATTGCTTGCAGGACTATCGCTGATTTTGCTTAAGGAAATTTATGTCCCAAACTTATTATTTGAGAACGTCGAAAAATGTTTCATGGCTTGAATTTTTCAGCAATTTTTGTTTCAAATACAAATACTATATACACTTTCCTTACGTCCCATTTCACAGGAAACTGAGATTGATTATATTGTTTTGATTTTAAATAATGAGAATTTCCCAGCAGTGATGCTAAACAGAACTCACATGTATTTGTTGAGGCATATTTAACAGCCTGCATCTGGGTGACTGAGGTCTGGCTACATCACAAAATGGAGGCCAGTGATGATAACGGATTTTACTTATTACAATGTGTAAGTGTTTCTTACTTGTTTGCGATCAGTTTTATACAATCAACGCAAAGTCCTAATTCTTGATGGCACCACAACTAGAATTTGTGTACCTTGTAAAATGTCAGTAAGACCTTGGTACTTCACTTTACACTCAAGGTGTAATACCAGATGGTTTCATGTGTTACTGCTGTCTATCAACGGTATGCCCACATCACAGTATACTGTGCAGCTTAACACAACCTGTTGGCCACAAGTTAGCTGTGTCTGCTTGCTGGGGTTTGATTTGCAGAATGTCTCACTGATTGCTTGTTTGTTACCACAAAGTCACGACATCACACTCTGATTGCTTGTGCGTGTCATGCGTTTCATCTCACTTTCCTGTACTGTGTATACAGGACCTGTTGGCCATAACTTAGCTGTGTCTGCTTGATGCTATTTGCCACCAGATTTGTAGAATTTCTCACTGTTTTCTTCGTTACCATAAATTCACAACATCACACTCGACTGCTTGCATGTCTTTTGTTTTTCACCCGAACGCCACAAAATCTCACTCGGACTGCTTGTCTGCATCATGTTTGTCACCAGAATGTCACAACATCTCACCCTGACTTCTTGCTTGTTTCATGTTTTCCACCAATATCTCACTCTGACTGCATGCTTGTCTTCTGGATGCTCCCAGAATGTCACAATATCTCTCTCTGCTTGCCTGTCTCATGCACTTGTCTCACTCTCCAGTATTTGTATTCTTCACACAGCCTGCTAGTTTGTCTGCTGTCACCTGAATGTCTTGTGTTGTCACTGCGTTGCTTTTTGTCCCTCGTTTCTTACTACAGAGATCAGATCTTCATTAATCAGAAAGATGAACCGTAAACAAGAGATCTGCAAAATAAAACAACACAAACTATCAGACACAATATTATTATCTTCAATGCCATGACAAATCGTATAAATTATTCTCTAGCCTTTAGCAGATTCAAGGGCTTCAGGGATATACGTAGAACAACCTTAAGGTAAGTGACCGAAACTTGCCAAATTGCATTTACATAGGAAAAGAAATGCCATAAAATATTACTGTTGGAGCTGAACCTTATCTTTTCCTAGTAGGATATTGGCTTATTTATTGAAAATCCTTAAAGTACCTTTCTAAGAACCACAGAGCCCTTGGAATCAGACAAAAATGTGCAATTTAGTTATGGCTGAAATATTATTTCATCAACCTTATACATATGCAAAGTTTTAAACACAAACCCAACCCAATGGAGTGGTTCAATTCACTACCCTTTGTCAGAGTAATCACACATTGGTTCTAACTGCTACCACCAGTCCTGATAATACAACCTTACCGAATACAATGACTACCACCAGTCCTGCTAATACAACCTTACCGAATACAATGACTACTACCAGTCCTGATGATACAACCTTACCTAATACAATGACCACCACCAGTCCTGCTAATGTCATCTTAAATAATACAATGACTACCACCAGCCCTACTAATACAACCTTATCTAATACAATGAGTACCACCAGTCCTGCTAATACAACCTTACCTAATACAATGACTACCACCAGTCCTGCTAATACCACCTTACCTAATACAATGACCACCATCAGTCCTGCTAATGATACCTTACCTAATACAATGACTACCACCAGTCCTGCTAATGTCACCTTACCTAATACAATGACTACCACCAGCCCTGCTAATACAACCTTACCTAATACAATGACTACCACCAGTCCTGCTAATACAACCTTACTTAATACAATGACTACCACCAGTCCTGCTAATACAATCTTACTGAATACAATGACTACCACCAGTCCTGCTAATGCCACCTTACTTATTACAATGACTACCACCAGTCCTGCTAATACCACCTTACCTAATACAATGACCACCACCAGTCCTGCTAATACAATCTTACCGAATACAATGACTACCACCAGTCCTGCTAATACCACCTTACCTAATACAATGACCACCACCAGTCCTGCTAATGCCACCTTACCTAATACAATGACTACCACCAGCCCTGCTAATACAACCTCACCTAATACAATGACTACCACCAGCCCTACTAATACAACCTTACCTAATACAATGACTACCACCAGTCCTGCTAATACAATCTTACCGAATACAATGACTACCATCAGTCCTGCTAATACCACCTTACCTAATACAATGACCACCACCAGTCCTGCTAATGCCACCTTACCTAATACAATGACTACCACCAGCCCTACTAATACAACCTTACCTAATACAATGACTACCACCAGTCCTGCTAATACAACCTTACCTAATACAATGACCACCACCAGTCCTGCTAATGCCACCTTACCTAATACAATGACTACCACCAGTCCTGCTAATGTTACCTTACCTAATACAATGACTACCACCAGCCCTGCTAATACAACCTCACCTAATACAATGACTACCACCAGCCCTACTAATACAACCTTACCTAATACAATGACTACCACCAGTCCTGCTAATGTCACCTTACCTCATACAATGACTACCACCAGTCCTGATAATACAACCTTACCTAATACAATGACTACCACCAGTCCTGCTAATACAACCTTACCTAATGCAATGAATACCACCAGTCCTGCTGATACAATCTTACCTAATACAATGACCACCACCAGTCCTGCTGATGTCACCTGACCTAATACAATGAGTACCACCAGTCCTGCTAATGTCATCTTACCTAATACAATGACTACCACCAGTCCTGCTAATGCCACCTTACCTAATACAATGACCACCACCAGTCCTGCTAATGCAACCTTACCTAATACAATGACTACCACCAGTCCTGCTAACACAACCTTACCTGATACAATGAGTATCACCAGTCCTGATAATACAATCTTACCTAATACAATGACTACCACCAGTCCTGATGATACAACCTTACCTAATACAATGACCACCACCAGTCCTGCTAACGTCATCTTAAATAATACAATGACTACCACCAGCCCTACTAATACAACCTTATCTAATACAATGAGTACCACCAGTCCTGCTAATACAACCTTACCTAATACAATGACTACCACCAGTCCTGCTAATACCACCTTACCTAATACAATGACCACCATCAGTCCTGCTAATGATACCTTACCTAATACAATGACTACCACCAGTCCTGCTAATGTCACCTTACCTAATACAATGACTACCACCAGCCCTGCTAATACAACCTTACCTAATACAATGACTACCACCAGTCCTGCTAATACAACCTTACTTAATACAATGACTACCACCAGTCCTGCTAATACAATCTTACTGAATACAATGACTACCACCAGTCCTGCTAATGCCACCTTACTTATTACAATGACTACCACCAGTCCTGCTAATACCACCTTACCTAATACAATGACCACCACCAGTCCTGCTAATACAATCTTACCGAATACAATGACTACCACCAGTCCTGCTAATACCACCTTACCTAATACAATGACCACCACCAGTCCTGCTAATGCCACCTTACCTAATACAATGACTACCACCAGCCCTGCTAATACAACCTCACCTAATACAATGACTACCACCAGCCCTACTAATACAACCTTACCTAATACAATGACTACCACCAGTCCTGCTAATACAATCTTACCGAATACAATGACTACCATCAGTCCTGCTAATACCACCTTACCTAATACAATGACCACCACCAGTCCTGCTAATGCCACCTTACCTAATACAATGACTACCACCAGCCCTACTAATACAACCTTACCTAATACAATGACTACCACCAGTCCTGCTAATACAACCTTACCTAATACAATGACCACCACCAGTCCTGCTAATGCCACCTTACCTAATACAATGACTACCACCAGTCCTGCTAATGTTACCTTACCTAATACAATGACTACCACCAGCCCTGCTAATACAACCTCACCTAATACAATGACTACCACCAGCCCTACTAATACAACCTTACCTAATACAATGACTACCACCAGTCCTGCTAATGTCACCTTACCTCATACAATGACTACCACCAGTCCTGATAATACAACCTTACCTAATACAATGACTACCACCAGTCCTGCTAATACAACCTTACCTAATGCAATGAATACCACCAGTCCTGCTGATACAATCTTACCTAATACAATGACCACCACCAGTCCTGCTGATGTCACCTGACCTAATACAATGAGTACCACCAGTCCTGCTAATGTCATCTTACCTAATACAATGACTACCACCAGTCCTGCTAATGCCACCTTACCTAATACAATGACCACCACCAGTCCTGCTAATGCAACCTTACCTAATACAATGACTACCACCAGTCCTGCTAACACAACCTTACCTGATACAATGAGTATCACCAGTCCTGATAATACAATCTTACCTAATACAATGACTACCACCAGTCCTGCTAATGCCACCTTACCTCATACAATGACTACCACCAGTCCTACTAATACAACCTTACCTAATACAATGACTACCACCAGTCCTACTAATATAACCTTACCTAATACAATGACTACCACCAGTCCTGCTAATACAATCTTACCTAATACAATGACCACCACCAGTCCTACTAATGTCACCTTACCTAATACAATGACTACCACCAGTCCTGATAATCCAACCTTACCTCTACCACAGAGTTGTTATTAAGCTTCTGCTTCACCCCGGCCAACACAGGCTTCCCGTCGATGTAAATAGGTCGCTTCCCCTCGTTGGCGATGAAAAAGTCTCCATTATTGCGTAGTTTGATTATGCCTTGACGCCGTGAAATCTTCCAGGCAGGTCCCTCGAGCGACAGGTCCACGTCTATCTGGTTGTCCTTTGTGGCCCGACCTAATGTTATCTGATAAATGATGAGCATTGTAACATTAGTATGCTCGTTTGGTGCTTATAAACATTTGCAACTTATCTTATAGCCACAGTTATCGTAGCTTTAGGCAAGGGAATTCATGGTCAGAAAAGTCTCAGGTTTGCCAAGAGAGTCTGAAAATACCATGCGCTACCTCCAAATTCTATTCGCAATCACCTGTTCTCACAAAATCAGTTGCCTTTTGTTTGTCACATTTGAAAGAAAAAAGTCTGAAATCAGCCAAATGGAGGAAAATTCCCAATCCTGTTGCTTCCAGAGCAGTGGTCAACTTGACAGGGGATGTCAAATCTGGCCCTTTTTTCTGCTCAGGTGTACTATTTTCCCTAAAAACCTGACTAAAACAGTACATTTTTTACAGGGAAACTGACGTTATATAATATTACGTATGACCCCAAAACTTGCATTTTCCCAGTAGCAACATATCATCCTGCATGTACACCATGACATGTGCCGTCCAAATTTAACAAATCTCGAAACAAATTTCTAACATCGATACAACAACTCACTTGTGGGCAAAAGTTTTACTCGAATAAATCATGTTCACTTTAATCTGAAGTAAATGATACGAGTAAGGGAACTACTGAAGGCTTTGTTTGAAAATCTGTTAGATGGTGTTAGACAAGATAAATCATGGTCTCAGCCCTGTGCTGCATATAATTTTAAAACCAGCCTTATTTCTTCTGGGACTGGTGTAATACTTAAAGTCACGGACACAGAAATCAGAGTTTCTATTTTCAGAGGTAGATGCACAAATTAAAGCCAGGTTCCATACAAACATCATCCATATATCATTTAAGCTGAGCCTGTATCATGTCTGCAGCAATACAATGTACGTCTACTTCAGAAATATTTAATGCGCTACATTTAAGACCTGGAGGTGCATCACACAGAGTACTTCATACCTCAACAGTGTAGAGTAGTTCCCATGACTTACCTCCCTTGACCTCATCAGATATCGTACCAGTCTACCACGCAGAACTGCCAGCGTTTGGTTATCAAAGTCTGGGGGACTAATGCCTATAAATACAAGATTGATAGTACCAATTAAGTTGCTATTTATTATTTTTGTGACATTGGTGACTGACACCATTCTTATTCCTTACATATGAAAGATGCATTCATATCACTTTCATCTATTGTACATTGTCTTTTGAATGTTCAGAATTTTGCAAAACTGAAATGTCTGAAACTGTCAGTCAATTTTAGTTGAAAGTACAAATTACATATATTTGTGCCTGTATTTTTATTTGATTAGATGAATCTAAAGAGACAGTCCCACAAATCAAAGAAAGCAGCTTCAGCGGGATTCATTAAAATGTGATGTGAGACTTTGTATGAACGAGAGGAACGATATGATGTCTCCTAACTTACCTGTGACGAGACGATGTCTCCTAACTTACCTGTGACGAGACGATGTCTCCTAACTTACCTGTGACAACACGATGTCTCCTAACTTACCTGTGACAATACAATGTCTCCTAACTTACCTGTGACAATACAATGTCTCCTAACTTACCTGTGACAATATGTCTCCTAAGTTACTTGTGACGACACGTCTCCTAAGTTACCTGTGACGAGACGATGTCTCCTAACTTATCTGTGACAAGACGATGTCTCCTAACTTACCTGTGACATGATCAACCAACACCTGCCACTTGGGTAATTCCTGCTCCAGGTTACGGATTTCCCGCTTCTGTCGTCTGTCAGCAATTGCCAACTCTGCAATGATAAGGGGCTGTGTTATTAATAATGTAACAAGGCTACAGTGACATGCAGAACATAACATCAACCACCTAATGATCAGAACTCATTTACGGTTAAGTTAATTTCTCAACCTTTTCGCATATGAAACAGCAACTTTCAGTTTATGCACATTTTTTATATGATATTGGAGACAAAACTATGTTGGTGGGATTGGCCAGTTTCAGGGATAATTTCATCAGGAAACACAGAATAATGCCTTCAGAATATGCTAGAATAAACACCTAGCAAAAATACGAAAAGACTAAAGAATTACAGTAGAGAGCAAAGTAGTGCAAACTGCAGTTTTGTCAGTTACTCAGTCTCTGTTTAAGGATAACACAGCAGCCTACATGTGGGTTACAAATTATTCCTGTTAAAAACCTATTGCTGAAATCACAAAGAAATATGCATTTGTGCCTGTCAATAATATGGTAAGGTTCTGAGAAAATAGTTGTAATTTTAAACAAACTCAATTTCACAAAAGTTTTACGTCTACTTTCTCATAACTTCTCTCATAAATGGCAATGGAGGACGACAATTTCACATGAAAATGGAAGTGAGGAAAAACCTGGCACCAAGAAAATCAATTTTTGGAGTAAAACCTTATGGTACAAAACCAATTGGGAGAGTGGACATTATCTTACCATTCTCCACAGCTTCATCGCACTGATCCCTGTAACAGAGATGACGGACTCAATGATTGCAACAGAAAAATAGGCGAGTGGCTGATATATTCGTTATTAATTTTTTAGAGGTTGTTGGAATCTCTTTTTTCTGGAAAAAAAAATGATTCACCGACCGACTCCAATTTAACATTGGCTGGTTGACTCTCTGATATACATACTCTGAGATATATAGACTTTTGAAAACAGAGTAAAGTGCTTTTGTCACATGGCAGGGTCATTTTGTCAATCTGAACACAAGAGGGTACACGTACATAAAATATAAAGAACAACCAAATGATCAGGACGTACAAATTAGATTAAGTCACTGAACCACTCTCTGGTTAATGTTTTTTGCGAAGTTGATTGACTGATATACTACTTATTGCAATCACAACTAAGCGAAATAAATACTCTCTATGTTGAGTACATTCAAAATTTGAAATATATCTACAAGGTAATAATTTTAAGTGACATTCATTGGGGAGGTACATGTACATTTCTTAAAATTTGAAGATATGAAGCCAATGTTGAACCCTTGTGAACTGTACTTTGGCTAGTTTTGAAGAGAGTGTAACATATATAGCTTACTTGAGATCTTCATCAGCTATCATGTCCTCAGCATCAGAAAAGTTCAGGACATGGTCTCCTCTGGGCATAGGCTGAACTGTAAAACACAACAAGCTTTAGTTCTTTGCCCAGTGTCACAAGTTAGGGTCATGGACAGTTCATGCTGGCAGTCAGCTTTTTGATGGACAAAAACAGGCTCATCTGTCATGACAAATACAGTAAGTGATGAACTCCTAACAGCTGTTAGCTGGATAGGTGCTTTCCAGCATGAGCAGGTGTGATAACGATAATTTTTAATGGTTTGTGATTTTTTTGGCAACAATGTTTTGTATATACATGTAGTACAGTCTAATAAAAGGGAGATGGCTTATAAGGGGAGATAACTTCCCAAGACCTGACAGGACAAACAGCTACTGATACGGCACTATGTTTCATTGAGTCAGTTTTGACATTTCCCAACTTTGAACTTCAGTATAACACTGGTAAATAGTTTGTCCAAGAATTTCAGACTGAGACAGAAAAACAGGCACTGCCAATTAGGTGGATAAAAGTGGCTGAGCCAAGAGGAAAACAAAACTACCTGGAAAAAACTCTCTGATGAAAATCCACAGCTTTGCCTGTAGAGGCTATGGTTTCAGGAAAGAAATGAATGACTGGAGATTCAATTCAAAGATATTTGACCAAAAATGAATCAGTGCAAATCCATTCAATTTTTTGCTCATAATTTAGAACGGCCCAAAAATTATCAGTCCCTTCAATTCACGAGTTGCAGTTTGAACTTGGTAATAAACTTGTACAATCCATAATGCAGAGTGCTTTATACGTTTTTCAAGTTTCGGAATATCTCTAACACTACAACTGGTTCTCGCACAAGAAATTTAGCTATTCTGGGTAAAGAAAGAAAATTTGAAATGATTTCTGAAACAGGTGCATTTTCTTCCTCAAAATCTCTGGTACAGCCTCTTCAAGACATAAAAGCAACATTATGCCAAGCAGTAGCCCTCTAATTTCCTGGCACTCACCTGATTGGTCGGGTAAAAGATGGTACTGTTTCATCAGCAGCCAATGGTTGTGCAGGGATTTGGCTGTCCTGGAGTGATAGAACACCTCATGATGTTCTTGTAGCAGAGACTGGAACATCTCTAGTGTTGGCTGACTTGTCTATCAGAAGCAAGAGACTTTTAGTTCAGTTTTAAATACTGGGTTGTGACCATTTATACATGTCATGACAATTCCTCAGGAATAGCATAAAGATGGGAGGTAGAGGAAATAGAAATGTGTTGTCTTTCGTCGCATAAAATTTTGGTTGTTTAAAATAATGTATTGAAACCATTTATATGTGAAATCATGATTCCTGTGAAACACACGAGACAAAAATATTTATTTACTTATTTATTTGATTGGTGCTTTATATTGTACTCAAGAATATTTCACTCATATGACAATGACCAACATTATGGTGGGAGGAAACCAGGCAGAACCTGGGGGAAACCCACGACCATCCGCAGGTTGCTGGCAGACTTCTCACGTATGGTTGGAGAGGAAGCCTGCATGAGATGGACTTGAACTCACAGCAACTGCATTGGTGAGAGGCTTAAGGGTTATTACACTGCGCTGGTCAACTGAGAAAAATATTTATTGTTAGGGTCAAAAGGACTATCTGTTAATATTCACAACGCATGACTTATGCTTAAGGCGATAATGAAGAATTTCCCACTTTTTGCCACGCTTACAATGATAGTCAGGTTTATGAGACTTGTGACCTCATTGGTCAAGGGCTACTGGCTGCTTCCTCCAGCCATATGAAATTGCTGGCATTTTGTCAGCGACAAATTTTTGCAAATGGAATGGACAATACTCTAGTGACCAAATAAATAAACTTACAGATGACACTGTGCCCAGAAGCTCTTCCTCTGCCTTAGAAAACAAGGCCTTAGCCTGCACGGACATGATGATTTCAGGGTGAAGCTGTTTGATTCTCGTGATGGCCAGTCTGAAACCAAAAGTCAAAGTGAATGAGCGGGTGGCTGATAAATCATGGTTGATATCAGGATGGTATGCAAGTGTAATGTGGGAGGGTTATTGAAGTGGGAGATACGCTAATTCCTCAACCTTTCAACACTGTCAGTGCAATTTATGCACATTTTTAACTTGAGTTTGGAAATAAAACTATATTGGTTAGCTTGGCCAGAATTAGAGCTTTACAAAAAGTATAATTTTATCAGTCAAGAGAGAATCATGCCTACAGAATATGCTTGAATAAACATCTTGCAAACATGCGAAAAGGCTGATGAATCACAGCAATTCTTGACTTCAGGACTTCCACTGCGGTCGACCTAAATCGAGTGAGCAGGGGAAAGAACGTGATGAGATTAGCATTGTGAATCCACTGAGCAAGTGAAATGAATAGATGGACTTTGTTAAGATACCGCTGACGGAGACAGAAAAAGTATGCGAAGGATAAACCATGACACAGCACTCGATGTTGATGTTGTTGTTGTTGATGTTATGTTTGTATCATGATCATGTACAGGTATGTACAGAATGGTGTTAAAAAACTAATAAGCATGTGACAAGAAGAGGCTACAACACACACACAAAAAAAGGACAAATCCACAGATTAATTTATTTATTTGATTGGTGTTTTACGCTGTACTCAAGAATATTTCACTTTTGATGGGAGGAAATTGGGCACTCTGCACGGGGCAAACCCACAACCATCTGCAGGTCGTTGGCAGACCTTCCTACGTATGGCTGGAGAGGAAGCCAGCATGAGCTGGACTCACAGAGATAGCACTGGTGAGAGGCACCTAGATCACTACGCCATGCTGGCTTGCTAACCCCTCGCCCACAAGGTCCCCTCAAATCCACAAATCAAGCCATATCTAATAAAGTATGTCTGACTTACTTCGAGATAACGGGGTCGTACAGAAGAGCATACCAGCGCTCCTGGATTTCTCGCAGTGTAAAGCGACAGGTGAATTTCACCCCCAGGTGCACAGCTGAGAGATCGTTAGTCTGCAATCAACAACAGGACATATATATGAACTCACTCATCGGTGTTCTATTTGTAAGCATGAATACAAAACTGTCATTCTTAAAAACATAACATTTTTTAAAAATTTATGTACTTGTTTATAAGACATGTAGGCGAATTAAGTAGTCCATTTTTATATCTATATGGAAGACAACAAAACTGGCATTTTCTTTTCCATTTTCTCCTTTCTTCTTGAAGTACAGATGTGTAACTCACAGCTACATTGCCAGAAATTATCTTCTTGCATCTAAACTTGCAGAATCTATGGCTGTAGGTCACGTTAAAATGGTGTCAACTGAGTTGGATCTGGTTCCGACAGATACGCTAACGATGTTCTACTCTGTTGGTATCATGCTCACCTGTTGAACAGCTGTTACAAGCAGAAGGTCATCCTGTGGTTTCCATCTGCCCAAGTCTTTCGTCGAAGCAGGTGCTGGAGGCTACAACAGCAACAGACTCCACTCAGTGATTATATCATAACAAAAAACGTCATTTGTTTTATTTTCGCATGCATAATTAATGCGGGCACTCAAATATCCCTGACTCCAACCACCATGATACATACTGTCAACCTACAGGTTGAGGAACTTTTGTTCTTATTGGTACGAACTTTTTTACCTGTTGCTGTCACTATTTTTCTCAAAGGAACATCAAATGTCAGGACTTTTTCACTTACTGCATATTTAAACAGCTAACATGGATACAGGCAGTAAAAGCAATACAGACTTATGATTTGGAAGTTTTTCTCATGACTGCTCATTTTATTATGGCAAATTAAGTTGCAGACATAGGGGATAACAACTAAAGGGGCGGAGCATTGTTAGTCATATTAAATGCTACAATTTATTTTCAACAAAAATAAGTAAGACACTTTTTCTCACCTTCTGTCTCTTAGCCCTTCTTGAAGACGACTTCACTGGCTGAAAGTCGAGAAATGAAAAATGGAAATGAGAAGTGTTGCTTTAAAGATCCAAAGCTTTATCAGTATTCTACCAAAAATTCAACTTTTGTCAAATTTTTACTTCAATAGCAATTGTAAATCTATAACCTCACTGATGCCCGATCTGCATGTAGAAAACAGACAAAAAGACAGAAAAATGTCTCTTAAAATTGTGACTCTGTTAACTGACAGACATTTAAAATGCATCCAGCAGGCACCTCTCTCTCTAGCATACACCATACACTTGACTCCTCTTTCATTCCCACTCAGCGGGGTACCATCTTACTCGTTTTTTCTCCGGGGGTGGGGGAGGTGGCGTCTCCATTGGGGCGGGGACTTCAGGCTTCACCTCCCCTGGCCCACCCTTTAATCTCCCTCGCTCAGATTTGACGAGGCTACTTTCCACCAGTTCATCGTCAAACTTCTTCCTCTTGATGGATCGCGTGCTACGTCGCCCAGCCACGGCAGGGGTTCTGGAGGAGGAGACAGGGGTCGACGGCAAGCTACCAGTCACTAAGGGGGCAGAAACAACAAATTCATTTATCTGACTGTTTTTTTAATGTCATACAATACTCGACGATTTTTCACTTTTACGATGACCAGGGCCTGATCTAGGATAAAAGTTTGGTCATCCACACATCACAGAAAAGTGTACATTTTACATGCTTTGAATTGTTCAAGTTTGTTTGACAGGCTATATGAGGCAATGCTTTTGCTGAAAAAACCTCTCTCATACTACATTAAAGACAATTCATCAAAATAATACATTAAATGCTTTCGATATTACATCATTTTATTGTGATTTTTCATCATGTGTTCATAGCACCCAAACTAGGCACCACCAAACCCCAGTACATGGGTTGAAAAGTGGCTCATATCATTCCCTGAGGGCAGTAACTTTTATTTGTTTGACTCTTCTTTCACGTCGTACTCTGGAATTTTACACTTCTTCCATGGCAGTCAGTTTTATTTATTTGATAGTTGCTCAATGCCCTACTAGCTAATTTCAATCCAGTTTTATGTGTAGAGGATCCCAGAGATTCCAAGGGTAAACCACTGATCTGTGGCAAGTTATTGGCAGAGTTTCTCACATGTGATGTTCAGATATGCAGAATCTATTTGTGGATGACAACGAATGTTCAGTAAACAACAGGCTGTGCAAATGACAATGTCAGCAACTTCAATAGCTTATTGACACCAAGAGGTGAGAGCAAAGAGTCAAGACAAGTACAAATTCCCTGTCCAACGGCTTTTAACTGCACCTCTGATAGGAGATTCGCACTTGATTCCTTGTTTTCCTGTCATCGCCCGCAGTGCTCCTGGACTGGACCTCACTATTTCAGTTTTTGGCCAAAATAGGGATAAAATATCAGATTATCGTAAAATCTAGCTAAAAATGATAGCAGAACATCAAAATTGTTCCTCCACCCACGCAAGTTTTCCTAAATATTAAGACTGGAAATAAGGGTTCTTATACCATAGGCCTTTGGTGTTCTGGCCACTGATAAGCCTTTCAAAACCAATCTGATATGGCTTGCTCCATACATCTGTGGTATAACTTGCTGGATTTATTTATTTATTTGATTGGTGTTTAACGCCATAAAAGAAAAGCTGTAGGGTACAGAGCTGTGTATCACCATGCTGTGGGAACATAACTGATATCAACCTACTGGATAGTGTTCACTCACCTCTGGATGGCCGCTGAGCTGACAAAGGTGTTCCTGTTGGAGGCGGGAGAGTGGCACTAAAGGGGGGCGACTCTGACACATCTTTACGACCTTCACCTATGTGGCATGAAAAAAATCCATGAACAAAGAATATATTATACTGCTGGATAAAATAATACATTTTAAACGTAATAAAATGGCCATTTACATACCATACTCTAGTCAGCACATGACCACCACATTAGCCCTCACCCATTAACCATTCACGTAATGCCTGAGAGCATTTTTTCAGGTTTATATGAAAAATATCTTCCACCATGGAGTCAATGATGCTTCGTCTACATCTTAATGCTCGATGTCCAGAATTCCACTGATAGAAGAGTAGACGCCGCAGGGCCAGCTAACAAAACATTCAGCTCTGAATATAATATTTAAAAAGCATAATATTTGAAAATAACATTTGTGGACATACTTTGATCTAACAATTTATGGAGAGTGATAAGACTCTTTAAAGGTATGATACGACAAGAATTAACTGGGCTGTGACACACTGAACGGTGCAGGGATTGACTTCCAGCTTTGAACCCGGTGACATTTGTGATGGTGCTACCTATGCTGTTGCAGTTACTATCAGAGATGTCTCAAATACATGTAGCTTGGGCGAAGGCCAGTGACACTTAGTAGGTATGCCTACCCAAGGCCTCTGCGTCTACAGGTAAATGCGCATTGATCCGAATACCTGAAACTTTTCAGCCGTCTCGATCTAAGTATCAACTGTTTTACGCAACTGAGTGTAAATCCAAAATGTTTCCATTGTATTAGAATTACTTGAAAGATTTTAGTAATTTAGGCCACACTGGCAGTTACCATCTTTGATATTGGTACTCCGATCAACAACTGCTGCACCTTCTCCACTGATGCAGTCCTTTCAAAGCATTTCCGCTTACTATGTCCAGTTCTGGTTAGTCAAAGTGGGTACTGGGTGCACAAATGGATAGGACAGATATCGGTGAAAGACTTTCACATGGTCTACAACTAATATTTAAACGAAGCCAATTTCTTGTAGAAGAGATACTAGGTACAGCTGTATTTGTCACAAACTGTTTCTCTAACTGAATCTTTAATTTAGTAGGCACAATTTAACAATATTCTCAAACCGGTGCGGGACAGTTTGATCTCACCTTTTGTGACAATGTCTGCTATACAATGAAATAATGAGTCCCGATGCAGGGATATAAAATGACATGCGGGCTGAGAAGGGAAACAAGGGATAGAGATAGCCCCAGGTTGCTATTTCCGTCCCTATTTTATATACTGGATTGACAGGATTTTATTTGTCGCATCAGCCAGCAACGGTAGAGCTTTCGTGCTTTCACGCCAACTCAGAAAAGTTCTTTCTGAACGATGTTTGCAGCCCTAAACAGATGACAACTGTGGCTTTTACCTCTCAGCTTGGCTGCATACACAACATCTCACATATTTTCCACTCCATAATGGCATGCCAGCTTAAATTTCGCGAAACTGTCATTGCTTGAGAGGAGGCCATTTTGCGTTAACCGCAATTATGGGTGTTGAAGAGTTCTTGTTCCTATGACGACGCATGCGCGTTAAACCCGAAAGAAGCACATCTTGGCGCATCATGTAAATTACTTGGTCGTATCGCGAGCTTGGGGATGGTTTGCTATTACCAACTGAAATATACGTGACATGTTGTGTGTAACAGCCTCAGCTGACACGTGTTTCGGATCGCACACATCGTTCAGAAAGGACTTATCTAACTTGGCGTGAGCTTCAAATAATAAAAAAAAAAAACCTAGGCCAAATCATTAGTCAGACGTTCAACAAGAATCAAAATCTGTTAGCAGACACGATAAGAGAGCAATGAACGCACCTGCTTCTGAGCGGGAAGGTGTTGTTACCACTGGCGTTTGGGGTTTGACATCCTCACTAGCAGTGCTCGCCACAGCTCCTGTTAACATGGACGTCGTTACCGCGGCGCCAGTTTCCGACACACGTAGACCTGAACTATTGCTTACAGAGGCCGACATGGCGACAGCAAGGGGAAATCAGCGATGTGTTTCCAGCCTTTGTTCTACTGACTTCACTAAATACATAGTTTTGACGAGAAAACACGAAGACTTCTATCCACAGGCCTTCACAGAAAACTAAACCTTGATCAACAACAAAAGCAACTTCGTCTTCCACGAGACAATGCCCCATAGAGTTTTATCCTAGGTGATATTTACACACAAATTTGATATTTCATCACATTCGAGATATCAGCATGTAAGTTTTGCTAATTCAGAAACCAAACAAGTGTGCAGCACACCCTGAGCTTTAAACACCACGACTAAGTCAAGAGTTACTTCATCCACGCGAAACCGACAAAGAGGCAAAGAAATTTCGAAATATTACCTGTGGATATGTAAAGACCTAGGGTAATATTCTAACAGGATATCCATACATCTCAAGCAAGATGGCTTCACATGTGGCGTGGCTTGTCATAGCGACTCAGTTACTTCTACTGCTTATACAAGTTCTGGGCGGGTAAGATTCTCAAAAATGAAACTAGGTTGAAGCTATACTTATTTCCGTTGGATGTGTGGTAAGACACTGGAATCGGTATGTTAAAATTTCCGAAAACTTCATTTTCATAGCCGGTGTCGACACTTTGAGTTTTGCCAATATATACGTCGAATCGTGGGCTTCACTCATTGGCTAGAATGTCATGTACTGTAGTGTGATATGGTCGTGTACTTATATGCTAGATCAGTCTCGTAATCCATCATGTCCGTTGATGAAACTCATCGTTTGACGCCAAAAGTATTCTCTTAAAGGCGTTTTCCGTTTTTTCAAGCATTGTTAAGTGGGCGTGAGGCTAATTTACCATAGGCTAAATCTACAATCTCTCCAATGTTACATTCATCAACATGTATCAAACAGGAAGAATGTGGATATATGCATATACGTTTAATACTGTACTGTCATGAAGATGGTCAATAAAATGGTTGTAAACTAAAGAACTAAAGTGAGGGGAAAAATCTGAAAATGACATTTGTTCAAGAAATTTTGCCGTTTGGCATTGGTTAGATGAGTAGCTGCTGATTTAAACAAGGGGCCTCCGTGGCTCAGCAGGTGTAGTCAGTGCCCAAGTGCAGCGTAATGACCCAGAAGCCTGCAACCAATGCAGTCACTGTGAGTTCAAGTCCAGCTTATACTGGCTTCCTCTCCGGCAGTACGTGGGAAGATCTGTCGTGGGTTTCCCCCTGGCTCCGCCCGGTTTCCTCCCACCATAATCGTCACTGCTGTCGTATAAGTGAAATACTCTTGAGTACAGCATAAAACACCAAACAAATAAAATAAATAAATTTTTTAAATAATTTCTTTATATGTGAAATTTTCACTGACTATCACTCTTAGACTAGTAGGCATGATAGATCTCCACACAGGATGAGGCCAAATGTAACACGTCAGAAACTTACACAAGCCTCTGTAGAAATGTCCACTCCATTATAAATGTGCCTTCCCAAAATATATTTCTGCAATGCCAGTTATCTGTGGCATGCTATTTGGACTGGCTGGATGTTACTATGACAGGCATCTGCCTGGGCAGGCGTTTAAGGTTGAAGTCAAATAAATAAGTAAATAAATAATGTACAGTAATATATATGTAATGATACGAATGATACCTAGCCCATGATCGGTGTGCTTGTATTAGGGTTTGTACAAGTAGTGTCAAATGGTGGGTTCCCTTAGTATTTTAATACTGGGGTCGAATTCAAAGAAAAAAAGATGTTACAGAGAGAGAGCACATACATGCACAAACTTATATAAATATATGCAATGGAAATCAAGAAATCTATGTAACTCTTCATGAACACTGTCTTGGATGCACTGCATTCTTGTTATGGCCACATGTGTAAATCAGTTATTTACAATATCCAAAAAATTTCATTGTGCAGAGCTTCATATTTAAGTGCATTGCATGGGACATGAAAAAGCTGTCTGATCTCAGAAAACAGATATCTGTTGTTATGAGTGAAATAGTGTAGAGTAGGCTAACATGTAATTGAAGCAGATAGGTAAATGAATGAAATGTTGATGTTAAAACCAAACAAGTTGCTTGCAAACCTCATCAAAGAACCCTAGATTGTAATGTCATTTAATTTGCTGTTTTTAATATTTTTCATTTTCAGACGAGACTTTTATAAAATCCTTGGTGTGCCCAAATCGGCCACAACAAACCAGATCAAAAAGGCGTACAGAAAACTGGCCAAAGAATTACATCCAGACAAAAACATGGACGATCCAGAGGCGGAGTCCAGATTTCAGGATCTGGGGGCAGCATATGAGGTGAGTTTCTGGCTATTTTTTAAGATGTTTTCCGCCGAGCCTCAGCTGCACTCAGTTGCATTGCACATCCATGAACCAGTTGTTGTGTTCACCAGACTGCTAAAATGGTGACTAAAAAGGACGGTCATCAAGTGTTAGTGTATCGAATAATTGACTGGAAACCTTGAGCAAATATTTATTCATCTTAAGTGTATTAGGTTATGTTAGTATATCATGTCAAATTTTACCGAAAATAGCATTTTTAGAGACATATGGGTGTAATGGCGTAAAATTTTACTTTTTGTGCTGAAAATGTTTTTTTGCAATAGGATGTCATCAAAGCTGAAGGCACCTTTGATTCTAAGATCAATAAAATTCTCAGAATCAGACTAAATATGCGGCTTAGTCATTTGTGAGAGTTTAGGCCATTTACAGTATACAGCTGTCTGAATATGACGAACACAAGCCTGATACACCTGCATTGTAACGTGTAACAGGTGTTCGAATTCATGATGTTAAAAATCAGCTGTACATCTGCACGGATATGGATGGGATATATGGTATTAATGGGTGATTGCAGGTCTTTCGCAGTTTGTTTGACAGGTGGGATGATACGCTGCTGTAAAAATGCAAGTTTCTGTACCAAAAGCATCAAATGTATTACATGTGTGTTATGACGCGAAAAATGCACTTTTCGGTGGATGGGGTTGGGGAATGTTTATTTACCATATATAACAAAAAAAAGGAATTGACATGACATTTAAATGTGGAGCTTGCATGTAAATTGTCTTTGTATGAAAGGGTATGGCGCGATTATTTTATAATTCTTTTGTCTTCTGAGTTATTCTTGATGGTGATTTTCAGTTATTTTACTGCCTCCTTTTTCTGTAGGTTTTATCTGACGCAGAAAAGAGGAAAGTTTACGATCGTCATGGAGAGGAGGGACTTCAGAAAGGTGACACGCATGGAGATCCCTTCTCAAGGTATTCAAGTCAGTTCTTTTCCACAATAATTTCCAGCACTATGACGTTTTTGCTGTTGTGTCAGAAAGCGTCAGATATCTTAAAAAAATATCTCTTCAGAATTGCATATGCAAATTAGGCAGTGATAACATCAGTTGATCAATGATGGTGCTAAGGTTGCAACAGTGATTGAAGACCTCTGGTATTTGCACTGTTCTCTTTTATAGTTTCTTCGGTGACTTTTCGTTCGGATTCGGCGGGTTTGGGGGCCGTGACCAGGAAACTCCTCGAGGCGGGGATGTTGTCATGGAGCTGGAAGTCTCCCTGGAGGAGCTGTACAATGGAAACTTCGTAGAGGTAGGTTCTTTGCTCTGCTGGAGCAGGCTTTGGCCTAGTGTCAGGAAGCGCTTGCCTATTCATTGTTATGGCACAAGAGGTTGGGGTTCAGTCCTGGCTGTGGATAAAATATATATAGACTCCCCTGCTCTCAGTACTCTTGGGGCTTTGACAACAATGAACGGTCTATGACACTCGTTTGGCCATTAGCAGAGCCTAACGGTTGTTGAGGATCAGTTCTCTTCAACGGAGATAGTGTGGATATCTGTACCTCAGATGTGTGAAAGTTGGTCAGAAACTTGCCGGTGATCAGTGGTTTACACCAAGCACTGCGATTTCCTCCACCTATGCTGCCATCATAAAAGGGAAAAATTCTTGGGTGTGGCACTAAGCTGCTGTCATGTAAATAATGAAATCTGTGTTTTCATGACTGAGTTTGCATGTATGTGTTCAAATGCTTTGCTTCCATTTCATAACGACCCGCCCGAATAGCGCAGTTGGTTGGGCGTCCGCTTTCGGACGGGGAGATCTGGGTTCAAACCTGGGTCGGGTCATACCAAAGACTTTAAAAAATGATACATTCTGCTTCCTCGCTATAAGAGGATAGAGGGTGGACTGGTCGGCCCGGTGTCAGTATAATGTGACTGGGTGAGGGGGCTTGTTGGGTGTCTTCGGCAAGTCGTCTCGGTGAGGCAGCACCGGCAGTATCTTTTATCAGCACCAGATAAAAGATACGGTGGAAATCCGTCCTGCACCAAGGAGACACCGCCTTCGTATAAGTGAAATATTCTTGAGTAGGGCTTTAATCAATAAGCATTCATTCATTCATTCCATTTCATAACGTGTGGTTTAAGGTGTGTCCTACCATTTTCTTCTTTTCTTCCTGGGGTGTAAAAATGGCTTTAAAACTACAGTTTTCCTATTAAAAGATTGCATACACAAGAACTTACGACACAACTCACTCCATGGGTCATGGTCTCCTGTTGACATATGACTTTGTAAAGGCACACACAAAATGACTGCCATACAATTCCAGTTAAGTGGCGTTGTTACTGTGCATACACATAGCTTAGGACATGACCCAACGATTTTGGGTTGAATAGAATTTGGTGTTAAACTCTTGTGTATGCCGAGCATAAGGCCTTTGAGGATGGTCCGTCATGAAATTCAGTAGCCTGCACTTGTGACATCAATAGTGATAGCTAGCCCCCCCCCCCCCAAAAAAAAAAAACAAACCTGTGCGGGAAGAGTCCTAATGGGTTGGCACTAAGCTGGTCCCGCAGTAAACTTATCAGCGGCACCTGGTCATTTCTGAAAGTTTGCAAACAGTGACAAAAATTTACATTAATTAGCTGGGATATGAAAGGCATAAAACATGTCTCCAAAATGAAAGAAAAATCTTTCTTGGCATAACTTTCTTCTTCTCACTTAAAAACATAATGTTCAATTAAGTGTGCCTTTCATATATATATCCTTTCAACGTCAGTCAAATAAATAAAATTTTTAATCCACCCTCTACTTCAGGTAATCCGTTACAAACCTGTTGCTAAGCCGGCCAAAGGCACGAGGAAGTGTAACTGTCGGACAGAGATGGTCACTCACCAGCTTGGACCCGGACGCTTCCAGATGACTCAGCAACAAGTCTGTGACGACTGTCCAAATGTCGCGTGAGTTTACATCCAGTCATTGGCCACTTTGGACATAAAACATGATGCTAGACCAAACTATTTCCACTCATTGAGACGTAACACTTTAGAAGTAAAGCAAGGTGCCAGATTAATATATTTATGCTTAGGCCACACCAATTTAAATTGTTGTGTTACTGGCCGAATAAATAGTTTTGTAATGTCAGTGGAGGGTGTGAAACATAAATAAACAAGGGAGATTACTCTCATATTCATTGATGAAATGTTGACTGGTCGATCACATTCACTGGCCAAGTAGCCTAAGCTTTGAATCTTGTGATTGCATGCTAGAAACCTATTCTCTGTAACTAGACAAGGAGGTTTTCTCTGGGATCTGGCCATGCTGAAAATATTAATCACCTGAACATGTACGTTGTTGCTGTTGTCAGGTTTGTGCCCGAGGAGAAGCTCCTGGAGATTGAGATTGAGCCAGGAATGAGGGATGGTCAGGAGTACCCGTTTGTCGCTGAAGGTGGGTTCTTCCTGCAGAAAATGAAGGGTTGTCATGCCATGTTATGTAATAATACACAAGTAATGTAATGCTTTCTTTGCAGTGTAATACAAAGTTTCTTGTGATGGAGTAAGACAGGCAGACAGACAGACAGACAGACAGACAGACAGTCCAACACAATCTGCATCTGTATGCATATTTAATACATTGGCAGATATTGCTTGCAGACATCAGACCGAAAACTGCAGTATTTGTAGTGGATGGCTAGCGACCGTTTGGTCGCCGGAGGTATTTCTCCTCCTTCTATTGCGTTCATCTTCAAAACCACAGATCCTTTTCACACAACACTGTCATGGCTGTGTTCCTTGATAAATTGCCTTCAATCTGCCCTCACATATGCATAGATAGTCAAGCGTTGATACTCTAAACCAGCCACAAAGTATCTGTGACATTTGTGACATCTGTGACATTGGGTGCAACAGTTTTCATGAGGCCTGGAAAAACTTTCACCATTTTTTTTGAACCTTTAACTTTTCTCAGAAATCTATAATAATTGCATGTACCTGGATACTGGTATATTCTTCCTTTGACATCTCTTTAAACCCACAGGTGAGCCTCATATAGATGGAGAACCTGGAGATTTAAGGTTTATCATCAAACAAGCAAAGTGAGTACAGTTTTTTATGCTGATGATGTTATACTGTATGGATACTGTTGCACCATATAACACAACTCATCCTGCTTTCGAATGACTTCTGTAGATCACCTCAAGTTTAACTTTTTTCAAGTGACACAGTTTGCAGTGTTCTGATATATTCATCCTTCTTACAGGCAATGTAGGTGTTTTCTGTGAAGTTTGATTAATCTAAAGTCCTGGCATAAAAAGTGCAATTTTAAGGTCTTTATATTCTTTTGAAAGTGGAAGCCAGAATATAGGTGATATACAGCAAGTCTAAAGTTTTCAGAATAAATGCTTTATTCATATTCATTTTAACAGGGTAGCAGTGTTGAAACAGCTTTTGACAAGTATGAACAGGGTAGCAGTGTTAAAACAGCCATTGCACATGTATGAACAAAATACAGCAAAAGTAAAGTGAAAAACCAGGAAATGTTCACCTGTTGGAAATGATCTGTGTAAGCAGATTTGGATTTTTTTTTTTTTTTCAGACACCCAAAGTTTGAGAGGCGAGGAGATGATTTATACACCAACGTAACAATTTCTTTACAAGATGCTTTAGGAGGATTTGAAATGGACATTACACATTTAGACAATCACAAGGTAACAAATCTCCAATCAGTGATACCTGTGCTGTACCTTGGTGCTAATTTTGCCCCCCCCCCCCCACTAATAATGGGTTGATAAATCACATCTGAGGAATTTGCAGCGGAAGTTGATTATCTTCTAAGCCACACACAGAGATCTTAATGTACTCAGTTTATCATCATGCGGATGATATATGCACAAACATTTCTTTAAAATAGTGTAACTCAGTCGGTTAGTGCGCTAACGCAGCGCAATGACCTGGAAGCCTCCCGCCAATGCAGTCGCTGTGAGTTCAAGTCCAGCTCATGCTGGCTTTGTCTCCGAGCGTACATGGGAAGGTCTGCCAGCAACCTGCAGATGGTCGTGGGTTTCTGCAGTGCTGTGCCCGGTTTCCTCCCACCGTACTGCTGGCTGCCGTCGTATAAGTGAAATATTCTTGAGTACTGCATAAAGCACCAATCAAATAAATAAATAAATAAATAAATTAAAATAGTGTAAATAATGGGGATTTCGTCCATAACAAAGTCACTCACTTTGACTGATTATAAGAGTTCTTTTGATCTCGTAAAGGTGTTTTGAGTTTTGTTTTAGGTACATAATGTAAAACATTTTGATATAAAACACCAGTACAGTAAAGAAACCAAATTAAAGATCAATGACTGTGTATGTATATTTCATTAACTCATGCGTTTCCTAACACATTTTTGGTCGTCAGGTACACATAATTCGTGACAAAATCACCTGGCCTGGAGCGAGGATGAGGAAGGCAGGAGAAGGAATGCCGAATTATGAGAACAACAATGTCAAAGGAGCACTCTTTATTACGTTTGATATAGAGTTCCCGAAGGGCACCATCAGTGAAGAGGACAAAGAAGGTAACGTGCAGCATGATCATCGAAGGTTGTTTAGTAAGGAATTACAGCTGGAAGGAAAGATAACTAAAGTAACCTGTGTTAGTTTGGCAGAAGGACCTGAAATTTATACGCGACCATTGAAACTTATTTATTTATTTATTTAATTTGATTGGTGATTTACGCCGTACTCAAGAATATTTCACTTATATGATGCCGGCCAGCGTTATGGTGGGAGGAAACCGGGCAGAGCCTGCGGGGAAACCCACAACCATCTGCAGGTTGCTGACAGACATTCCCAGTTACGGTCGGAGAGGCCAGCATGAGCTGGACTTGAACTCACAGCGACTGCATTGGTGGGAGGCTTCGGGTCATTGTGCTGCAATAGTGCGCTAACCGATTGAGCCACGGAGGTCCCCCATTGAAAATCATATCCAGGAATACCTTTCTTTCTACTGAGTAAAATGAAGCCTAACTTGTAGCTTTTCTTTGTGCATGAGTAGTCAGTACAGACATCGCAAGCAGACTAGAATTTCATCCAGACGTGAGGATTGCAGTACATAAAACACAGAAATAAAATTCAAGCATTTAAAAAAAAAACATACGAAAATAGTTGGGGATGTAGTTTGGAATGATATTTCTTCAGAGCTCTTATTTGTTTTGATGCATTCTTTTAAGAAACTGTATTGTAGATTCAGTTCAAAAACTCGATCAGAGTAAACCCTATCAAATTTTGGCTATTACCTTAAAATAGCCCTAATAATTACTTTTCACAAACTATCAGCTTCTTCTGTGGACTTGTAACTATTCAAAGTCGGCAATAAAGTTCATAAAATTCATAATGCAGCACGCTTTATAACTTTGTTCAGACTTTAATGATGATTTTAGCTCCATAAATAGAACAGATAGTTTGAGCCATTCTTGGTAAAAAGAGAAAATATTGTTTTCATTAAAAAATATGGATTTCTTGGTATAATTCTCTGGTATAACCTCTTTCACTTTATTTATGTATTATGATATCAAAATGAATGGTATTATGTCCTTAGTCCTTCAGATATATATATTTAATGAATTTCTCTCTTTGGTGTTTCAGCTTTGGCCAGGATTCTGAAACAGGACCATAAAACACGGGTGTATAATGGTCTACAAGGCTATTAGCATTAATTCAAAAATGTATAGGTTTAAATTTTATTTCACTTGTTATTTACATGTACAGTGTAATGCATTTTCTCAGACATGTCGGAATGAATGGATGTGTAGGTGCACGCTTAGAGAGATTATGACGTCGTGGGTGTGTTCAGATTTGTACATTTGTCGCATTTTGTATGTTTGCAAGGAAACTTCGCTTTGGGTTCCAATTTCCTCACTTTATATCGCTCTTGCTTTAAAGGGATACATGCAGAATTGGTGCCGACTGGCTGACAGTAGAGATAGGATTTCCTGTGTTAAGCCCTTCTGTCATCGTCACGCTTGAATACATGTACAGTACCTAAAATGTTGTCCGTTTCCACACAGTGCACTTGGCATTGCGTGCACGTAATCTCCATGGCAACCAGTGCTGTAGGTATTAGGTCGCAATGGCAGTTACATACAACGTAACATTGAGTGCGATTTGTGAAACGGGCATCAGTTTAGCATTCGTTTACTTATCTTTCACACCAGCCAATCAGCAACAAGTCAGTGACCCTTTTAAGACAAGGACCGCAAATCTGTCATCACATAGCTCTGTACAGCTAATGCATGGTACATGGCAAAATCGTTGCATGCAAAGAGGTCGCCGTGTGATTAGAAAAAACTACCATCTGATACGATAGATCAGTAAGGGAAAATTGTTACCTATTCCGGATTTGGTCTTGACTGACGATGTATTATTCTTATCATTGTGATAGCTTTGGTTTCGTGTTAGAACCCACGGCTGGTGATATTGTATCTCCTTATGGATGGTGTGTTTTTAGATTCTGGAGATACCGTGTTCTACAGGTGACCAAAGTTATCCTATCCAACCAAGGTAACTAGTGCCAAAGTCGAAAAAGGAATGGGAATTATATGGTTGACTCTCAAATCAAAATCATTCGTCGTAATAGTTCTCTTTTTAAAAAACCGGGACCTCCTGTTCGTTCACATTATGCACGGCGTCATGATTGTTGTTGTTGTTGTAAAAACCGTCACCATCATGGTTGATTTCGTCATCGTTTCTTTTGTGTGGTAAAACTGTATGCAGGTTTCCTCCTGTAGACCCCTGTTCTACAGTACTACAAGTATCACACATTTACTATTCTATGTGTAATACCAGACCATGAGACCTCAACTTGTTAGTACCTGTTGTAAGCCCTCATCTTAACATCGAAATCCTTCTTTCACTTTGCAAAAGTCCATGTTTCGTCATTTACAAGTCATCCCGCCTGTACTCAGAAACCATGTGTTGGCCGTCGTCCGTCTGAACTGTACCAACGTCTTAAGTGGTTGTTAAGGATTATATCAACGGTGCGTGTGATGCTGTCCAAAATGATTAACTGTGTCAAGTTGAACGGAGACAGTTTCATTTGCTGACGAACGCAGTGGCCACTAGAGGGCCCCAAGTCGACCCATTGTCCTCTTAAAATACATGAGGATTACTTTACCAGTTTTCGCAAAAAGCATCATCGCGCTACACAGACTAGACTACACAGCTTGCTGCAGTGTGACTTTAGGCGAAAAAGATCGCCATTAATGTACAATGAAGTATTGCTGTCTTGAATATAAATTTGCAGGGTTTTTGCTACCAAAAATTTTGACGATGCTAAAATGGCAATTTTTGTAATCGTCAGATAGTCTGTCTATTTATATGATTACCACAGCTGGCTTGGATTTAATCAGTTCAATTCGTTGTAATATTTTGAAGATCCATTCAGTTGCACAAAGATAGCGTGAACGTATCCATATGTCTAACCATTGAGAAGTAAAGGGTAAAGTACACAGACGCCCGCATCATTGATATTCCAAATTTCACTTACACTTATTCTCATTACTTCTCATTACTGTTATGTTGTCAATTATTTTGTGTACAGTGTATGTCGGAAACGTGTGTATACAGGCGATCTCTGCCATCTTGGATTTACTCAACATTTCATGCAAACCATGGCCCACGTGCACGAAGCCCTCTTAACGGTACAAGCAAGTTAATACCATGGCAACCAGGGCCACGTGCACGAAGCCCTCTTAAAGTTACCAGCACGTAGCTGCCATGGCGACGTAATGCCTACAGTGCTGGTTGCCATGGTAGTTACGTGCTCGTAACGTTAAGAGGGCTTCTTGCAAGTGGCCTCAGCACTGTAGCATTACGTCGCCTTGGCAGCTACGTCCTGGTAACGGTAAGAGGGCTTCGTGCAAGTGGGCCCATATGTCGTGTTAGAAGAGAACTAATCATTTCAAGTAAGAGGGATGTGAGCTGCCCAATGTGAATTACGCAGGTTGACGAAGGATATTTATTTTTGCTCAGATATCGGTCGGTATCCACCGATATTTGACACTTTTGAAAGTGGCCGCTATACATGTGGTAGCCTACTCTGAGTTGCGCTTGGTCATTACGAATGTATTATATTTTTGGGTCTCAAAATGGCAGATCCGCAGTTCTACATGTGTTCAGCGGTATTCATCAATCAGCTTTACAGCTAGTAATGTTGGCGACCCTTAACCGGGCTTAAGATCAAATCGAATGTGCAGGATTTTTTTAAATAATGATTTAATTTGGAAATTTGTAGCAAGATGCTTTCACATCTTTCCTGTTACTAGCATTGAAAGCTCGTATCTTGTATATACACGTGGATATGATGTACGTGTTAGGCATCTACCATACATCTGTATTGGATTTCTTGTTTTATTCATGTTACTCTTAATATAACTTATTGAAAATGTAGACATGATGAATTGTGGCTGATTAACTGGCATTTGATAAAGATTGTCATAAGCAAAACGACTTTCTGGTAGACTCGGACCGGCTACAAAAACAGTGGCTCCAAACCGCGGTGAGGTTGGGGCTTTTGTGTGCTACCTTAGTTCTGGCTGGTTTACCCATAGATTATTATCTGTAAAGGCTAATCCATGGGTAAGTCCACTAGAGCTAGTACTGCCTGTGCGTGTCATGCGCACACATACACAGCAAAGTGTGACGTATTTTACATAAAAGAACAAAACATTATCTAGCTTTGGGCCATTTTACTAAAGGCTGGAAGAAATGTTACCATTTATCCAGTTAGTTCTCACTGCACGGTATCCGCTACCATCCAGCTATCGTCTCTTAAAATTCCTCTATCTTAGTCAGCAGTCAATCAGCGTCGGTTTATCTTTCTCTGTTCTCCATCCATTGTTGTATTTCGTGTTAATATGCACCAGAACATTTGTATTTTGAAATAGAGTTTGATGTTTTGCGGGTTTAGTACTTTTATGAACTTAGACTATTTTTCAAAGCTGTTCCGAGTAACTGGAGGGTCGCCTAAATTACCATTTACGTCATTCAGGTTGTCATTTCCTTAGGTAGAGTATATCATATACCGTAAAATATATGTATGGCTGGTAAAGCAGTGTGGATGTACAGGTATATGATCATATGAGTCTTCAGTTTTGTTGGCAGCACTGTCACAACAGTTAACAAGAAAAAGAATTTGTTAAGGTATCCATGCAACGGAAACTGTAAGAATTACATCTAGATGTGCCACAAAGACACGTGATGGAAAAAGAAATATTTCATTGGAAATGAAGGTAGACTGTGTCCTTCTCAAATGATTGATTGTCATTGGAATAGTCTGTGAAATTCGAACCAATTATCACCTCTTAGTTCCATGGTTTGGTATACAGTTAATTCATATGAATCTAAATTGTCACTCCTATAGGGCACATGCTGCAGACTGATATGCTTCAGACAGGCATCGACAAAAGGCCTAGCGGAAGACAGCGAATCATGGAACACCTAGTTATGATACAAAGAAAAGGAAAACTCCACCTGATTGGTCAGACATCAGCAAAACCACACAACCACAAAGCTACCTGCTTGATATTTATTGTGTTGAAGAAAAGTCTTCTTTTTCTAACGCTAATTCAAAAGTCTCCGGCGTCTGCAACCTATTAAAGGTGTAGGCAAAACTCATAGCAAATTATCCTGGGCCAGGAATCGGTGTTCCTCTTGAGTTTATTGTGCATCACGCAAGCTAAAATTGTGTAACCACTTCAGAATAATCAAGTTACTGTTGTTGTTTGCTCGCGGACCAATCCCTCGGCCATATACTGGCCAAGGTACTTGTGGCATATCTAGATTTAATATATTATAGAGACAAACGTGGAGTCCATCTGTTGAAAAATTGTCCGACTGGTTTTAATTGTTCTATTTCCACACAAAACATCGGTAAAGTATGATTATTTCATTTTTTTCTGAAGTGGGTTGTGTCACATGGGGACAGATGTTTTCAATTATATACACATAGATATGCCTTTGGATGGAAGACGTGGGAATATTAAATATTTTCAAAATAAAATACGGTTTTATGTTCTTCCTATTTCTTTACAAGAAAAGAATGATTGTGCAAAGCGTAATCTCTGCTTGTTCAAAGCACAATTGCTTACTGGTGTTAACACCAAATACAAATGTTTATAACAACTTACAGGTGTTCTGAACACCAATGAAATAAACAAGTAGTACTCGAAATAGAGCAAATCTGAGGCCCCTTTTAGACAAGAATTAAGAAAATGTAAAAACTCCTTTAAAATGCGAAATATTTCAATTCAAAAATTAAATTCACAATAGGACACGCCCATAAACTACTCACATTGTTTCTATCGAGGATGCAGCTCGATTTACCAGTGTTCCGATATAATTTTTAGGGATGTAATCATATATTAGTGTCTTGTAGGGTTAAAGTATACACCTCGCATGTTAGCTCGACATTTTGTCCAATCGTCCGTCATCTGTCTGCCAGTCACTCATGAATCAGTCTTTCGGACCTCTTTTGAACAAAAAAACTGGTTCATGGCTTCACCCGAGAAAGATCGTCGACTTTCAAAGTGCTTCATCTATTTTCTTTCATCACCTTTGGTGTTTTTCCTTCTTTTGGACATTGCTTATTTCCCGAACTTCTTTTGAAAAATGGTTGGTTTTCTCCAATGGGGTCGCTGTGATCTTAAGTCCAACTCATACTGGCTTCCTCTCCGGCCGTACGTGGGAAACCTGCAGATGGTCGTGGGTTTCTCTCGTGCTCTGCGCGGTTTCCCCTTGTTCTTAAGGTAAAAGACAGCTCATGACTGAGGCACTGTCGATTTAAAGAATTACAAAATTCTCCTCTGAATACAAAAACCTGTTTGAATTTGTAAGAATTCGTCGCGCAATTTTTTTTTGAAGTGTGCAGTAATGTGCTGCCAGCTGGGGATCTGAAGGTCCCCATGCTTTTATGCTTTTGCGAGATTGGCCAACCAGAGAGATAGGAGATATCAAGGTAATATGTTTTAATTATAACTAGTTCACTAGGAGTGAACAACACAGCAAATTATTTGCACACCATTGTTTTACGACGAGAGTAAGTTTCTCGATCATTTCGTGTTATAAATTTACATATATACTTAACTTTCAATCACAACCCGAACAGCATACTACAATCTCCGGTTACAATATTGTTCCGCGCTTGGAACAATTACGCCACAGCCCAGACAGAATGGCTGTGTTTCGTGCTAGTCGATGGAGCACGGTCAAATTTCAGTTTCCACTGTCGAAGTGGCGGTTACAAAAAATACTTTACCGAAACAAACATAATACTGTCCGCAACCTTTTGGGCAAAGTTAACTTAAAACATGAGCTGTCTTTCACTTTAAGTGCGGCGTAAAACACCAATTAAATAAATACATGTACACGCTTTAACTGAGCGCCTTACGAGCCTGGGTGTACAGTAGCCCCTACAAGCACCCAGCTATCTTTTAGGTATCACCCCTCCTAACCTCATAGGTTTTCTCCTTTCTAATAAGCCATATCGCTGTTTCGAATGTGCATGACCGGGATTTCCTGTCTGTAGGATAAACAACCCCATGTGGCTATGTTAAAGCATTATAACCCTCGGCTGTCACATACAATCCACTAACTTTCGTGGAAATTATGTAAATAAATGTTGTATCTGAAATTTTACACGGGCCCGGACTTAGTTTCAATTCGAAAACACTGAAAAAGAAACGACATGAATGTTGGGCTGATGCGGAAGTCTGATATGTTGAAGCGTAGCCATAAATGACCACGTGTTTTTGTTAATTCCACTTTTGACCCGTTCTGCCTATACGTGCCGATGCCGTACTCGAAACCACCATCTGGTTTATTCATACAGAGCATGTAGCGCCCACTTAAAGGTACAAGCTTCGTGTAAGACGAAATCGCGCTTTGAGGACGCAATTTGCAGTTGATGAAATAGACTCGTGTTTACCTGTCAGTATTCGCTATCAATTTAAAGGAAATTCACGCTGAGTCGTATCAATGCAACAATACAGAGGATATATTTCGCCGGATTCCACAAATCCATTTCTGACTTAGTCAAAATTTTAAAATTTTGTTCTCGGACAAATTTGACAAAATATCAACTTCCAGTACTTATGACTAGGTGATAAATACTTCTTGTGGAATCCACCCAGGCAACTCACCCATTAATAGCACCCATTAAGTGTACATTAAGTGTAGTTCATTCACCATCCAAAACCACCCCGAGAATGTCGTGAAATCACGTGTTATTCTCGGATGTACCCACGTGCTGCAAAGTCAGTGCGTGCCGCCTTGGGGTCCGTGCAGTAATGGAGGCCAACCAAAGCAGTTGTTGTCGGCCACGAATCCGGCCGTTGTCTTTGGCAGTGATCTGTTGTTGTTACTTGCTTTACATGGTTGGTGAGACGTGGACATCCGCCGGGTTGTGTAAGTGTCTTCATTAAAAATTCTTTTCTTTTCGCACAGCGGGGTTACCTGTCCGATAAATCTCCACGAGTCGTTCGATGCCATCATACATCAGTTGTATTTGACTTTGAGTTGAAACTCGCCCACAATATGGGAATATTTAAATTTACGTTGTTGTTTGTACACGTGGTAAGGAACATGGCGTCAGTTGCATTAATGCATGATCTGTGTTTCACCACCAACTTGTAGGGTGGGCGTCAACTAATTGGTTTGATAAGGATGTTACGAAACGTCGTCACCATCAATAACGTCGAAGTGTTTGTTACCAAGAAGCAAAATGCCTTCTTAGTTTGCTAATCCAGCTCTTAAATGCCCCTGGATGCAGTAGACGTCAACGATACACACGTGGACAGATACATGAACTTCATTATTCCTATATCACGGTATGATAACGTATACAACTATACTATATATTATTTTGGCGCATAAGCTCAACTTCAAAAGCGAACATGTATGGCCAAAACCTTTAGTGTGGGACTGCAGCAAAACGCACGGGAAGGTAAGTCAGAGAATATTGAGTCCTTGTGGGTGGGGTATGTAGAGGTTGGTTGGGGTGGGGTGGGGTGGGGTGGGGTGGGATACGTTTTCTTCGAATTTCATCCATTGCGTGGCGTGTTACACGAAGCTTAGTACTAGTAAAAGCGCATACGCAGGAATTTCCTTTTTTAAGGCGATTGTTTTTGATAGAGGGCTATATTTTTCTTTAATCTTAAGTGTAATACGGTTTTAAATGGCAATGTTAGCTGTAATTAATAATTCTCGTGTTTGGGTTCTTGTTGTCTTCAGTGCTTTCCGTGCCATAACGGTCGCTCATCAGCTTTATACAGACACCTGTAGGGGCCTCCGTGGCTCAATCGGTTTGCAAGCTAGCGCAGCACAATGACTTAGAAGCCTCCCACCAGTACGGTCGCTGTGAGTTCGTCCAGCTTATGCTGGCTTTCTCTCCGGCCGTACGTGGAAATGCCTGCCAGCAACCTGCGGATGGTCATGGGTTTCCACCGGGCTCTGCCCGGTTTGCCGCCGTCGTTTTCTTTATTTGGGGACTGCCTCTGTGGTCTAGTGGTTATAGCGTCCGCCACGATGTTCCTGGTTCAAGCCCAGGTCGAGTCATAGCAAAGACTTTAAAAATGGTACTTGTTGCTGTCTCGCTTGGCGCTCAGTTTTGAGAGGTTACAGCAAGGAAACAGGACTGGTTGACCTGGTATCAGTATAATGTGACTTGGTAGGGTGTCATATCTGGTGTCTTTGGCATGATATTCCAGTGACGGCAGCACTCTGGTGACATGGACTCGCCCTGCCACAAGAATACACCATACATTCACTCACCAGAAGGACTCCTCGTCGTCATATGACTGAAACATTGTTAAGTACGACGTTAATCCCCAAGCACTCACTCACTGTATTTGAATTTAACTTGAACCGAGTTTATAATTCTTTCTTGGAAGTTTGTGGAACAATAGAGAATATTGTAAAATCCAACGTTTTTTTTTTTTATTATTTAGCCGTTCTTTGAATTAGGTAATGCTTTACTTGCATTATTGTAGATTGTTTTATCCACGGATTTCCAATCAAGTGATTATGAAACAATTTGAACAATGGACTATGTTTCATTTTAGCCTTACATGAAGTCGCTGTTTAAAAATGGTGATTTTGTGATGTGTTCTGATTTTGTTGCCACAGGGTTACACGCGTTCTTACGTCACAAGCTGTGTTAACTACCAGATCCCAGGAACAGAAATTTATCTTAGATTTAAGTCAGGTGTAGTCTTAACTTTTGGTACTATTACTGAATTTAGATTGAAGTTAAACGCTAATGTTAACTTTCATCACTAGGATTTAAAATTATAAGGTCAAAATTTGAAATTAAAGGCTAATTTTCATTTTTGTTACTATTATTCAAGAAAATCTTATAGTACTAAAGTAAAACTCGTTAAGGTGAATCGTAGTTTTGGCGTACTTAAGTCTTTCAAAGTGGAAACTATATCTGACTTAGGAAGTATAAGACAGCTTCGTCATCCTGGTATCTGGTTTTCTGTGATGGTTTACTCTACCGACTTACATGGTGCTAGAGAAGCATTCTTAACATGTAAAGCATCGATGAAACAAGGAAACAAAAAAAAGTATTAGTCCAAGTTCTCGGGGCCTCCGTGGCTCAGTCGGTTAGCGCGCTAGCGCAGCACAATGACCGAGAAGCCAATGCGGTCCTTGTGAGTTCATGTCCAGCTCATGCTGGCTTCCTCTCCGGCCGTACGTGGGAAGGTCTGCCAGCAGCCTGCAGATGGTCATGGGTTTCCCCCTGGGATCTGCCCGTTTTCCTCCCACTATAATGCTGGCCACCGTCGTATAAGTGAAACATTCTTGAGTACGGCGTAAAACACCCATCAAATAAAAGAAAAAAAAATAGTTCTTGATGTTGACATTGGAGAACATCTTCAGTGTTGTGGTTTTAAGTCCACATTAAACTTGGCCTGTCCCGCGTTAATTAATTACTCGTTCAAAATCTCATCTAAATTGTCAGATTATGGCACAAGGTGCATTTTAATTGAATTCCATGGTGCTTACTAGCCATGAGTTTGGCTAAAATTTTTGCCAGCAATTTGTGAATGGTCATGGCTTGCGTCGTACAGGTGAAATATTTCGAGTACTCCTAAGACATCAATCATATATATATATATATATATATATATATATATATATATATATATATATATAAATTAATTAATTTGACGTGAACAGTTGAGAACGTGGTGATTCTGGACTTAAACCGCACTTCCCCACTGAAGATGTGTGACCGGATCTTGTCTGATGCTCGTCTGACGCAATCAGAGAACCCATGGTTTCTCACCAACGGCTGCACGCTACATAACTACACACAGAGGTAAGAACCTTCACTGTAACGAATGTGGGTTCTTTTCTTTTGTCAGGAAGCAAATGGATGTATTGTTGGTTTAAACCAATGTATTTCCAAGCAGTGTACAAGCCATCAGAAACAAGACGATGTATTTTAAATAACATACCTGCATATGTTTATGAACTAAACGGTACGACTGAAACGATATAAATTCGCCTTGAAGAAAAATTTATTGGAATCCGATTATGCCTCCCCCAAAATATACAAGCTGTGTCCTTATACAGTAACCCACATGACTTACTTTTTTGTAAAATGTGTTTTATTTGTTGTAAATTTATATGTTTACATACTGAAAGAAATGTCCTATATTGAACATGGTTCATGTATTAGAGTCACGAAATATTTAAATAAATAATACTTACATGTATAAATAATTGAATCGATAACGGAACCATAGCAAATAACTGAATCGGTCTTCAAGAAAATAGTTTTTGAAAACTTCTAGTTGTCCTGGGATTTATACGTAATTTATTGGATGTATCTGTTCCTCTAGTTAGTTTAAACAAAATTATTGGTTAAACTGTTGTGAAAATATATCTGAAATAAATATAGTTTATTTTGAAAACAACAACTATTTTGATTAATTCAACAAAATATCCAGGGGGCCTCCATGGCTCAGTTGGTTAGCTCGCTAGCTCAGTGTAATGATCCAGGAGCCTCTCGCCAATACGGCCGCTCTGAATTCAAATGCAGCTAATGCTGGCCCCCACTTCTGTCGTACGTGGCAAGGCCTGCCAGAAACCTGTAGATGGTTGTAGGTTTCCTTCGGGCTCTGTACGGTTTCCTCCCACCAGAGTGCTGGCCGCCTAATCTATCAGGTGGCTGTATGTATGAGAAACTTTTAATAAGTGGCTGTAAATGGAAACTCTTCAACAAGCGGATGTATGTAGGAAGGACCTCTATCTATATGCTGTTTATCGAAAACATTTATCACATGGCAGCATATAAAATACCTTTATCAAATGTCTCCAAACACCAATCAAATAAATAAACAAGATGTCCATCCCGTTGTTAATCACAGTATAACAACACAAACAATCATCACACAATGTTCTTTCCACCAGAATTTAATATCTTTTCAGTGAAGCCCAGAAATGTATGCACAAAATCTCCAAGATCTTCGGCGTGAACAGCATAGGCTTACTGGGGGATTCCCGGATGAGGAACCTGTTCGTGGGTCTGACGGAATTGCTGGGCAAGGGAAAGTGGCACATCCCAATACCGATGAGGCATTCCGACTTCCACTATTACAACCCAGAGATTGACACCCTCGTGGTGAGTTCGATTTATTTGTTTATTTCATTGGTGTTTCACGCCGTACTCAATAATATTTCACTTATACGACGGCGACCAGCATTGGCGTGAGACTGACCTTCCCACTTGCGGCCGCAGAGGAAGCCAACATGAGCTGGACTGGAGCTCACAGCAACAGCGTGAGAGGCACAGGGTCATATCGCCGCGCTGGTGCGCTTACCCCCCCTCGGCCAAGGAGGCCTCCTGACGAGTTCGAGCATAGTCTCTTGGTTGTGTTACCCAGGTGATAAGTGAGCGTACAGTGCACATTTATTGTGATAACCTATAGTAATAAACGGTTGTTTCAAAGTTAGTAATTTTGTTGTACTCGTGGTAAGCACATGTGAAAATCGTCGTTCTCCTCACTCTCCCGTAGGGGTACCTTTTAAAACAAAATCTTAGCGGAAAGTCTACAGTTGGCGATGCGCTGTGGCACTAATGTTTTAACCCTGGCATAATACTTCACAGCCATGCAATTACCAAAACCTGCTGAATCTGTATGCATCGCTTCAGAGTCATTTTAGTAACCGGAAGGTTGTCATTTCTTTCAGTTTTTGCGATTTCGCGGCAAAATGGATGTGGAAATAAGTAACGACTACATCTCGTGGGAAGAAAGCCCCGCCATATTGAGGCCCCGTGTTATCATACAGGCACATGCATTGGTAAGAATGAATGTAAAACACGATATATGGTTAACTTGTTTAAAGGTAAATGGATGAGCTGGTCGTGGTTTAGTAGTTTAGTGCATTCACCTTAAATCGCTGGGACACAGAAGGTTTAGGTTCAAAGCCGGCCAAAGACAGATATTTTGTAGGTTGTCCCGGCTATCACTGTTTTTGGGACATTGGTAACAACAGGCAGTTAGCGGCGATCGTGTGACTGTTTTACTCAGTGTTGCCTTCGTTGAAGACCACCTGTCTTCAAATGGTGTGCATATATGTAAGTCAGATATACTGTGACGTGAGTAATTTGCCAAATCTAGGTGGTTTAAACAGGGGACTCCCGATTCATCCAACCATAAAACTGGCCGCCATCTTGAAAGTGAAAAAATTCTTGGGAAACAGTAAAATAAATAAATGAATGAATGAATCAAAGAAGGTCCAGCTGGCTTAGCGGTTTAAAGCGCTGGTTCGCACCAACTATCTTTCCGGCCCCACACCAGTGAGTTCGCGGGTTCGCATCCATCTGTCGCCATTTGGACAGCCGTTTTAAGTGAAGAGGTTTGTCAAGTACCTGGCAAAGGTCTGTGCTTTATTTTGGACACTGCGGTTTCTTTCACCAGTAAACCTGACAGCTGAAAAATTCTTGAGAGCGTTAAACATCAAAATCAAATTAATGAAATGAAGGTAAACGATAACGTTGGTCAGTCACCTGCATATTGGTGAACATACTGTGACTGGATTGCGTGAAGCTCTGATCTAGGTGAAAATAGGCCGCTGACGTATACGATCGTGGCTCAGTTGATTAGCGCTCTTGTGCAGCGTAATGACCCAGAAGAATCCCACCAATGCGGTCACTGTGAGTTCAAGTCCAGCTCATACTAGCTTCCTCTCCGGCTGCACGTGGGAACGTTCGCCAGCAACCTGCGGATGGTCGTGGGTTTCCCCCGGGCTCCGCCCGGTTTCCTCCTCGTATAAGTGAAATATTCTTGAGTACGGCGTAAAACACTAATCAAACAAATACATAAATATACGGTCCGTGTCCTCGAATCCAACTTCCGGTGACTTGGCTATTTCTCAGGAGATTTGCTGTCAGACGAGTACTCATGTACTTCATGATGTGACGGAATGACTCAGTTTTTTATGGCTTAACGCCTTGTCGGCACAGTTTCAGCCATATCGGGCGAGAACATGTTTAAACCAAGATGCAGTGATTGGTTGGTAGGACTCGACGCATCATTCAAATAAATTCGTCCTTTTTCGTCATCTTTCCTTTACCCATTGAAACCCGGATGTAGGCGATGCAATCATGCAAACTATTTTTTGTTGCAAAGACGCTTAGACTGCTACACATATTGCAAAGAAATTCGCCCTTTTGATGTCAGAGTTAAGGCTTACAATATAACGCCGAATTTACCAGCCATATAAGCAATATCGTTGCTATTTTAACAGGCGACGTGTCTCGTATTTTCCTCTCTTCACAGTGGGATCTCGTGTATGGAGGACCTTTCAGAGAGTCCTCCAAAAACTTCAAAGGTAGGTATATACGGCATTGATTGCGCATATTGCTCACTGGGTTTTCTACTCCATATAATCCCAACTTGGCTGTCCACGGTGGTATCTTGCAAGGTTTGTTAAGAACTTGGTAAAAAGAGGGATGTTATTTTGCTGGGTGTGTCAGGTATGCTATACCAAGCAAACTGGGTCCTGCTGAGGTTTGTCTGGTACTTTCCTGGCGAAAGGGAAATGGTTTCTTCCGAGAAATATTAGTTTCATTGTGACTTCCAAAACCCAATCGCCGTCTTTTGCGGGCATATTTTGGTGTACAGTGTAAAACATATGTAGTATAATAATAATAATAATAATAATATATATATATATATATAGATAGATAGGTGGCTTCCGTGGCAATGCGCAATGACCGAGAAGCCAATGCGGGCCTTGTGAGTTCAAGTCCAGCTCATGCTGGCTTCCTCTCTGGCCGTACGTGGGAAGGCCTGCCAGCATCCTGGGGATGGTCGAGGGGGTTCCACCGGGATCTGCCCGGTTTCCTCCCACTATAATGCTGGCCACCGTATTCAAATATCCTTGAGTACGGCGTAAAACACCAATCAAATAAATAAACAAATACATATATAACTATATATAAACTATAATTATATATGTTTATAGAAATGGGAGAGAAAGCATATGACAAAAACTGGATGGGTGCTCTGATGGCTGAACGACACCTTGTATTTGTTTTTCAAAAGTCTAAACAAGTAACCAGCTGTCTATGCAATGAAAAGTGAACGCTATTTATATTTTCGTCGTGAAACGTAAAGCGATTTATCATCTCAAAGCTCAAGGTCTCTCGGCTTTTCAGTTGTTCATTGAAAAATAGTTACCCAGTATTCAGCGATCGCTTCGTAAAATTTATCTTGAGCGCTGTGTATTTATTCAGCTAACCTGACCGCCATTTTGCCTCACATGAAGGCAGTGACCGCAACAACCGATATCCTCTGGATGCTTCAAGGTAAGTTAGCAAGACAACACCGTCGCATGGTAGCCATTGTGTCTTCTTTTACCTTGTTTGTCACCGGCGCATGTTCATTTGAGATGTCATGATTGTCTCCTTTGCATAGACAACGCACAGTTTTATGAATACTGGACCCTGTGCTTCCTCTGTTCCTCTGCAGTGGTGACTGATTGCAGAGAAAATCGAAGAGGAGACAAACATGCACGAAGGGATTCTGTCTGTAGATCTAGATTTTGGTTAATTGTTCGAGATAAAGAGGATGTAAAACGGCTTCTCCAATCTTCACACCTAGCTTTTGGGAAAGCAAAGACGCATGGCCAGACATTCCATTTCTCCATCTCCTTTTATGGCAGTTTTACAGTGCTGACTAGCTCTGTACCCACAGTTGCATTGAGAAGCACACCAGCAGCAGGGTGCCGCATTGTCAGGCCTGAGCTGTTGGCGTGTCTTATTCATAAATTATATGGGGCAGCCTCCGTGGCCGAGGGATTAGCGCACTAGTATAGCGTGATGACCAAGGTGCCTCTCACCAATGCGGTCGCTGTGAATTTAAGCCCAGCTCACGTTGCCTTCCACTCCGACCGTATGTGGAATGATCTCTCAGCAAACTGCGGAGTGTCGGGGTTTCCTTCCACCATAATGCCAGCTGTCGTCCTATAAGTGAAATATTCTCAAGTGCGGCGTCAAACACCAATCAAATAAATAAATAAATGAATATATCATAAGTATGAGACGTGGGTTCAGTTAGGCCTAGGACTCTCTGCAGGTACCAATCAGGTTCCAAGCTCCAGGCATACGTGACGTGACATCTGGTGTCGTCACATGACGCTTGGTGTCGTCATTCTATGAATCAGCGCCATTAGTATACGCCCGTAGTCCGACTGGTATACAACACGAAGACGACTAAATAGTTCAAAGGGGTCTCTGTACGAACCAGTCTTAATTTACAGTGAAACCATACTATCATAGACGGAGTATACTTGGAATATATTTACTTGTAGGTCCTTTCATCAGTTCGTCACCATTTCGTCAGATTTGACTGCCGATAACCAAACCGTGCAGTAATATGTCCAAACTGACGGGCTTTGTTTGAATTTTTCAGACCCAACAGATGAACGGAAAATGGACGACGCCAGCATAGAAATAAAAGGTCCAAAGCGAATTGATGCCTATAATAAAATGGCCGTCAAATTACTGTAGGTTGACATAGAATTATGAATACAGAAGTGCATGTGCAATTATACCTAACATTATTAAGAAGTATATTGGATGAATAAATGGTATATTATGAAAACGATTGTAATGTTGAAGGGATGAATACATAAATAAATCTGTTTGGCTAATGAGTCTCTTCTGAGATGCATCTTAAGGTAGCTGATGTCCCATATGAGAGTATAGTTTCGGTTTCATGAATATCCAATGAAGCATAAGTCAATCATTCTGATTTAATTACAGTGCCCCTACTCCGGTGAAGATCTGGCAGTCTGCGAGGAACGTAGCGCTGCGATTCCCCAATGACAGTGATCCGGGCGGATTGCACTACGGTCCTCGTGTGATACACTATGTATGTCTGGCAGTTCCCAGATACTGCTGTAAATATCATGAACTGATCTTTGACTGCCTAATCCTGTATATTTTCTGTACTCTTTCGGAGATACACCGGTTGATATGGCGAGGAAATGTAGCCATTCAATACCAGTCTCGGTCTTCTTTCAAATGGCTTAGGAACCAATAAAGGAAAAACGTTATTTGCAGTTTCGTGGTAATTTCCAAACAGTTTAACGACTATCATATAAGGTCAGGAAAAACAGCAAAAATATACAGTTATTTACCGTAAGTCCATCTGGTTACTTGTTTGTTAAGCTCCGGTTATTTGTTCTGTCTGTACGGGTTCTTGTCTCCGATTTACGAAACAGTTGTCATTGTGAAGTTTAAATGTTAAAACGGGGTGGAAATGTTTGCCTTTTCCACTCAAATAAGACAATGTAGGCTTTAGGGTAATCAGCTGAGAGGTTTGTTAATTTAGAAACCTTTCCGCCCGAGGCCTAGCAGGTGAAAAAATCTCAAAGGTTTCAAAACCATGCCCAACCGTATCCTGCTGCGGCTATTTTCTTACTTCCTGAGCTACTTGTCACATTACACTTAAGTGCTTCTTAAGCTGCAAATGTTCCCGTGCATGTTTCAGAAACCTTGACTCCGGGCAGTCTGTTGAGGTTGAAGAAGTTTTGCATATTTGCATAGAAACTTATAGAAACTTTGAACAAGAGAAGCTGTTTTTAATGGAAGGGTGTTTCAGTTTTAAACCGTTTTGCCTGATCACAAGCTGCTTAAGATGGGAAGTGTTCTCCGTTTCGGAAGATTTGCCCCAGGTGTAAATCGGCCGAGGTCGGCGAAATTTTCTTAGATTCAGAAGTTTTCCTTCATTACAAATCCGTTGAGTATAAAATATAATTTACATTTTTTAAAAAAATTTCTCTGGTTTTTTTTTTCCAGAAAGTACAGTTATTTTTGAATTGGTATTGCAACCGTCACATGAAGCTGACGGACGGCACGTGCTGCACATCCCCCGATGTGGTCCAGTCGGTGTACGTGAGCACGCCTAAAGCTGTCAACCATCCGGCATTCGTCATTATCCTGCTGTCAAGGTGAGTCCCATAATCCGTTGTCATGGCAACTCAACGCTCAGTGTGGGCACTGAGAATGGATGGATGAATGAATGATTATGGCTTAACGCCACAACTGCAATATTTCAGCCGTATCGTGGCGAGAACATGTTCAGACCAGGAAGCAGTGACTTTGGTGTGAGAAAGAGGAGAAAACCAGAGTATTGACGACAGTGTGGTGGTTGGCAAATGGTCACAAGTAGCCATAAAGCCCGGCCTCTTGACAACTTGCCTCAGTGTTTTATTACTCCAGCCGTTCAGGTAGATACTCGTAAGTTGTAGCAACGTGCGCGCCCTCAAGCACCATGGATCAAGCAGAATTAGGTTAAAAAAAAACAAACAAACAAAAAAACAAAAAGAAAAATGCGCAGCGCATGATGTAACATGTTATAGCAGTTCTTTAGACGTCGCTGGTCTAGAATTACTCAAGATGCTATAATGTATTCAAAGTATGCTAGTTGACGGCTGGTGTCCAGGATAAATTTGCTAGTTTACTAGATATTTGACATAAATACAAAATAACCATATACGTAAGCCGGTATCATAGTTTGAAGGTGGTGTAGATTGTTGTAATATTTAAGATACCGATACACCGAAAGACGATCTCCTCTGGTAAGGGTCAAAGAACAGCATAGCACTTATCATAAAGGAATTCCATTGTCTGCTATTCTTTCAGCATCTTCCTGATTTTGGCCATCTGGTCGATGTTTTCACGATCCACTCAACCGTCAGCGGAAATCGGTATGTAAATTTTCCGCTGTCAGTCAAAATGAACTGATCAATCGCAACCGATACTCATGGTACTATATCGACCAATAGGAAATCTTGTTATTGTTGACCCTACCATGTTGTCTATCGAGTTAGCCCTCAAGCTAATACGTTTGAATGGGATCACGTTTGCATAATGATAAATGTGGTGCAGAAGTCTGTAGGTCACACGAGCGAAGTTTCGTCTTCCCTGTCGAAATGTCTGTGGAAAATAATCCGTAGACGTTCTTTCATGTCCACACGTTCTTACATTGACACAAACCATTTGTCTACCTCTAACATGCACATGAGATGGTCCTCAGTGACTGGCCAAGAACAGCTAGAGGTTTACTCTCGGGCACACTGGTTTCTTCATCTCCTAATATTGCCCACCCTCATATAGGTGAAAATTACTTTGTACCGAGTATGGTGTTAGCCTAAAATAAAACAAAAACAAAACGAAGTGAAACTAAAGAACTGAAATAAATAAACAGATGGACGAATAAATTAGTTTTTGTCTCTTATTTTTTTCTTGCACGTAAGGAATTCAATCTTTTATCAGTACACAGTATTAGACGTAATCATGTACCACTTTGCATAAATTCTTAACAATCAGTAAGGTGTTTGTATTACCGTTTTTCTCTTACAGGCAAGTCCGATGGTTGTACGGCGGGCCAGGAGAAAGCAGAGATTTGTGTGTAAGGATTTACAAGGACGGAACACATCCTGGCTCATGAAACAAATCCTGAAAAATGAAAAACACCGTGGCAAGTTGAAAAAGCGGGTCGAGGTCTCGTGTGGAAGACTGCAGAAGGCCTAGTGGCACCGGGGATAAAAACAGGTGGAATCAGTTATGTGTAAAATATAGTATTATGTGTCTTAGTTGATCAAAGTCCAGAGGTTTCCAAATGCCCAAGAAATGTATAGAATAGACTTACGAGTCATGTACATATTTACAGAACAGCTGTGAAATTTTTATCGGGAATTGATGTTCCTAAATTATGCGCAAGTTATGCAATTAATTATTTAAAAAAATATTTACACATACTAAGCACAAACTGAAATTTCAAACGTTGAAATTTTTATCGATGTTTAAGAGTTTAATATATACACGTTGGAAGGAATGGAAGTTGCGTTGTTTTGTTAAATTTATGCAATAAATTGTTGTTTCCACAAATTTCTTTTTCTTTTTTTTTTCGTTTACGTTAGCTTGGAGGTAACTGTCTTTCACTCCCAGGAAGTCACCGAATGTTGCCTGAGACCCAATCTTCTGGTATCATCTATTTATTCCGTTTACTTGATTGGTGTTTTACGCCGTACTCAAGAATATTTCACTTATACCACGGCAGCCAGCAGTATGGTGGGAGGAAACCAGGCAGAACCCGGAGAAAACTCACGATCATCAGCAAGTTGATGGCGAGGAATCCTCTATGAATCTACTGTATTCGCGGAGCCTTTCTGTTAATTTAAGCGGTCAACGGCGCTGGTGTGAATGCTTAGGAGATAACGTATTTATCCCCCCATATGCCATAAATCTATACCTCACATGTGTGGGAAAGAAACTTGCCGACGCGCATTTCTATTTGCCTGAGGTTCATGCAGGGCATCGATACAAGGAGTTAGATTCCTGACGCGTCAAGCGAGTCGGGGAAGGAATAAAATTGATTGATTTGAATGATGTTTTGCGCCATTACTCAACAACGTTTTGCTTGTCTGACTTGAGAAAACCCGTATACACTGATCAAAGGGCCTCATGTCTGTTCAGCTAAACAGCACTGTAAATATTCTGGCTTTTGAGTCGCCCCGTTACAAACACTAGCCGGAATAAATATTAACAGTCTCGTTTAACGAAGAGCAAACAAACTTTAAACGTTTGTTGAAAGTTTTTTAGAGCCTTAAAAGTGACCGTGCTCATTTCATCATACGGTGGAGAATATGACGGCATTTTCATTTTTCAACAGATTCACCCAATGAACCTATGAATAACTGGGTGAGCAAATGCACTGGGCTAAGCTTTACATCTCTTTCAAGTTATTTCTTTGTTGTAAGAATGACCAGTAGGATTTAAGTTTGTACGCTTCACAGGCCACGCGGGACACGCCCGTATACTGCAGTTGGCAGAGCGTCCGCTTTCGGACGGGGAGATCTGGGTTCAAACCTGGGGTCGTACCAAATACTTTAAAAATGGTACATCCTGCTTCCTCGCTTGGCGCTATAAAAGGATAGAGGGTGGGCTGGTCATTCATTCACAGGCAACACAGCTATATGTGTGTGTTCTACAAGGCTCTCTGTGCGTTATGTCACAAACGTTTTACTAGTCCTCGCTACAGCTGTGTTGCCGGTTGTCAGCGGCCTTCTCGGGTGCTCAGGCATCATTGACCTTGATTTAATCAAGCTGTATCAATCACAGAGCACAGTTGTCTCATCTTTCTGGGTCAGGAGGTGCCAGCATCTGCGAAAGGGTGAGATTTAAGTCAATAGGTTTTAATCCCACTTGGAATTCAGAAGAAATAGATGATATAACAGACTGCAGAACAGACAGTAAAACCAAAGCAGCAACGACAGTGTGATAGTTGGCAAATGGTCACACGTTTCCGGTGAAACCCGACATCCTTTATCAATTTATCTCAGTTATGGTTTTATTCTAACTGTTCACATAAGTGCTTAAGAAGTAGCAACTTACACGCCCCTAGCACCATGGCTTAAGCTGAATTAGGTACAAAAATTACAGTGATGATTCATGTATGTTTATTAGACGTCACTGGTTTAGAATTACTGAAAGTGCTGTATGGTCGTCGCATTTGACACATGTATACATAATAACAGTCCATTTTATTATCGGCTAAGGCTATACAAATTTACTTTCTGTGCTTCGGGTGACCTCATAATTATTACAAACCGGTGGCTTGCTGGATAATGGGCAGCATGTTTGAACGAAGCGTCAACAGTCACCTAAACAATGATCGACTGTACTCTAAACCCTGTTTTGGACACTGCCATGTTTAAAATTGTTTTCGTATACTATAGCCTAAATAAATAAATTTTTTTTTTATCTCTAGTGCTATATATGACCTCACGACAGTATGGCTTTAGACTTAAATGTTAAGAATTTAAAAAAAATGCAGACTGTTCCCGGAGATAGTAGCGTACGCTTTGTTACTACATGTATGTTGTCGTACGCGGGGAGGTTGGCCAGCAAGGTGTGATGGCAGTGGGCTTCCTCCCACCGTAATGCTGGCCGCCTGCATAGAAGGGAAATATTCTTGAATACGGCGTAAAACACCAATCAAATAAATAAATTGTTACTGTTTTGAGTTTGTTCAAAGAGCATTGGATGTTGCTATTGTAAAACAAGTTTCTCTTCATGCCCATTGTCTAATACGCAACTGTTTTTTTTAATAATTATGACGTCACCCGAGATAATGAGGTAATGGTGTCGAGAACAAGCTTATGGAGTTTAATGTTATGAATTAGTGTTAAGCTAATATTAACAATATTTTAAAGCCATTTTATCTGCAGTAATATATATCGACGTTCAAGAGATCGGTGCGGAGAGCTTCAGGTGTTATATGTCACTAAATAAAGGCAATTTCGGTAGTGGCTATGACTGATTTTACACATTGCTGAACATAGGCGACAAGTTGAAAGGAACAAACTGAAGAACGCGCTCTAACATATATGCTACTGTGCGAGACATGAATACACCAGTTTACCGGATGTTGTCATCCATCAATGGATTATTAAAACCATATCGAAAATACTCCTCTCTCTTGCCATGTAATCGACACAGATTATCCTTCTTCTGTCAAAAAGGTAGAGTAATTCCTTGTCATCAAGCTTAACGGAGAAACCTCATCTCTTCAAACAAAATCAAAAATAAATTAAAGCTGTTAGCAAACAGCATTTCCGAGCTTAAAGCTGTTCTTCCGGTAGCGATATCCTCATTTGTGGATTTACCAGTTTTATCGTATATATAGTCACTGGATTTGACAAGTAGACTGCGAGGAATCATATACAATAGGTCTAGTACTAGAGACCAGCATGGAGAAAATTACCCTTTGATCATCAGCTTATAGCCGATAACGAAAGACGGAGAAAAGAACGAAGTGATCAAACCTTCACCAAGACTGATTTCTGCAGTCTACCACGACATGAGGCCATTGACTTGATTCCGGAAAGGATTTTATGTCGTCTTGCACAAAGTTCCCGTGTTATCAAATATAAGCGCTCGAAATCTGCGCGTCTCTGATGTAGCAAATCTGCATTTGGTCAGTTTTGGAAGCCTTGCAACTCTTCTATTTTTTAACGCGAATAAACGATTTCAGGGATACATAAAGCACATATATAGCCCTTTCCATAGAGCGATTTTCAACTTTACAGATGTAACGAATTTCTATTACGTGACCTGCAAATAGGAAAAGAGAATTTCGCTTTTTCACACTTTGACTGCAATTTGCGACAAAAGTATGCAATGCAGGAAAGAAATAACACCAGGACGTCAAACTACGTCCGGTAGCTTATTTACAATACTCAAATTCGAAATTTGCATTTTCACATGACATCACTTCCTGTTACTGTTATTTGCTCACACATAGCATTCTTTTTCTGCATAGATAATTAAGAGGCAACGGTTGTTACATATGTCAAATTAAAAATATGTCACTCGGAAATAAGGTAAGAAAACGCGTCTCCAAAGTTTTCATATCAACCCAATATGGCGGCTAGGCCACGTGGCTGGGGAAATTCAAATTTTTACTCGAAGTAGACAATTCCCAGTCCGACTACCTACTTATGGCATTTTAGCTGCAGAAGTTTTTCAATTAGACAAAACGCCAAAATGGCGATTATTTTCGCGTGGCCTATTTGCGGTTTGCTGACGTCACTTACGGTTATGTGTAATTTGTCTCCATGCCTTAGGTTGATGTTAGGCCTTAAGACTGCGTCTCTAGCTTTATTGGTTAGGCAGATATACCCACCTTTGACTTTGATGACGTCACTTCCGGGTTTCCAAAATTTACTTATGCGCAATTAGCGTCCAAAACTGCATCAGTTAGGCCTATTTCCCCACACTAAAATTCTCAAGAATATAAAAAATATTTTGTGAAAACGAGTTCAATCTAATTCCAACAAATTTTGAAGAAGGTAATGGAGAGGATACCTGCCCCAGTTCTATGTGAATAGGTTTATGTGTGTAGAAGTTAGACTTTAAAGAGTATTTATTAAATTCCAATATGGCCGCCAAATCACGTGACTGAATCAGCACGACTTCAAGTTCCTCCCTGCAACATACCCGAGTTGAATAAGTTTCTGCAAAACCATTTCGTTGGAAATGTGACACAGTTTTGCGTAGAATAATAATAATAATAATCCTAACAAAAACAATATGGTTTCCATCCAAAGGCTTGAAACCCTTATAAATATATGGTTTTACTGTTTTAACGTTCAGACTGTGCAAGATCATACAGGAAATGATCAGTGCTCGCCAGTTATGGTTTGTGGATAAAAACCACGTATTTTCCCTCGTGTGGAGAGACTTTTGTTGCAATAGATGCCCTCCTTAATATGTAGTTACATGTACCTTGGAGTACACCCTTAAGAATGCTCTTGTGAATACAGAATGTGTTATCGCAGTTGTGTTTATATATTTAGAAAGCCTATGATATGTGTCGAGAGGGAGGGGGCGCTCTGAATGAAGACGGAATTGTTTGGGGTGGATTTTTTTTTATTATTTGGCCGTTTCATCCACATGAGAATTAGACTAATTAAATGAGAGATTACGGCTTAATGCCACGTCAGCAGAATTTCAGTTATATCGAGTTAGAATGGACAAGCATGTGTGTATGCCTGTGTTTTACGTCACACCCAACACTTTTTCAGCTGTATGACGACGAAGGGTCCTTGGTATGTGGCAGGGAGAGTCTATGCCTCTGAAGTGCTGGCTCCACTGGAACATCATGCCAAAGACACCAGACATGACACCCTTACCCAGCCACACTATACTGACAGCGTGCCAAACAGTCTAGTCTCCTTGCTCCAACCTCTCAGTGTTGTGCGCCAAGTCTTTGGTATGACCCAACCCGAGATTGAACCTGGATCTCTCAACCTCGAGGGTTAGGACTGGCAGTGAGTTGTTACTACCAGTAAATATAGATAATGCATCCCCAAGGGCCGATTCGATTGGTAATTATGATTTTTTTTCCATATATTTTGGAACATATTTTCTGTGATAAAAAAAAAAAAAAAATAAAATGTGTCACATGTTTTGATGTTTTGTAGTGAGCCTTTCTACAGTTCTGATCTGCCGACGCTTAAATGAGTTGATTTTTAATTTACAGGTGAATTATATCTTAACAAGCTTTCAACAAATATCTGAACGGCTTTGAGCTTTTCACATACGAGGTGCTCAAATTATGAGGTCCTTATGTATTAGGTTTTCACATATGAGGTACTCACATTATGAGGTGCTCACATAAGAGAGTGTAAACAGCCTGTTATGTCAAGCATTGTGTGTCAGTCACAAATTCGTACATGGGAAGGCCTGCTGGCAACCTGCAGAAGGCCGTGAGTTTCCCCCTGGCTCTTGTCGGTTTCCTCCCATCATAATGCTGGCCGCCGTCATAAATGAAATATTCTTTAGTACGGCGTAAAACATCAAATAAATAAATAGATAAATAATAATACACAGCTTGAATTTTGTGCAAGATCAACTCCTCTGGCCATAATGTTGACCGTCCTCGTATTAGTGCAAAATTCCTGAGCACCGCGTTAAAGAAGACCGGGTGGTACATTTTACAATAGTAAACTCTTCTAACAAATATCACTCGTAGTGAATATGACGATACCTGAATATGTACAGTTCCTAGAAGCCAGTCAAGTTTCACCCAAGTTGAGGACAGTTAATTATCGCGATCTTCTACCCGAGCCTATCAAGTATCCAGCTGAAGTCCAGGTGAAGTCTCTGCCACTTCACCCGCCTGGCATTCCAATCGTCAGATGGCACAAATCTTTAAATGTGCGCCATCTGGTAGACGGAGGTACAAATTCACTAAACAATAGCCTTTCTATTTAAATCTTTTATTCAATCATTATTTGTCATAGTTTATAACTGCAAAATGACCTGGCAATCATTCAACACACTTCAGAGATGCAGCCAATCCCTACCCGTCCCAACCGTTTTCTGTGTACCTGAATCATGGATACGAAATCGAATTAGTTTTTTTACCAGGAGGGGCAAACAGGTGAAATGACTGGGCTCGGTGTTTGATAAACTCTGCTTCTACCCACGAGCAGACGGAGAGCCGTCAATAATAAATTATTTCCATGGTGTAAAAAGCTTTCTGTCTAGTAAGCTAGTGGGCTCTACCCGTTGTCCGAAGGTCACAAGGGGCATGAATAGAAATCTGCTAAAGAGTTAAAGGATTTGTTTGTGTGCTAGGGGTTTAACTTCGATTTTAACAATTTTTGTGTCTTGTCATAGCGACGTCTCCTGGTGGCAGACAACTTTCCAATACCCAAATATCGACGGCGATAAATCTTACTGAAATGTCTGTAAAATCATGTGTAAACACAAGAGGCAGTATCTACTCCCGTCTGTAGCTGACTCATATAGGCAAGCCCCCCGCACCATTAGCTCTAGGTAACTCTAAAGCTCTTGCACTCATTACCGTGCTATAAACGTTATGAGTGTGAGAACTTCGGGGCTACTTGGAGCTAAGTCAGACTTAGGAAGGAAATTTGCATATTCGGCAGCTCTCCCAGCCTATAGGTCCTTTGCTGACAATAAGCTGCCGACGACAACGTCAGAGGTCGGTGGTTTTCACCAGGCACTCCGGTTTCCTCCACCCATAAAACTAACCACGATCGTAAAAAATTCTTGAGCAATTTTTTAAACAACAATCAATTCAAAAAATCAAACATAAACACAGTATTCTCCCCCAAATATCGATAAATATACATGGCGTTTATAGATGATATCCCGATAATGTTATACTGGTATAGGCCTGTAGTCCCCCAAAACGCCCATGGTACAGTGCATGCATGCTTACTACAACAACAACTTTGCAACTTTTTGTGGACAGGAATCTCATACATACCGAAATAAGATCTATGTGTTTCTAAAGGTTTGGGGCACTAAAGCGCGCGATAAATACCATTCCAAGATGTCCCTTGTTACGAACCAATTGAATAATGTGTTAAGTTATTTGCTCTGTATGTTAAAATTCGCCGGAAACAGGCTGACCAGGTCAACACGAACTCAGATAATTTTACCGCCACTTCTGGCAAGTTCGTCCTTGTTTTGTTAATCACGTCACTCTTTGGTTTGTCACCTGTAACATAGAACCCTTATTTGGAAGCCGTGAATGTGTATAAACTAGGAAACACCGGGTACACACAAGACTGCTGTTCTTCCTGTGGCGATTTGCAATTTTCCAGAAATGACATTTTCTGTCATATTCTGTTAATCTAGTTGCGAAGATTGGATTACACAGCCATAAAATGCGACCCGCCCTTTATCTGTTGTTGGTGACAAGAACTTCCGTGTATTTTAACTACGGTACAAATTAAGTTGTGTCAATGCCTTGATCATGTAAACGAAAAATCTCATCACGAAGAAAGGGACCTGTCAACGACACACTGAAAATACGAAAAAGGTAAGCGCTTTATTTTATATTTATGTGATATATATGTACGATAACACACATTCCTAATTTGTCTAAATTTATCAAAACGTCAGAAACAGGAATCGTATATTCCAAAGATTTCAAAGAACGATACGTCTCTGAAACAGAATGTTACAGGTCTTGAGCCTTCTTAAGATGCCAACCAAAGTATTCTAGATTCAGAATTAAGAACTTTGGATGCATATTAATATTGTCACATAACTGACGCTACTCAATGAAACGAATGCAGAGTATATTTTGTATTTTTAGTCGTATTTAAATGATTTCACAAATCTAATTTGTCCTAAGGCAACGAGAACGTTGAATTCAGTATATAATTTGTTTTTAGGGTGGCATCGTGGAAGGAGTAAGATAGTGTGTATTTAAATGTTTGAGCCTTAAAGTGCTCGATAAATACTGATTCCGTTTGACCAAATGAGTTTTCTAACAGACATGCCATCTTAACTGTCTGTATAGTCACCTTATATTCTCTTCATCAGTTAACATATATCCTAGTCGCTGAAAGTCACGAGCAATTGTTTGATATTTTTATTGTTTAATCAAAAGTGGCTAAGTGTCAGTAAACGACCTTTAAGAAATGAAGTCGTATATGTCTGCGAGAAACATGGCCGATAGAGTAAACATAAACGATGTCACTATGTTCAGTTATTTGTTTTTGGAATAAAAAGCATTTCAGCTATTATAAAAAGTGGTGGTATTTGGGATCACATATAATAGCTGAGATGTCACATCAGTTTCTCCATAACAACTTCCGGTATTTGTCTACGGAAATAATTTTATTATTGTATTAATGCATGGTATGCGTTTAAAGTAATGTGAAAATAGTTTTGAATATGTGGTCCCAGAAATACACCATTAGAAAATAATTTCTTTTGTCGAATTTCGTATAAAAAGTTTTGAAATTATTTTTCGACAGGCGCTCCTCTTGCCTTTCGTTTGACGTACTCATTATTTTTGAATGTGTGAAGTGCACTTTAAATGAGACACCTCGCCACTGACGTTTTGCGCTCTGTATGCCTTCATCATACACTTAATTTTCCCAGTAAAAATTTATAACGGCATCGACACGGAAAACGTTTTCGTTCTCTATAGGAATCATGCAAACACACAAAATAAAAAAAATGCTGCAAACAACTGGAGACATACATAATTAAAATTAAAAAGTTTAGCAACTTAGTTTGTTGGTTTAAAAAGGTCACCCACTGCGACATTAACACGGCTACAGGAAAACACTAGCTGTTCCTCGACATAAATAAGCACTCGGCCCAAACTGGCGAATGTATGATGAAAATCATTCTTCTCACAACCCCGATGTGCACTCCCGCTAATGCCGACACTCGGTCGAATCTTCAGCAAGCAACAGATAAAGCGTAGATTTCGTTGTTCAACTTATAAACACTTTTATGCATCAGATAATAAAAACTTTGAGATTATAACATTATAGTATAGGCCTATACATACATATGCTCACTACTTAAATATATATGTGTATTTATTAATTACTATTTATACATTTTGCAATCTAGGCTTTTTTCTCAGCTGAAGTAAAAGCCCCGCCAAACAAGATCGAGTTGTTAGTAGCTTGTGGCTTGAAATCCCCAGCTGCAGACACGAGCACTGATCCTGTTGACTATACCCATACGCCCGGCCGTTGATATATATACTTGATATACTGGACCCACTTGCACAAAGCCCACTTAACGTTACGAACAAGTAACTACTATAACAAGCACCATTGCGGGTATTACCTCGCCATGGCAGATACGTTTGGTAACGTTAAGAGGGCTTCGTTCCAGGGGAATAAGATGTGTTACCCAGTGATTGTGGCTGTGTTGCTTCTGTGCTATGTGTGGGATGTAGCGGATTTTAATCCCTCCGACAGAGGTACGACAAATTCACAGAACCTAGGCACAGAAGCGACAAACCTCCGAGTGCTAATTCCACAGCGGATGCTCTGGCCGGTGGGACAGTCCCAGCATTAATGGAATATTATATAGTCTATTAAATATTGCGGCTTCGGTGACAGAGGATCGGTCTATAACGTTTACACATGAATCATACGTGTTAGGCCATATAGGTATATCTACATACTGTTTTCAATCGTTTTAAAAATAATTATTCTCTGGGATGATTTTTTCTATATAACACATTTTTTCGTCTCTCAATCATCAAGGTCAACTTTTGCTTTTCGGTGGCATCTTTCTATCAACAGATAACCTTCTGTGAACCTGTAAATATTTTCGCAATTTAAGTTTTCTGCCCTCGACTTTTGATAAGGTTAACTCCTGGGCGTTACCCATTTTCTACAGACATGAGCGAACACGCACGTATATGTGTATGTACAATTTTGGAACACTTGCCGTTGACAGGGAATTTGTCTGGCTTCTGGCAAGGTCGTGCTGACAACAAACAATCGATTTGTGTGGACGCATGCGCAGGACTAACCTTCGTTGAGCACGACATGACCTCCACCAGTATGGTACATATATGCATTTCTGTATATATCGTGGGAAAATTTTCCAGTTTACGCTCTGCACAATACGGTTTACACCCCCCCCCCCCTCATCAAACTTACCGCCATTGTATATAAGTGTAAATTTGTTAACCATGATTTTAAGGAATAAATATCTAAATAACTAACTAACTAACTAACTAACTAAGTACAATCTGGAGAGTGTGATGAGACTACGTTGTAAAACACCAATCAAATAAACATATAACGTTTTGAGGCTATGTAAATTCTCCAGCCGAGTTAATCCCCATTGACCGATGTTACTTTTCCTGTGGACAAAGACATTAGCCCTATACAACGTGTCATGGCTTTTGATTTCAGTCATCGACTGTTTACGTGATAACATAGCTCTGTATTATTAGGGCTGTTCGGCTGATTTAATCATCGATTGAAGCCAAACCGAACCCTCTAGGCTAGTTGTTTTACCCTGTAACCACGTGCCCTGTGTAAATTTTGATGCATATGTTGCAAGAACTTGCGCCGCATGTTTTGCTTTGTTTCATTTTTTGTTTTGTATAGTTTTTATGATCTTAAACTGCATATACATTTAAGGTATACGAGACAAGATCAGACAAGATATCCTGTTTGAACTAAGGGGTGAGTGAGTGCTTGCGATTTAACGTTGTACTTAACAATGTTTCAGTCATATGACAACGAGGAGTGCTTTTGGTGTGTGCATATAGTGTGTCTGCTTGTGGCAGTGTCAGTCCATGTCGCCAAAGTGCTGCGGCCGCTGGAACATCCTGCCGAACACACCAGACATGACATCCCATCCAGTCACATGATACTGACATCGGGCCGAGCAGCCCTGTTTTCTTGCTCTAACCTCCGAGAGCTGAGCGCCAAGCGAGGCAGAAACAAGTACCATTTTTTGGAAGGTCTTTGGTGTGACCCGACCAGGGCTTGAACCTGGACCTCCTGACCTCGAGGCGTACGCTGAAACCAATTGACCATCGAGGCGGTTTTGGGCTAAGGAAGAATACATATTATTATATATTAATATCGTTGTGATATCTCAAAGACGTTGGCGTATGAGGGACACTTTCGAAAATTATAACTATTAGCCTCTGTCTCCCAAACTACCTAACGGTTAGCCGACTTACCATGGCTGGCTATGCGACTGCTATGCAATTATTTTATTGGTGAAATGAATGAAGATTATTGTTAACTTAGCTCCAGAATAGAAATTAACTAAATTACCATATCTAAATATCAGAAAAAGATCATCTTCACTTTCGTATTGTATACAGCTGGAAAACAAAGAGCGATGATTCTAGCAATAGTCAGTCAAAATGAAACAACAGCAACTAGTGGGTTTTATAGGGGATTTTTGAGGTTTCAGGCGGTTTCATGCGCTGAAAGAAGCTAATGTATTCTTATTTATCCTCAATCAATAAATGAACTTTCAAAACGGGACGTGCGACATTTTTGAAAATCTAATTTGCTTTCTCCTAACCACCCCGGGATATAGATAAGAATTTCAGGTTAACGTTCAAAATCCGAGGCAAATACCCCCTCCAACTTGCCCCCACCCCAAAAAACAAAAACAAACCAAAGACCAAAAAAAAAGAAAAGAAAAAAAACCCCCCAAAACCCCAAAACAAAAAACAAATAATTTCTTTGTGAAACGGGTTAGGCTAAGAGAGTTAGCAATCAAAGTTTTGCTTTTAGACTTTTTGAAACGGACCTTAGTTGCAGCTTAGACGTCACGCGTGACGTTTGGGCCTGTAACATGTTAGTATAATGCGACTTGCATTTCCATTCCAGTGTTAAACTTCATTTCCACTTTGGATGTCCCCAGTGCTCTATGTGATACGGTGCATTGGATACTTCCACACACTTCAGAGATTTACACTCCCCCATTCGTCGTTACGATTCGTCTAACAAAAACAAGCCAAACGCAATTTAATATTTTTTGTAAAATTCAACAAATTCCGTCACGTGAATGCAGTACTATAAGGAAAAGCGCTTCAACTTCTATTTTCTTTCGATTAGTGGATTTCGAAGTATTGAAACGTGGCTTTACTCTTGTATTCGAAATGTCAGTTCGTTCTCATTAAAAAGTGATTTACAGGTAACGGCGTGCGGGCCATGTCCGGTCACGGTACCCTTCTGAAAGTATGTCTGTCAACTTGCGAGGTTTGTTTGATAGCCTATCCCAGATACCGGATCGAACGGACATAGCGTGTGCATATCTACTTGATTTGTCATTTCTTGAAAGTAACTACTTGAACTGAAACATAATTTGTTTCAGCCAAAGTGAATTGGTTACATATGTGCGGTTTGAAGTCACACTAAGTAAATCGCGCGTTTCCGTTACCTGGCATCGGTGGGGCCATGTCGCAGAACTCTTCTACCCTTATCTCCAAGGGAGAAGAAACATTTTTTTTTAATGCCAAATATTGACATTCACCAATCACCATGAAATTTTTGCTTTCATTTTGGTATCATGATTATTAGGGATTATTATTTCTGTCCGTATGCACTTGCCCGTCAAATTGTTAGGCGTAGAGTGGGGGCAGGAGTATTGCTTAACACGGCAACTGACGTTCACGTGTTGCTCCGAATTCAGACACATTCTGTTTGCTCAGTAGGTGTTAAGGCTTTGCTTTTAATAATGTATCAGGGCACAAATAGAACCTTCTTAGCGTTTGAAGTTTTATGCATTCTATTGGCCTTCACCGCCTTAAATTGTTCAGAGCTTCAGAGCGATTACACGAGAGCCTCTCACCAGTGCGGTCGCTGTGAGCTCAAATCCATCCCATGCTGACGTCCTCTCCAGTCGTACGAGGAAAGGTCTGCTAGCAACCTACGGATGCTGGTGGCTTTCTCCCGAGCTCAGAACAGTTTCCTCCCATCGCAATGCTGACCGCCGTTGTATAAGTGAAATATTCTTGCGACGTAAAAATCGTAATCAAATAAAAAAACAACAACAACAACAAAAAAAAGCAAAAACAACAACAACAACCTCCCCGCCCCAAGAAAACAGAGCGATTAGGTTCCCACATTGTGAAATTGATGGTGCTTATAGCAGAGTGGATAGGCTGTAACCCTGCGCCCCCTCACCAACAGTACTGGTACACGTAACACATACATGTTTTTGTGGTTATGCTGTATTCCCCCATAGTACTGTTACGCGTAACGCATATATATGCTGGTTTCTGTACATATATTGTTTTTTGCAGATAAAGATGACTGCGGCTATAGACTCGCGAAAACCAATTGACAAATTTTCCCGAATTCTAAGTTAATACTTTGGATATATATATATATATATATATGTTGCGCTCCGTCGTCATTCTGGTGTTGTCAGCGTAGCACAGTTGTCACAGTACTACAGGAAATCTTCAATTGCATCTGTCAGCGCGACTAACATTGCCCTTTAGAACGGGAGAGAACGGGACTTAAAACAGGAACAGCTAACTGCAGCTTCAGTCTAACCCGTCTGATTATGTTTAACGCTGAAGAATGTTTACCACGAAGTTTGGAGGAGTGATAAGTTTGAGTGTGTAATTTGGCGTTGATATTGCCCCACGTCTTTGTTAAGCGTTTTTTTTGGGGGGAGCCAATGTATTACTATTAATGTGATTTTGAAAAAAAAACAACCTTCATGTCGTTTGTAATTGGGTTACCCGTAGGGAGTAGTTCGCTCCGTTTAGCTTGATTTCATAGTTAGATTTTTGTAAAATATTATGACAGAATTTCATGTCGTCACACGTCTGATTTTGTCACTGTATTCCTTTCGGACAGACAAAAGAAATTCTCAACCGTCCGAAGTTCTCTGTTGATATCGTTCTTTGGTAATAATTTCTCAAGCAGACATTGGTTGCAAACTTTCACAAATGTTATTTATTACAGGTACTCCGATAAGATTCCTCTTAAAGATTTACCCTGTATTTGAACAGCACGTGATCCTTATTTGGCTACCAGTTTAGACGATAGCGCCATGACATACAACTAGAGTGAACTTTTGCTCGAGTCTGATGTTTTCTTGGAGGAAGGTAAGGTTGGTTATTTCTTCACTAGTTTTGAATTCTTCGACATATTTGCAAAGTCGTACTGCGACTTTGGTGTGTCTACTTTTAGATCGTCCACGTCCAGAAAATTGCAATTTAATATCGTGATTGAAAGTTTAAAAACCTAATTCTGCTTATGCCGTGGTTTGTGGGGTGTGTGTGTGTTTAAGTTGTTGATTTTTATGGATTTACAAGAACAGTTAGAATAAAACCCTAATTGAGGTAAACTGACAGGAGGATTTCAACGATTTCATATACATCTGACCATTTCCAATTATAACTGTGGCCACTCCTCTGGTTTTACTGTCTAGGCTCTAGTCTTCTATATTAATAAAGGACGACAAAAACACACAGATAGTATGTAATTCATTACGGAATTGTTTCGGTATTTGTCGTCTAATTATAAATGAAGGAATCTCTAACTGTGTCTGTCTTTCGATTTTCCCAGTTCTTGGTAAAACTGCTTTCGCTTTTGCCGGGCATATTACTAAAGATGAAAGGAGTGTCGATATGCAAGGTTTCGCCTCAAATCCATATCCATAAGATCTTCAAAATGGCTTATTATATACGACATTTGCAAACTGATTTTTGCATGGGTTTGCATATAAAACCTGCATTCTTCCGCTCTCCAAACGATCTTTGTGACAATTTTACAACTTCTGACAAATCTTTTCAAGGACCACTGAGCTAGTGAATCCACATCTGACATCTGTTTGAGCTGTGTTTCTAATTGTCAAAGAAGATTGCAAGATTTTGATAATTTTATTGGATAACCACTCCTCATGCGCAGTTTCCATTCTTTGGCTTTATATTCGTTCTAAAAATGACTTTCACGCAGCAGGATTTACAGGTAATAATATCTGATGGCGTCTAACCCTTTAAATTCTTGACAGATAAGTAGTATGCGAACATAAATGGTCGTCCCTATCAGCTCATATACACCTATGGAAATTACACTCACTCAAAAATCCGTGTTTTCCAGTAAAGCTAATAAGACGAGATGGGCTGACTCACTGAAGAGTTCTCTTCCTCTCTTACTGATGTATAAATGGTGTCTGAGTTCTTTGATTTGTAACCTACGCGTCGAAACCGACATTCGTATACCAGCCGTCAACCCAGACGGGCATTTTGGATCACTAATGGCAAGATCAGTCAAAAAATCAGATGCGTCTTTAATGAGTTTAATTAGCCATACTGGAAAACTCTTTTTGAGTTTGTTGATCCAAACGTTTCTCTCAGTGTACATCTACTTACATTTGAGGTCGCAGCATTACACTGTATAACTGATATCAGAGTGCACAACAAGAGAGCACAGTAACTGTATTTTGCAGCTGTCGGAAGGCGTTGGAACAGGAGCGTTTTCAATAGTTATATGTACTGAGTAAGAGCAAAATATAGAGGGCGCCCTCAAATTCAAATTAATATTTTCTGTGGCTGATGGCGTAAAATGTCAGAGTGGGGCCACACTGCTTTACTATATGCGGAGCTCTTCAAACACATGATGAACCCGTCTGAAATATAACAGACCGTAAAGGTAAATATAGGCCTACAATAAAACCAGAAAATCGAGAATGGCAGTTAGAAAATTGGACTCACTGAACCAGTGAAATCCGGCCTCTTGTTAGGGTTTCATTTTTACCTTTCATGTAAATTTTTACACCACCCCTACTACTCTGGTTCAAGCAGAATTACAGACAGAAATACACTGATATCTTGACGGACGGAACGGGACGCCCTCTTACTCACCTTAATATGTATTTACCTGGGCGTGGGAGTCCTTATCTGTATGATAGACGAGCCTAATCAATCTAACCTTCAGCACTGCTGGCTTGTGGACTACGTGTTATAGAAAACACTTTCTTAACTTTAAAATAAAGTCTGTCACAAGAAACAGAACACGCAAATCCACAGATGTAGAATTGCATAAATGAAATAAAAAGAAAATGCAGAATCCCGCTCATTAGTGTAGCAAAAATACATCAACAAAGAAAGGAAATATCTACACACAGCAAAGGGTCGATGCCATTTATTCTTTCAAGTATGGCGTCTAAATTGTTATTGATAAACCGCTAAACAGTGGACAATATTAAGAGCAAACTTAATATTGAAAAGATTTTGCTGAAGGATGGTCTGCGCAAGAGTTGCGTATCGTGTGTTCAAGTAAACTAGGCGTCGAAGTGGACATTTTCTCATTTTCTCAGCAGCCGTCAACATAAAATTGGACATTCAAAGTGAATAATCGAAACACCAATTTCCAAAACACCGATCAGCACAATCCACCAAAGAGCTAGGGAAGTAGAAAAAAATCAGGACAGATCCATGGACACGAAAGCAAGAATCCATTCCCACGTGGTATGTCATTACTCACGCCTTTTATTTCACTGCCATAATTTTCATACACTTTAACAATCCGCCTAGGATTACTTCCGCCTCCTGCTACGGAAGCGTTTATTAATCATGTCCCAGACACAAATCCAACTCTCTCGTCCGCTGGCTGTTTTAATTCATGAGGTGTGTTTGGATTCTAGCAAAGCATGATGACTTACCCTAGGCATTAACATGGCGTTAAGCGCCAAATCAGTTTAGTACACGCATTTAAAATACCCAATTACTTAAATGGCGATATAAAATTCTGTTTAAATATTCATTTGTAAAGCTCATCAAAAATAAGACTGTCACAACCTTTCTTGTTCCAGATGTCAACAAATATGGCACAAATACTTTTCTGCACAATACTGGTATTACTTAAAATTACGCATGAAAGCACGGCTGGCACGACCAAACTGACGACGCTTTCCAGCACCGAACAGCCATCGACAGTATCTAATGTTTCACAGACAAGAGCTTCCACCAAAACAACACCCAAAGTCGCGCAAACATCTCCATCCACAACAACAAATAAAACAGTCTCAGCGCCGCCCAGCAGAAACCAAACATCGGAAAGAGCTACATCAAGGGTGACAACGTCATCCGGCAGCATTCAGACATCGAGAAACACAGGGAGGCAACGGACCAGTTCCACCCAGATGTCGGGAAGTAAAACATGTAGCGTGACGACGGCAGCTGAGGTAAACTCAAATTCTAGTACGACACTGGGTGTGATAACAAAGCCAAGTACTAATCAGTCAGCAGCTACCACAGCAAATGTGAAAACACAGTCTCGAACCACAACAAATGCCAATAAGCAGAATAGTAACACACAGATATCACAGAGTACTCCAGCAGGTGTCACAACAGGACCAGGCACTACTCAGCCACCAGCTACCACGACAAGTACCAATAAGCAGGGTAGTGCCACACAGATATCACAGAGTACTACAGCAGCAGTGACCTCACCAAGAGGTACTACTCAGCCACCAGCTACCACAACAAATGCCAATAAGCAGAGTAGTGCCACACATATATCACAGAGTACTGCAGCAGGAGGGACAACAGGACAAGGCACTACTCACCCACCAGCCACCACAACAAGTACCAATAACCAGGGTACTGCCACACAGCTATCACAGAGTACTGCAGCAGGTGTCACAACAGGACCAGGTACTACTCACCCACCAGCTACCACAACAAGTGCCAATAAGCAGGGTAGTACCACACATATATCACAGAGTACTGCAGCAGGTGTGACAACAGGACCAGGTACTACTCAGCCACCAGTTACCACAACAAATGCCAATAAGCAGGGTAGTACCACACATATATCACAGAGTACTGCAGCAGGTGTGACAACAGGACCAGGTACTACTCAAACACCAGCTACCACAACAAATGTCAATAAGCAGGGTAGTGCCACACAGATATCACAGAGTACTGCAGCAGGAGTGACAACAGGACAAGGCACTACTCACCCACCAGCCACCACAACAAGTACCAATAACCAGGGTACTGCCACACAGTTATCACAGAGTACTGCAGCAGGTGTGAAAACAGGACCAGGTACTACTCAACCACCAGCTACCACAACAAGTACCAATAAGCAGAGTAGTGCTACACAGGTATCACAGAGTACTACAGCAGCAGTGACCTCACCGCCAGGTATTACTCAGCCACCAGCTACCACAACAAATGCCAATAAGCAGGGAAGTACCACACAGATATCACAGAGTACTGCAGCAGGTGTGACAACAGGACCAGGTACTACTCAGCCACCAGCTACCACAACAAGTACCAATAAGCAGGGTAGTGCCACACATATATCACAGAGTACTACAGCAGGTGTCACAACAGGACCAGGTACTACTCAGCCACCAGCTCCCACAGCAAATGCCAATAAACAGGGTAGTACCATACAGCAATCACAGAGTACTGCAGCAGGTGTGACAACAGGACCAGGTACCACTCAACCACCAGCTACCACAACAAGTACCAATAAGCAGAGTAGTGCTACACAGGTATCACAGAGTACTACAGCAGCAGTGACCTCACCGCCAGGTATTACTCAGTTACCAGCTACCACAACAAGTGCCAATAAGCAGGGTAGTACCATACATATATCACAGAGTACTGCAGCAGGTGTGACAACAGGACCAGGTACTACTCAACCACCAGCTACCACAACAAGTACCAATAAGCAGGGTAGTGCCAAACATATATCACAGAGTACTACAGCAGGTGTGACAACAGGACCAGGAACTACTCAGCCACCATCTACCACAACAAATGCCAATAAACAGGGTAGTACCATACAGCAATCACAGAGTACTGCAGCAGGTGTGACAACAGGACCAGGTACTACTCAACCAGCAGCTACCACAACAAGTACCAATAAGCAGAGTAGTGCTACACAGGTATCACAGAGTACTACAGCACCAGTGACCTCACCGCCAGGTATTACTCACCCACCAGCTACCACAACAAGTGCCAATAAGCAGGGTAGTACCATACATATATCACAGAGTACTGCAGCAGGTGTGACAACAGGAGCAGGTACTACTCAGCCACAAGGTACCACAACAAATGCAAATAAGCAGGGTAGTACCACACATATATCACAGAGTACTACAGCAGGTGTGACAACAGGACCAGGTACTACTCAGCCACCAGTTACCACAACAAATGGCAATAAGAGGGGTAGTGCCACACATATATCACAGAGTACTGCAGCAGGTGTGACAACAGGACCAGGTACTACTCAGCCACCATCTACCAAAACAAATGCCAATAAGCAGGGTAGTACCATACATATATCACAGAGTACTGCAGCAGGTGTGACAACAGGACCAGGTACTACTCAACCACCAGCTACCACAACAAGTACCAATAAGCAGAGTAGTGCTACACAGGTATCACAGAGTACTACAGCAGCAGTGACATCACCGCCAGGTATTACTCAGCCACCAGCTACCACAACAAGTGCCAATAAGCAGGGAAGTACCACACAGATATCACAGAGTACTGCAGTAGGTGTGACAACAGGACCAGGTACTACTCAGCCGCAAGGTACCACAACAAATGCCAATAAGCAGGGTAGTACCACACAGGTATCACAGAGTACTGCAGCAGGTGTGACAACAGGACCAGGTACTACTCAACCACCAGCTACCACAACAAATGTCAATAAGCAGGGTAGTGCCTCAAAAGTATCACAGAGTACTACAGCAACAGTGATCTCACCTCCAGGTACTACTCACCCACCAGCTACCACAACAAGTGCCAATAAGCAGGGTAGTACCACACATATATCACAGAGTACTGCAGCAGGTGTGACAACAGGACCAGGTACTACTCAGCCACCAGTTACCACAACAAATGCCAATAAGCAGGGTAGTACCACACATATATCACAGAGTACTGCAGCAGGTATGACAACAGGACCAGGTACTACTCAACCACCAGCTACCACAACAAATGTCAATAAGCAGGGTAGTGCCACACAGATATCACAGAGTACTACAGGAGCAGTGACCTCACCAAGAGGTACTACTCACCCACCAGCTACCACAACAAATGCCAATAAGCAGAGTAGTGCCACACATATATCACAGAGTACTGCAGCAGGAGTGACAACAGGACAAGGCACTACTCACCCACCAGCCACCACAACAAGTACCAATAACCAGGGTACTGCCACACAGCTATCACAGAGTACTGCAGCAGGTGTGAAAACAGGACCAGGTACTACTCAACCACCAGCTACCACAACAAGTACCAATAAGCAGGGTAGTGCCACACATATATCACAGAGTACTACAGCAGGTGTCACAACAGGACCAGGTACTACTCAGCCACCAGCTCCCACAGCAAATGCCAATAAACAGGGTAGTACCATACAGCAATCACAGAGTACTGCAGCAGGTGTGACAACAGGACCAGGTACTACTCAACCACCAGCTACCACAACAAGTACCAATAAGCAGAGTAGTGCTACACAGGTATCACAGAGTACTACAGCAGCAGTGACCTCACCGCCAGGTATTACTCAGCCACCAGCTACCACAACAAGTGCCAATAAGCAGGGAAGTACCACACAGGTATCACAGAGTACTGCAGCAGGTGTGACAACAGGACCAGGTACTACTCAGCCACCAGCTACCACAACAAGTACCAATAAGCAGGGTAGTGCCACACATATATCACAGAGTACTACAGCAGGTGTGACAACAGGACCAGGTACTACTCAGCCACCAGCTCCGACAGCAAATGCCAATAAACAGGGTAGTACCATACAGCAATCACAGAGTACTGCAGCAGGTGTGACAACAGGACCAGGTACTACTCAACCACCAGCTACCACAACAAGTACCAATAAGCAGAGTAGTGCTACACAGGTATCACAGAGTACTACAGCAGCAGTGACCTCACCGCCAGGTAATACTCAGCCACCAGCTACCACAACAAGTGCCAATAAGCAGGGTAGTACCATACATATATCACAGAGTACTGCAGCAGGTGTGACAACAGGACCAGGTACTACTCAACCACCAGCTACCACAACAAGTACCAATAAGCAGGGTAGTGGCAAACATATATCACAGAGTACTACAGCAGGTGTGAAAACAGGACCAGGAACTACTCAGCCACCATATACCACAACAAATGCCAATAAACAGGGTAGTACCATACAGCAACCACAGAGTACTGCAGCAGGTGTGACAACAGGACCAGGTACTACTCAACCAGCAGCTACCACAACAAGTACCAATAAGCAGAGTAGTGCTACACAGGTATCACAGAGTACTACAGCAGCAGTGACCTCACCGCCAGGTATTACTCAGCCACCAGCTACCACAACAAGTGCCAATAAGCAGGGTAGTACCATACATATATCACAGAGTACTGCAGCAGGTGTGACAACAGGACCAGGTACTACTCAGCCACAAGGTACCACAACAAATGCCAATAAGCAGGGTAGGACCACACAGCTATCACAGAGTACTGCAGCAGGTGTGACAACAGGACCAGGTACTACTCACCCACCAGTTACCACAACAAATGGCAATAAGAGGGGTAGTGCCACACATATATCACAGAGTACTGCAGCAGGTGTGACAACAGGACCAGGTACTACTCAACCAGCAGCTACCACAACAAGTACCAATAAGCAGAGTAGTGCTACACAGGTATCACAGAGTACTACAGCAGCAGTGACCTCACCGCCAGGTATTACTCAGCCACCAGCTACCACAACAAGTGCCAATAAGCGGGGTAGTACCATACATATATCACAGAGTACTGCAGCAGGTGTGACAACAGGACCAGGTACTACTCAGCCACCAGCTACCACAACAAGTACCAATAAGCAGGGTAGTGCCACACATATATCACAGAGTACTACAGCAGGTGTCACAACAGGACCAGGTACTACTCAGCCACCAGCTCCCACAGCAAATGCCAATAAACAGGGTAGTACCATACAGCAATCACAGAGTACTGCAGCAGGTGTGACAACAGGACCAGGTACCACTCAACCACCAGCTACCACAACAAGTACCAATAAGCAGAGTAGTGCTACACAGGTATCACAGAGTACTACAGGAACAGTGACCTCACCGCCAGGTATTACTCAGCCACCAGCTACCACAACAAGTGCCAATAAGCAGGGTAGTACCATACATATATCACAGAGTACTGCAGCAGGTGTGACAACAGGACCAGGTACTACTCAACCACCAGCTACCACAACAAGTACCAATAAGCAGGGTAGTGCCAAACATATATCACAGAATACTACAGCAGGTGTGACAACAGGACCAGGAACTACTCAGCCACCATCTACCACAACAAATGCCAATAAACAGGGTAGTACCATACAGCAATCACAGAGTACTGCAGCAGGTGTGACAACAGGACCAGGTACTACTCAACCACCAGCTACCAAAACAAGTACCAATAAGCAGAGTAGTGCTACACAGGTATCACAGAGTACTACAGCAGCAGTGACCTCACCGCCAGGTATTACTCACCCACCAGCTACAACAACAAGTGCCAATAAGCAGGGTAGTACCATACATATATCACAGAGTACTGCAGCAGGTGTCACAACAGGACCAGGTACTACTCAACCACCAGCTACCACAACAAGTACCAATAAGCAGGGTAGTGTCACACACATATCACAGAGTACTACAGCAGGTGTCACAACAGGACCAGGTACTACTCACCCACCAGCTACCACAACAGGTGCCAATAAGCAGGGTAGTGCCACACATATATCACAGAGTACTGCAGCAGGTGTCACAACAGGACCAGGTACTACTCACCCACCAGCTACCACAACAAGTGCCAATAAGCAGGGTAGTACCACACATATATCACAGAGTACTGCAGCAGGCGTGACAACAGGACCAGGTACTACTCAGCCACCAGTTACCACAACAAATGCCAATAAGCAGGGTAGTACCACACATATATCACAGAGTACTGCAGCAGGTGTCACAACAGGACCAGGTACTACTCAAACACCAGCTACCACAACAAATGTCAATAAGCAGGGTAGTGCCACACAGATATCACAGAGTACTACAGGAGCAGTGACCTCACCAAGAGGTACTACTCACCCACCAGCTACCACCACAAATGCCAATAAGCAGGGTAGTGCCACACATATATCACAGAGAACTGCAGCAGGAGTGAAAACAGGACAAGGCACTACTCACCCACCAGCCACCACAACAAGTACCAATAAGCAGAGTAGTGCTACACAGGTATCACAGAGTACTACAGCAGCAGTGACCTCACCGCCAGGTATTACTCAGCCACCAGCTACCACAACAAATGCCAATAAGCAGGGAAGTACCACACAGATATCACAGAGTACTGCAGCAGGTGTGACAACAGGACCAGGTACTACTCAGCCACCAGCTACCACAACAAGTACCAATAAGCAGGGTAGTGCCACACATATATCACAGAGTACTACAGCAGGTGTCACAACAGGACCAGGTACTACTCAGCCACCAGCTCCCACAGCAAATGCCAATAAACAGGGTAGTACCATACAGCAATCACAGAGTACTGCAGCAGGTGTGACAACAGGACCAGGTACTACTCAACCACCAGCTACCACAACAAGTAGCAATAAGCAGAGTAGTGCTACACAGGTATCACAGAGTACTACAGCAGCAGTGACCTCACCGCCAGGTATTACTCAGCCACCAGCTACCACAACAAGTGCCAATAAGCAGGGAAGTACCATACAGGTATCACAGAGTACTGCAGCAGGTGTGACAACAGGACCAGGTACTACTCAACCACCAGCTACCACAACAAGTACCAATCAGCAGGGTAGTGCCACACATATATCACAGAGT